>OX104071.1:56313283-56360858 GCA_944474145.2 Dicrocoelium dendriticum
TCCATTGTGAAAGATCTGAAGGGTGTTGAGGTCTATCAAGACGATGTTTTTGTACATGCTATTAACAAACCGACACATGAGTACCGATTACTGGCACTTTTGACTCGCTTCAAGGATGCTAATGTGAATTTCAATCCTGAGAAGTGCTTAATTGGTGTCCATGAAATCAGTTGTCTTAGTTATCAGGTTACATCTGAATGATTCAAACCAGCTCCTGATCGGATAAAACCATTGGTTGATGTGAAGTCCCCCACCAATTTTCATGAGCTTCGATCACTGATGGGCGCTTTACAGTACTATTCCAAATTCATTCCTGGTTTTGCATCCATTGCTGATCCTTTATTCACCTTGTTGAATGACAAGAGTTTTGTTTGGTTAGACAGACATGAACATGTTCTTCGGAAGCTTTTAAAAATTCTTGTATCTGGTTGTGTTCTTCACACCTTTTCTAATTAATTACCTACTGTGCTTTTCACAGACGCTACACCCACTGGTATTGGGGCTGTGTTAGAGCAGAATGGACACCCCGTTCTGTGTATTTCCCGTCGACTAAGCAATGCTGAGAAAGGATATGCTCAGACTCATCGAGAAGCTTTGGCTGTATACTGGGCAGTCACTAGACTTCACAAATACTTGTTTGGCCTCAGATTTACCATTGTGACAGATCATGAAGCTCTGAACTTCATTTACAATCCTTCCAGTTCTTTAGCTAAGTCTTCAGCAGCCATGGTCCAAAGGTGTAGTGTTGCCCTTGGTGCGTATAACTATGTGGTCGAGCACAGAAGTGCGAAGCTTATTCCTCATGTCGACTACTTATCACGTACTGCAACGATATTTGAAACCGATTCTTAAATGAGTTGTCTACTCACCCAGCCGCTTCCAATCTCTCGTTCTGCCCTTATCAATGATACTAGAAGGTATTATGGGTCATTGATTTCTGCTGTCAAACGTGGTTGGTCGGTTTCTCTAAAACGGAAGTTCCCACAATTTTATGTGCGTCTTGATGAATTGTGTGTTACACCTGATGGATTACTATGTGTAAATGACTGCATTGTTATCCCGCCGACTTTGAGATCAGCTATTCTAACGGATTTACATTCCGGTCATCTTGGTGTTGAAAAGAGGAAGTCTTTAGCTCGATGCTTGTGCTGGTGGCCTGAATTAAATGCAGATATTCGACGAACTGCTTCTGATTGCCCAAACTGTAAGCACAAAATTTTACGGCAACCGTCAAAGTGGACACCATGGCCGATGACATGCGAGCCCTGGCAAAGGGTACATATGGATTATTGTGGACCATTTCTGCAGAAGTACCATGCTCTTGTGGTGGTGGATTCTTATTCAAAGTGGCCGGAGGAATTCCTGACTGATAAACCAAATTCTGCTTTTACTGTCCGTGCCTTGAGAAAAGTGTTTAGTAGAGAAGGAGTCCCAGTTGCTGTGGTAAGTGACAATGATTCGCACTTTTCGGCTTCAGAGGTTACTAATTGACTACAGAGCCTTAGGTGTCGCCACCTTTTCACCGCTCCACGACATCCATGTTCTAATGGCCCAGCGGAAAACTTTGTTGCAACCTTAAAACGTTCTATTACCTCCTGTGCTCCTACTTCTTTTGATAAACTTGATCGTTGTGTTGATAACTTCCTTCTTCAAAACCGTACTTGCGTGCATTCCTCTACTGGAGATACACCTGCCAAACTTTGTAAATCCAGACTATTGAGGTCAAACATGCTTGGCTTGGGGACTGCTGAAGTATCTTATTTCAGAGGCAATGATTTACGTCCCTCATCTGGTATCATTGTTAACAACACTGGAAACCGCATGGTTAGAATTTTGGATCTCGATGATTGTTCTGTACACAGACGGCATGTTGACCAGATACGATACAAGGATTCCGGTCAGTTGTCATTCAATTCAGTGTGCACTGAAAATACTAATGTCGATTCAGTTTCAGATCCTCATGAGTATTCTGAGCAAAATCAGCCTCCAAGAAGATCTGCCAGATTGCAACAGAAACCACAGCTGAATTACAGAAACCTGGAGTTGCATTCAAGCTGCGGAGGATGTGATAATTGTACAAACAATACTCAGTGATTGTTTATTGTTATTCTTTTCACCTTTTTTGATGTAGAATAACAGCAGCGAAATTCGAATTCCAATTCTGGTGTTCTTATTCCGAGTCGTGACTAGTTTGGGTGGAGTTCAATTATTTTCCGATTCAGAACATCATACTCACCCACAGCTGCTGCCATACAGTGCACTTGGGATTAGTCTCTCCTCCGCCGCACCACGTGTCGCGCCAAATCGACCCTCGCCTCACGGAGAAACGACCAACTTCCCTCGAGACAAAGACACATGTCAAGCCGAGAAGCGGATCTCGTCCCGCAGAGAAACGAGCAGCGTTTGCGTCGGGGTCTTCGAAGACATTCCTCGTGTAAGCCAGTCTATCAAAGGGGAGGGTTGGGGCATGTAGAGGCGAGAAAATAAAAAACAAGCGCATAAAACAAAAGAACGAACGAATGATCTGCGTGATTAACTTTTTTGGATTTTGGATATTTTTGAAAGGTTTCGGAAACTTTTGATATTTTTGTTTTCAAAACGGTACTCGACCAAATAAGTTGCAAAAATATTATATCAACAAAGCTAAACATATTTACGCGGTTTTTAGTCGGAGAAACGAACCGGCATACGCCACTCCCGACCACGGCGATTGGGCGTACGAGATGGCGGACTAGATTCCGGAAATCTCGGGATGGCTGAAGCTTGTAGACCGAGCTCGTTGTCTGGTTGAGCTGCACTGGTATTCTGATAGCTGGTGCGTTGAGTTGTGACGTCGCACGAAGCTATACTAGACGAAGAAGGCGACGTGGTTTCTCCCATAATTGCAGGTGTTAGACGGTCGATGGTGACGACAGCTCGTCGAACACCGCGGTCGATTGTGTACGTCTTGCTCGCACGGTGTAGCACTTTGAAAGTTCCTATGTACGGCGACTGAAGAGGCTGTCGAACACCGTCTGCGCGAAGAAGAACGTGTGAACACATAGACAGCTTCTCGGGCAAGTACACTGTTGTCTTCTGCGCTCGGGGTGTGAGTGAACGTAGCTCACGCGTCTGGTGAGTCAATCGAGTCGTGTAACTTCCGTAGTCAACTGTGGAAATATTTACGGCTGGTTCTACCAGCTGTCCGGGCAACCGCAGCATGCAACCGTTGGCTACCTGCGCTGGTGTGAACAGTGTTTATTAATCCTAGGAGAACGAATGGAAGTGTTTTATACCATGAAGGACCAGCGCGCGCACTTGATGCTGCCGTTAACTGGCAATGGAAATGCTCCACTAGTCCGTTAGCGGCCGGATGATATGCCGTCTTCGGAACGTGACGATAGCCTAGATCCTTATGCAACATGGCGAATATCGACGAGAACCTTGACACTCGATCGGTGAGCACGATGGCGGAGCAGCCGTATTGGACTACTCAACCTCCGGAATAGCTTACGCTACAGTTTCCGAGGAGCAATGTGGGATGGGGAAGGCCTCAGGCCATCTAGTAAATTGATCGATACAGGTCGCTAGATATACAGAGCATTTGAAAGGTGGAAGAGGACTTACGAGTTCGATGGGCACGTGAGGAAAACGTGCGGCTGGCTTCGAAAACGTGTCTAATGGGCTTCTCGTGTGCTTGTGCAACTTCGCGCGTTGACACAGAAGACAAGCAACTGCCCAAGTACGGACGTCCCGATTAACATTGCGCCAAACGAATCGTGTGGTTATGAGTTTAAGCGATGCACGAAAGCCTGGATGAGATAAGCCGTGCAACGTGTCAAACACGGTCTGCCGTGACACGCGTGGGACGACTGGGCGCGGCGTGCCCATAAGCCACAAAGTACAGTGTCCTCTGATGATGTCAGCGGAACAAGTGGAATGTCCAAGGAGGCAGGCCTGCGTCATAGATCAACCTCAGCATCGTTGAGTTGCGCTGTGTCTATGGCTGCCAAGCCGATAGCAGTGCTAGCGTCAGCGGAGATAGCTTGAATGCGGGAAGGTGCATCGGCTACGGCGTTGTGCACACCTGAGCCATGCCGTATATCGGTCGTAAACTGAGCAATATAATCAAGGTGGCGCAACTCACTAGGAGAGTATCAGTCGGTAGTCGAGCCAAGCACGTAAGTCAGGGGTTTATAGTCGGTGAAGACGGCAAAGGAGCAGTCATCTGGAACGTGCCGTAAGTGACGAAGCGCTAGATTTACGGCTAGTAGTTCTCTACCGAGATTCGGTAGGTTGTAGGCGTTTGGAGAAAAACGCTAAGGGCTGCCAGGTGTCGGATCCTCGTTGCTGCAAAACAGCGCCGACTGCCACGTTCGAGGCGTCAGTACTGAGAGACAGTGGGGTGGCCGGATCGTGATGCGCTATAGAAGCTATGTGGGCGATGGCCTCTTTCAGCGACTTGAAAGCATCGCGCTGCTGCAGGAAATTCGAATTGCTTGAGTTTCCCTCGGTGATGGTCCGGGAGGGATTGCATCAGAGGGGCGCAGTTGGGTATGAACCGTTGGTAAAAGTTGACATGAACATCAAATAGCCTGAGCCGTTTGAAAGCATGAGGCTCGGGGTAGTCGATGATAGCTTTCATTTTATCCTGCAGTGGCACTACGCCTGCAGAGGAGATACGATGGCAGAGGAAGTTTACTAAGTCGACACCAAACGAGCTCTTTTCTGCCTAGATCGTCACCCGTGTTGAGCTAAACGAGCAAAAGGTGTTCGTACGTGGCGCATGTGCTCTTCTCATGAGGAGCACGCGATTAAAATGTCGTCGAGATACGCATAAGGGAAGTCTAAGCCGCCACAAAGTTAGTCGATGAAGCGCTGAAAATTTGCGCGGCATTCTTTAGACCAAATGGCATGCGCAGAAAGTAGAATAAACCAAATGGAGTAGTCACGGCAGTTTTAGCGATGTCCGCTTCGGCTACCGGAATTTGGTTGTGTGCGCGTACCATGTCGATTACGCTAAAGAAATTTTTACCCGCCAGACTGGCGGTGAGATCCACTATGTGTGGGATCGGGTAGCGATCAGGTGTGGTAACCGTATTCAAGTTTCGTTAGACGCCGAAAGGATGGCAGTCCTCTTGACCTTCTTCAGGATCATGTGCAGAGGCGACGCCCATGGGCTATTGGAGGGTATGATGAAACCGAGCTGAAGCATATAGTCGAACTCAGGTCGTGCTGCAATTAGTTTGTCAGGAGCAAGCCGTCCTGGTCGCGCGCTAACTGGTTGCCCACGCGTGGCTGTATGCAGAGCGACCTCTGTCGTGACTAGCGGAAGATCTGCAGCTGGTCCTACCAGTCGCGGGTTAATGACAGTAGTTTCGCATAATCTGATGGTACAACTACGATTTTAAAAACAGGACTGATAATCTAGGCGTTCCTAAGAGCGCCTTCGACCCCTAGTTTAGTACGATTGTCTAAAAGTCTGTGGCGAGCAGCAGCAACAAGCAACCGAAAATGTCGGTGGAAGTCGATACCGATAATTGCGAAGGGTAAAGACACAACCATGAAGACCCACTAAAAATATCGGCGTTACTTTAATTCCAGGTTCATCATGCGCTGACCGAAGGCACTTATCGGAGAACCATTAGCAGCACGCAAATTGTACGTAGGCTCTGCGAGCTTGTCGTTAGCGGTCGCTGGGATGACGCTGACTTCCGCTCCCGTGTCGATGAGGAACATGATGGAAGAAGGTCGATACTTAACGTAACGCATGCGATTTGCTTTTGATTGACGGATACATTTGTCGTGCTACTTTGCGGGCTATTTGTTTTCGCTGATGCAGCTGGGTGGTGCCTAATGCAGGGAGCCCGACAACGTCTAGCTCTTCCACTGGATCGGCGGTGAAAGCAGCGTACTCTTTCGGCGGGTTCGTGGTATCTGACTGAGAACGTGCGTGAAAAATGTTGCGCTTCCTGCCGAAGGAGACGTACTCGGTGCAGGCACAGACGAGCCGCAATGAACGGTAGCCAATACCTGGCCAGCATTTGACTTTGACACGTGCCGCTTCAAAGCCTGCATTGCTACTATCCTGCTGCGGAGTAGTGCAACTTCCTCTTCTTTAGGGTCAGTTTGGCTTGACGACTAAGAGCAAATATGAGATTGGATTTTCATCGGTGAGAATACTTCACCGGAGCCACTAGTCTACTGCTACGGAAAACGTTTGAACGCAGCATCTGACCTGACTGCTAGTACGTTCAGGGGCTTGTCTATAAACATGGACAGCATTACCGGCAATGGCTCTGGGGACGTGCAAACCACAGCGCCTTTATACCTTCGCTCAAGCATAAGGGACCAGCGATGCACTGAAGTTCGTGGAGCAACGACGACGGCTTGCTATCTCCAGGCTTGAGTCCATTGAGCTGTTCAAATAGAACTCGTTCGCTGGGCCGGAACGCTTTTAAAATAACTTGCTTCAGTGTCTCATACTTCGCCTCATTCGGTGGGCAGGTTAGAATGTCCTCAATTAGTGTCACAACCGACGAAGGAAGGCCTGGGACGAGCTGATTTTACTTCGGACGGTCCGCCGTAATGGCCTTATTTTCCAGTCCGATCTCGAATATCGTAAAGCAAATCTCTGGGCTGTAACTTGAAGCAGCCAAAGTAAGCATGTTTACGCTGCGAAACGACTCGGATGCCACACTCGAAACGTGGGTCAAAAAGATAAAGGATCAAAAACACAATTATGGTACTAAAATTACGCAAGAAACAAATGAATACAGGTATATACTCGGGAAAAAGGAACGAACTCATCAAAAATTACAAACGAGGAAGAAAAGTTAAATTTGCGCGTGCAAATCGGGGTCACCAATTAGTAGGACTAGTTAATATTATTCCGATACGGTGCGCGAAATAAAGCGCGCTTATCGAAAGGCCAGTGGATTCGGACCAACCGGGCTGTATTCGATGGGCCAAAAGAAGACGCGGACAGATGAGACGTGACAAAAGCGAACAAGTAAGTGCGGGAACTTACAAGGCGGTCGAGTGTCGAGTCGGTTGTAAGAAATTTTAAAACAAGCAGGAACAAAATACGGTCGGCCAACAATTATGCAGGAAGGATAGCATTTATTTTTTGCGCGCTACAGCCCCATATACTTCGCTTTATCTGGTATACATGTGCCTATCACTATTGGCAACACTGGCAGACAGGCATAATCAAAACCATAACCCTTTCTTCACCTGCTTTTGCTAGTAAAGCATTCACATTCACAGATTCCACTTCACTGGCACGGATGCTAACAAACGACAGAGAGGTTCTTGTGTAGCAACCCAAAAGTTATTTCTTATCTTTGTACGCTATTGTTACTCAAGCAAACAAAATTGTTTTTTTAATGCTGACCCTACGGCCATTTTTACCTACATCCGGCTCACCACTTGTCGCCACGGTGAGTTCGGACACTGACGTACGCTCTCGTCGCTTCATTCTTTGTTCGTCCATTTGTAGCCAGTCTCGAATACAATCCGTTGTGTCCGTTCTTCTGGTTTTCTGGTATCCCCAACAGAGCAAGAACATCCTCGGCCTAGTATAGAGTAGTCCTACACCTGTCACCCTGACTGGCTGGACCTCCAGCAACTTTCGAACTTCACTTGTCTTAGCTTTGCCGCCCGTGCGTTATTTATCTTTTAGCTAGCTCCAAAGCCCACCATGCGTTATGCCTAATGCTTCGTAAACAACCAGCTCCCACAGTTTTTGCGGTTGTTAAACTCCTACTCTTAATTTACCTTATCACTCTCCTTAGGATGCTTGAACAACTCTTTTAAGGAGAACCACCAAGGAAATAGCTGGTGCGACAGTATAGTACTAGTTAACATTGTCACATGAATAAACATCGCTGGCACTTGCCTCAGAACATACAATTAGTAAGAAATAGCTCAAAATCAATCAATTAGCTGCAGAATAGCGTGCACCAACACATGAGGCATATTAACCCCTCATGTTCTGACAAGTTCAATCCCCAGAAGTAGAGTTGGTAATGTCCCACCAACGCAGGTCCAAATAGTTTTCACGCCCCAAAGCATTTTGCTAATTTTTCCGATACTCATTTCTTTAGTATCAAAGAGGGGCTCCACTGGTTCACTGGTGTTGCAGACATAGCCTCATGAATATAGAACATCGGTTCTAAAAGTTAAAAAGCGAATTCTATCTACGGAATGTGTGTATTTTCCAGGCCAAAACGTATCAAATGATCCGTGTTATTCAGATAGACCTAGTTAATTCATTCTCGATATAAACGTCAGAATCACTAAGCGGCTTATAAATACTAAACTCTATCTTCCTTGTAGTTTATGTGGCTCCCCGGCTAACACAAAAAGGATTTTGAAGGCGAAAATGTGTGGTAAAGTCCTTAACCGTCAACTATAAACATGAATCCATGGTTAAGGACGTTGGCGACCATTTTGAAGGCGAAATTTGTCCTTCCACTGCAGGTGTATAAAGTAAACAGTGAAGGACTTTGCACCTTGTCCAATCATAAATCAAGGTTTAACAGTGGACGACAGACACACCAGCGGAGCATGAATGATCGCTGACGATTGACCTTGAACGGCGTGGACCAATATCCGTGCACGCACCACGACGATAAGCAGGCACACACTTAGGCGAATACCCGGGTACGCCGCACCTAGCCGCTACCCCGGTACGCCGCACGGATTGGCTGCCCACCCAAGCTCGCACACCGCTGGATGAGGATCTCAAATCCCCACCTGCGCTTCCCGTTAATAATACTATGTAACGCAAGTATCATATCCGCTTACAAATGCAAGGTAAACTTGCGAGTCATAGCTAACCGTTCCTATGACATATTTTCCCTTGCGGCGCAACAAAATGAATGACAGGTGAAAGCGTGGTATCATGGTGCACAGCATGCTGCCACAGAATGGAGGAAACCATGTTTAACATGGCGCACATGCATGGTACATGCAGTCCCACTAGTCTTAGTGATGCCTTAGTATGTCCTTCTTACTGAGCACAAAGATAGATGGAATGGAATCTGATCATTTCACAGTAAGAAGTCTGTCCACCGACGTATAGTAGTGGATACATTAATTGCAAGTACATCAACGTTGATAACAGAGGTCCGTGTTCCGTTTGAAACCGTTACCCTTCTTCTATGCTGTCGCCGAGGCAGTCCAACTCCACCAATTGGGAAACTTTATGTAAGGAATGTTATTAATTAATCCCCCATTTCATACCTGCTGGCTGCTTGCACAGCGTTTGGGAGTGTCGCGCCATGCGTTGCCACGAATGGATTTCAAGTATTTCCTTACATATTTTGTAACGTCAGCGGGTGACACGTTGGTTCCGGAGAAACGTTTTAATAGAGCAGCTAGGACAAGGATGAAAGGGGCAAAGAGGTTGCTTACCTTGCATTTCGGTGAATAGCTTCTTTTTCCGGAACCCGTGTTTGTTGCGAGAACCGGAGTAATTGATCTCCGCCATCAATGACCGCGTTAGAAAGCGCCACATCATGAGGCGTACGGTCTCTGACAACGTTTCTCCATGCACACTTTCCAGATAAGTATGCCGCATGCATATGTGTGAAGTATCAAGGTATCCTACCAATTGTTGCCTGCGTCCTGCATCCTGCATTAGTATATCGAACGACTGCAGTTCCCCCACCGATGTTATTGGCAAAGGAAGCTGCGTTGCTTGTTGCCCTGGTTGCCCGGCGATTGTTGCAGCCATCGATCTCATGGAACTCTTCATATACTCCAGTGTCTCTATAATTTTCTGAACTTACCTGCAAAGGTAAACCCTGTTTTAGAAATGTAGGAAGTTACCGTCTATGGACTCCAGTTTATTCTTCATTGGGTCCATATCGCCTGAAGGAAGATGGTAAAACCTCAACTACATGCTTACGGTGAATGCCATTCCAATTGCTTGTATGAACGGTGATGAAGGAGGAGTCGGAGGTAGACTCTAGGACTAGGACAATAAAGCTACAAAGTGTAAGCACCAACCCGATGCCGTTTTCCGAATTTATGGGTTCGAATTTTCACCACGGTTAGATGCGGTATTGAACGCTGGAGTTTAACATTAAGAAAATGGTACCCCTTACCTGTATAAGCCGCTTTGTATCCACCCATGTTGTATTGCTGTGAAGACCACTGAGGTGGGTTTTTACCCATCTAGCGGGCCAACTCAGTTAAAGAACAGATAGGTGGCGATCCATATGGAACGGCTGTGGGAACCATGCGCTTCCTGGGTGGCTCAAATTCATCGTCGTCCGAAATCAAACGACTTGGCATACGGCTGTGATGAAATGTTAGATAAATGTGACAACTCACATGAGTCTACGTGTGGGTTTGCCCATGTCGAGTGTTGAATCAGTGTCTTCCGGCAGGTTCGAAAGTTATAAATAAATAAATAAATAAATAAACTTTTATTCTCGACCTTGCGAGACACACCTTTACAGGCATGATCATGTTTAGCTAACAGTGTGATCAAAAATGTACAAAAGTACATGTTTGGCATAACAGTGTATGTAAGTGTATGGGTGTATATACGTATGTAATTGTGTATGAATGTAGCTTGTGTCTTTGAATGTGCCGCAGCATTTTTGACTGTTTGTTGTCGTCAGGAATGTGAGCATAAGCGATTGATGTCCTTGGGTTGGATAGCACTTTCCGGATATCCACGGGCCAGTGACTTTATTTTGTGGCGAGTCACATCCGCCACGTCGCAGTGTTGATAAGCAGACATTTGTGACTTTTTATAGGGAAAACGCTTGCTAGGCGAAAATCCACCACGTCCTGGTACACTGCCGCCGAACTATTTGCTGGAACGGGTTAAACCCGAACCACCCAGCTAGCACCACGAGGAGGTTGTTCGGCTAACCAGCAGCAGCCTGATCGAAATCCACTGAAGACTTATGACAGCATAGAACTTACTGGTTCGCCGAAGTATAGTCACACGGGCTAACTTACAGTTCTCGTCCGCCGGCCAGTGTTCCCTCACAGCGTTAAGGTATTCGGAAGGGAGCACTTTTGGTAGCAACGCCTGCCGACCATCCCCAAGCCGCCAAGAGCTGCTTATGGTTGTAACCGAGCATCCGGTGGACGTGCTCAGGGAAACGACGCAATATGTTAACGAAGCCAGTACGCTGAAATAGATGACTTATGCAAGTCCGTTTGCACAAACACTGATTACCAGAACAATGTAATAGCAACGAAAATTTTAATTAATAAATTTGTCTGTACATGAACCACCACTCCGAAACATCCGTGCTGTCTCCTAAAATGGTGTGCCGTTGAATGCATTGCCATTGAAAACCTGTCAACATGCGTAACATAATGAGCATGTTACCTGAGTCGGTGTTGGTAAAGGCCATTCCATGTTGTTGATATTGTTTTACATCGTTTGTCGAGTGCTTGCCAACGCAGATCTTTGCCAGTAAGAGTGCAATCAGCGCCCTGTGGTTTGCCATTCTGCTGCACGTAGACGTATTCGCGCTGTTAACAGCCCTTCATATGCCTATCAGCCGAATACAGTTACGACCTTGTACCCCCGTTCCAATGTTGCTTCGTACCGCATCGGCCACGCTTGCCCAAAACAGTATTGATATGGAAGCACCGTATGAGGATGTACCGTCCCTCATTAGGTGAAGTGAATACATGTGTCCGATGGAAGCCACGCGATCATACTCGATGAAGAGGTATTAATGGACCTCGTATAACAGGATAAGTGCAGCCCGTTGACAAAGAATCCCCAGTCATCAGGCAAATAAAAAATCAAAAAATCAGTCCATGGAAATAAAAAATAAGCATAGACATTAAAATGAATAGTCAGGAAATGAATGAAAAAAACAAGTAGATCAAAGTGAAAATGAACATTTGGGGACCCTGAACATGCACAATGCTTCACGTATTACCATCCGGATTTCTAAAGGTATGCAACAGGGGAACAATAGTTAAGAAATCATTAACAGAGAAACGCACACATTTGCAAAGTATATAACCCACACGGAATGACTAGAGATCGTCGCTGATGCCTGAGGCTGCAAATATGTTGCAAACGGAAGAAGGTATCCGGAGATGGTACAACGCATGCACGTCTGTGAAAGGTTTACAAACAATGGTCTCACATTCTGAGCGCATATGGTCAAACCGGACAATGCAATACGGGTAATCAGCTACGATGATCACGTTATCAGTTGCGCTGCATGCGTACGTTGTACCATCCAGTATCAACAGTTCACGACGTGTTAATGCACGATGTTGTATGCGAGTAAGCGGAGATTCAGGCCAATGCGAGAAATTGGAGACGTCCGCATATTCCCAGCACCGTCTCACAATCTGCGCCACGGGATCGGACCGGGACTCTCACATCTGAGATTTGCCTAGCCACAGGTTCGGTTCCGTAGGTATGCTAGGCCAACCGGAGAGGTTGCCATTAAATGGCGGTTTGCATATATATATATATAGTATATACATGTTAACCTGGTGTATGTTTTGGATTGTAGACGGTTAATGAGGTTCTCATAGTTAGTTGTTGTGACAGACTACAGGAGTATTGGAAATCACTTGGCGCCACATTTGTAACTGTCATCATGGTGGATTAATCTGAAAGATTCTGTCTTTTGGTGCGTAATATTATCGGAAACTTGATGAGGTTGTCCGATGTAAAGAAATTTGCAACTGCCGCAGCTTTTTGCAAGCATACGGCTGTGATTCCACAGCATTATGAACGGCAAAAGTGGACGGGGTTGCCTAATGAGTACCCGTACCGGTACGTGCAGTATCCCTGTGTTCATGACAGGCGTAGCAACGTTCCTGGGAAACTGTAAGTTGCTATTTTACGGTATACAAAGTGCTACACCGTTACAGGATGCTGATTGCTGAGCCCATTTATCTTTCATGTTGAATTTTACGAACGAGGGGAATTGCATTTCTGTCATAGTCATGGTTTCCATTTTGGGGAGCCATGGCTATATCCACAGCACAGGTGGTTGACGGAGACACGGGAGAAAGAGGGGTTTCCCGGATGTCCGTGTTGCAACTGCCTTTGCATCAGTTCGTGGATCTCCCGACAAGATATATGCGCAACCAAATTCCGTCTACCTTGGATTTCATTTTTGCGAAGTCACACGATTTCGTAAGTGATATTACCTACGACTGTCCTCTAGGAGCCAGTGACCATGTCTGCATATCCTTTCGATGTGCTCTAACTAAGTTTCATCAAGCTACCGCTGAGGCATGTCCAAATATTTGACGGGCAGACTTTAACGGAATGCGAGCCAAAGCTTCAGTTTTGCGTTGTGCGATCACCGTGGCTGTCACTGTCGAGACAGCCTGGGAGAAATTTAAGGCATACCTCACCGAGATCTCTGCTCCCCACATCCTACTCACTAAGAGAAGGGTGACACGGGCGCAGCCTCCATGGACAGATCATACAGGTAAATACTTGCTCAGGAAGCGCTCTAAGTGCCTGCTAACTTACCAAGCGGTTTCATCAACCAGCACCTACGAAGGCTATCGAGCGGTTAGTAACAAATGTAAGCATCATCTTAGAACTCTTCATCTTCAGTACGAGGAGGATATGGCTAACGCAGCGGTAACAAATCCAAAGAAGTTCTTTGCTTACGTAAAGAGACGTAGCGGTACAAACTCGTCTATACCGGCTTTACTACGAGCGGCTGTGACCCATGGGCATACCGACTATGATAATGCCTGTATACTTAGCGAACAGTATACTGGTGTCTTTTCTCATGAGGCTTCTCTACCTCAGGTTGAGCTGGTCACAAAAGTTCCAGAGGATTCTTGCCTAACTGAAATCAGCATAACGGAGACAAGTCTTCGGGCTATTGCAACGGCTAAATCCTTCCAAAGCTTCTGCTCCTGATTCAAATCATCCGAAGCTTATGTATGAATTGTCCGCTGAGCTAAGTGGCCCTCTTACATGCATGTTTACAATGTCAATCGACAGCTGTGCCCTACCTTCGGAATGGAAGAAGGCAATCATCTGTCCGATTTTTAAGTGCGGGGACAGAGTTCTGCCCGGGAACTACCGGCCTGTCAGCTTAACAAGTGTAGTAGTTAAGTCGCTTGAAAAATTGGTCAGGGATTCGGTGGAGAATCACTTGATTAAGTTTAACCTTCTCAGTGCGGCCCAGCACGGATTCCGTAAAGGATTTTCATGTCTGACAAATTTACTTGTAGCTCGTGAAAGCTGGGCTGAGGCAGTAGACAACGGTCACGCCATCGACGTGCTTTTCGTTTACTTCTCAAAAGCCTTTGATACTGTCCCACATCAACGACCCTCATTGAAGTTGAGATCGTATGGGATATCTGGAGCCGCGCTTAAATGGGTTTCTGCTTTCCTAGAGGGCAGAGAACAGTGTGTACGCGTGGGGCGTAGAATTTCGCTTAGACAATCTGTTCTTAGTGGCGTTCCGCAGGGCTCGGTTTTAGGGCCGTTGCTTTTCACAATTTATGTCAATGACCTACCCCAGTAGCTTGAAGTACCGTCGCTATTGTTTGCTGATGACCTCAAGCTCTAGAATATTGTGGATATCCCTGGGGGCTCTGAGGCACTTCAGAGTGCCTTTGTAGGACTAGTCAATACTAGTCCGAGACGATGCGCGGAATTAAGCGCGGATATCAGAAGGCAATTGGAGTCGGACACAGCGGACTGTATTCGATGGGCTACAACAATAAACGGACGGATGAAGCGAGGCAAGAGCGTACACGTGAGCGCGGGAACTTACAAGGCAGTTGTGTGTCGAGCCGGTTGTAAGTTTAAAACAAGAAGGAGTAATGTACAATCGGTCAACAAGTAAATTGTACACGAAAGATAAGAGTTATCTTTTTGGGCGCTACAGAGCTCCCCCCCTAGAAGGCTGAACATAGAAAGCCTTCGAATTCGAAAAGGAATGTTGAAACGAGGTTCGTAAGGCGAAATAGGTAAAAAGCGATTGCTTTACAAGTCCCGTAGGATGGTTGAAGTGAAAGTAAACATAAGTGTAAATCGTCAGTTTAAGCGTCTAGTGAATTCAAGTGCCCCTTATTCATAGAAACGTTGTAGAATGTGTACTGAATTGTTACTGTAGAGTAATATGGAAGTAATATGGGGAAAGTATGTCTTAAGAACAAAAGAAACGACAACGCTTACTCGTGCGCCGCTTTCTTGGACTGGGGTAATTGATGAATGCAGTTGTAATATATCGAAACTATATTCCACAACAGCAGTGTGTAAATAGTGAAGCACAAAAGCTGAGAATGAGCACCGTTTTTTTTCGCGTTTGTTTGACGTGGACATCTCTGATTATATAGCGTAATGTAGGTGGATAAGCGAATCATCCAGACGTCTTTTGAATACCGTTAGCGTGGGGGAAGAAACAACGTATGTGGGAAGAGCTTCCAGTGTTCGCACACACGAAGGGAAAAGAAATTCCGGCGGCATTCCAACCTGCTGTATTGTGTGGCCAGCTTTAGCTGGTGTCCTCTGAGTGTTGTATTGCTATTCAGCTTTAGTAGGTGACGACAACAATGGTTTGGATTCCTCAGGATCATATAAGTCATTATCAAGTCGCCACGCAGGCGTCGATATTGTCCACTGTAGACCCCGAGGGCTTTCAGCCTCAATCGGTAAGGGAGATGAAACAGGCCGTTTACGTTCTTGGTCGTCATTCGTTGTGGCATGTTCACGAGCGGTAAGGTCTTGCTTTTGCCATGGCTGCCAGGCGTGGATGGCGTACTCAGAATGAGGCCGAATGTAGGCGTTGAGCATCTGAGAAAAGATGGAAGGATCGAAGTGCCCGAATGCCCTCCGCAAAAGGCCAAGGTGTTGGTTAGATTTTTTGGAGGCTTTTTCGGCCTGACGGGAACAGCCCAGATCTTCTTGCACTTCCACTCCTAGATCGCATTCCGTTGTAGTGCGCTGCAATATTTGATCCCCCAGTCTGTATTCGCAAGTGGCTTTATGGCGTATGCTCAGCACCTCGCACTATATAGAATTGAACTGAAGCAGGTTCTGAGTCCACTATTCGTAGACCCTGTCCAGATCATCCTGAAGTGCTGCATTATCGCTGGTTGTTCTAATGGCTCGCCATATCTTGAGACCCTCAACGAAGGGTAAGGAGTTGGAGTTGATTACTGTCGCGAGATCGTTTATGTAAATCAGGAATAGTCGTGGACCAAGTACTGAGACCTGGGGCACTCCGCACTTAACGTCGATTGGGTCAGAGATGACGCCGCGAACTCTTACATTCAGATGTCGTTGAAGCAAGAAGTTAACTATCTAAACGAGGATTAGGTCACCAATTTCACAACACTGCAGCTTGTGAAGGAGGATACGGTGGTTTAGACGATCGAGTCTTTGAGAAGTCCATATATACTGCGTCAACACCTACGCCGCTCTCAACGGTCTCAGTCCAACTGGATCTGGCAAGCAGCAAGTTTGAAGTGCAAGATCGGTTCTTGCGAAACCCATGTTGTTCTTGTGCTATGATATTGCGTTCTTCCAAGAAGTTCATCAGCGCTTCGGCAACAATCGCTTCCATGATTTTGGAGAGCACCGGAAGTAATGTTATCGGGTGATAGTTGGCCGGATCTGTACGACTTCCCCCCTTATGGATGGGAGTGACGATGCCTTGCTTCCACATTGTTGGCACGCGCATCTCATCGAGGCATCGTTGAAAGAACTTGCAGAGTGGGTCCGCCAGGTTTACTGCAGCCAATTTCAACGTTTTTGGACGAATATTATCAACACCGGGAGAGGTATGCTCGCGCAGGGCAATTAGCCTTTCATAACATCCGCAGTCGTAAACGTGATGTGGCTAAGTCCTGGTGGTGGTACAACGATCGGGAACAGTGTATGCGGCGATGTCGTGCTCTGGAAGTTCGGGGGGAATTGTTGACATAGGGCGTTGGCTGCCCCAGTTACGTTTTGTGCAAGTCCACGCTATGTGTGCAAAGCAGGAATTCCTCGCTGCAATTCGCGAAGCTTGTTAACGTGTCTGTACAGGAGCTTGGGGTATGAAAGAAATTTCTCAGCTAGATTCTGTTGGTGCTGTATTTTATCTTCGCGTACCAGGTTTACGCAGTGCTTCCTTTGGATAGTGTAGGCTTCCCATGTTTCGGCACTCGGTGACTCCTTGTATCTTCGCCAGCGTAAATTCCTTGTGAGGATACACTTGCGTGTCCTGCTGCGTATGAATGATTTTACTGTCTTCGCGCGCAAAGGTCTTTTACTAGAAGCGCTAAGTACTATGGTTTTGAACTGGTGAGCAAATTCAGACCAGGAGATATCGGGGGATCATTCTGCTAGAAATGCCCAGTTTGTAGCATATATAATTTTGAGTAGAGCCCCGTAATCCGTAATGAGTTGACATTCCTCGGAGTTTTCTGAGGAATACTCTGCATAACAGATTTACTTGAACACGAAGATTGCATGGTCGCTCCGACCCAAAGGACTCTCTATCGATACCGTTTCGATCATAAGCTTTTCATTGGTGAAGACATGATCCAGGACACCCGGTTTGTTTCCCGTCCTGAATCTTGTGGGAGATGTGTTGTGATTGTAGAGTGGTAATCCACTAATTATCTCCTGTACTTCATTTTGAAGTGTTCGTTGATATAAAGGCTGGGGTTTCTCTGGTCTCAATATTGAAGTCACCAACCAGGAGTATGTGGCTGTACGACTATGAGAGTACGGTCTTCATTGTGGAGGCTTGGCGGTTGTCCATTTCCAAAGTAGCCGACGGAGGGCGCTACACGACACCCAACAAACATGTGTCCCCATGGTTTAGGTGAAAACGGCACCAAAGCGCATCGCCAATCTGAACCTCTTGGTCGTCGATGAGATCTAGGTGTAGTTCGCTGCGATAATAAAGTAGTACTCCACCTCCTCTACTTGGTCGATAGTGGCGTAGAATGGACATCCCAGGTAGTGCGATTTCTGCATCAGGGATCGCTTCATTCAACCAGGTCTCGTGTATCATAACGAGGCCTGCTGCAGCCGGAGCTCCGTCAGTTTGCTTAAAAGATCTTGTGCGTTGGTATAAAAACAGGAGAGTGATTCATAGGTTAGAAGGTTATTTGTGGATGTAAACAATAGGTCTGTGACTTGGCCGACCCTATGAGGATCTCGAATACCTTAAACCAAACTTCTGGACTGTGTTCATGAAACTTGGAACAGCCAAAGTAAGCATGTGAAACGACTCAGATGCCACTCTCGAAATGTGAGTCGAAAGATAACGAACAAACAAAATACGATAAAAGTACTAAAATTACGCAAGAAACAAATGAATATAGGTATATAATCGAGAAAAAGGAACGAACTCGCCAAAAAGTACAAACGAGAAAAATGTTGACTTCGCGCGTGCGAATCGGGGTCACCAATTTATAGGACTACTTAATACTAGTCCGAGACGATGCGCGTAATTAAGCGCGGATATCAGAAGGCAATTGGAGTCCGACACTGCGGACTGTATTAGATGGGCTACAACAAGAAACGGACGGATGAAGCGAGGCAAGTGCGTACACGTGAGCGCGGGATCTTACAAGGCAGTTGTGTGTCGATCCGGTTGTAAGATTAAAACAAGAAGGAGTAATGTACAGTCGGTCAATAAGTAAATTGTACATGAAAGATAAGAGTTATCATTTTGGGCGCTACACCTTGATGACGCCGGCAGGCTGCAAGCATCATTTGACCTTCTGCATGATTGGTCCGTCGAGTGGGAACATCCTGTTAACCGTGACAAATGTGTCGTTCTTCTTATTGTGGACTTGGTTCCGTTCGATGTATGTCACATGGGGGCTATTTTATCAAGGCCGTCACTCACGAGAAGCAGCTTGTAGTTATCGTTTCACCTGACCTAAAAATCTCAGCGGATACAGTAAAGAAGGCGTAGGCTGTTAGCAGGATTCTGGGTGCCCTACGACGATCGTACCCACAGATCGCGCCGGAGACCTTTAGAAGCTCGTTCACATCACATGTTCGCACAATCCTGGAGCATGGTCTTCCAACTGGCTATCTCCAATTGAAACATGATATGTCTTTTGAGAAAATGTCCAGAGGCGTGGCTCGAACTTCTTCTCGGAGCTAACCGACCTTAGCTACCTTCTTCAAATTTAGAAGCTTGACTTGTTCACCCTGGGGTACCGCCGCCGTCCTGGGGATATCCTTTACACCGGTCGAATCCTAAGGAAAGAACTCTAGACGGACCCACTAAGACTTTCGACTCAAAACGGATACCTCGACACAAGGTCACAAGTAGAAACTTTACAAACGAGGAGTACTTTTCGTCCAGTCTGATGCTGCCCTACCTAGCCGGGTGGTGAACGATTAGAACAAGTTACCAGGTTACTGATTACTGATTTTGGTTGGAAGCAGCAAGTTGAGTTTGCTCTTTGTAGCTGCATTTAATGTAACTGAGGGACAAATAACCGTTATGTTGTGCTTCGCTCAATATATTTTGCCTCGACAAAGTGTTTGTTCATGAAATGCTTAAATTTTGACAGCTATTTCGTTTCAAGTACGTGCTGTGGCATGCCCTTCCATACTTTCACCAAGCTGCGTTCGAAACAGTGTTGGTGAGCGACCCGCTGCAAAGCCGGTACTACAATCTTGTACATCGGTCCTCCTGTGCTACTTGGTTGGCGCAAGTGAAGCGGTGGCCTTACCGTTGGGTAAGCTCCCAGATGTAATATCCAATGCGTCATGAGGAGGTCCACCAGCATGCGACCATAAGCTAGGGTGTACAGACCTAGTTTCTTTCACCGGTCCTCATTCGACCCACCTCCTAAATTGGGAATCAGCTCGGTGGCTACATGCTGCACTCGCTTATACTTTTCTACCTCGTTTCGGATAATAGGACAATACGCAGGAAAGCCATGCTCTAGCATTGATCTATTAATGAAACAAAAAGACGAGTAGCAATCTCTTCGGACCAAGTGCTGAAGCTGCGCCTGAGTGTCCAAAGCATATTAAGGCTGTTTGGGTGCAGCCTTTTTCTCCCGAGTCTGTCACTGGTACGGAGACACGCACCCAAGGAATTGTCCTCCGTTTCGACAACAATACAAGGCACACAGTTCCTTTACCTAGACATGAGCGGAAAATTATCAACTTTTTTACAACCTACTTACCGGACATATCAACCCATACCTTGCACCGATACAATTTTTCCGCGGCATGAACCACTGAGTACAATTTATCTAACAATACCTCTTCCACATATCTCTTGACTGGAGGACTTTCGACTACGGAAGGCACATTCTCCTGCCAAAACAAAGCTTGAACAATCGGTCATTCTAAGCTCTTCAATCCGCTTTGACCGCTCACCGGCCGTGGTTTCCCCCATCTCTAATCAATTTCACTACATACCCCGGGGGATCTGCGATTCTTTCTTCGGAACCTATCCTGTCCTCCAAGACCTCAACATATTTCAACGTATATTCTTCAAGACTTCAGGTGGTTCTGCAGATGATCAACACATCATATGCAGAAAAAAGGCTTAGTTCCTGACCTACCGATCTGGAACAGGAGAAGACCCAGGCACGCAATGGTTACTCGCATACCGCATCAGTCAGCAGAAAAATGGGACGCAACTTGACTACGAATAACGGATCAAAGGAACGTTCAACAAGAAACATAGTCAGTTACAACTTGCCATTCAATGGATTGGCGGCAGTGTTTCAGGACGTGGTGGGTTTTCGCCTGGCAAGCGTTCTCCCTATAAAATGCCACAAATGTCCGTTTAACAACACTGCAACGTGGCGAATGTGACTCGCCACCGAATAAAGTCACAGCCCATAACTTCACACTGGCAGCTCAATTAGAATCATCATACTGGATAGCTTGCTTTTCAGTCATCTTCCAATGGATCACTCAGGATTCTTTATCTATTATTACTCGAGGTTGACTGCGATATATGGCAAAGCGATTATGTCCAAACAAATGGATCCTGATCCCACTACAACTAAATCGTTCTTTCGTATGTTCACCATCGCACAGTTCCAAGCATGGACATATGAACAATTTTCTACTGTCACTACAGTTCCCATAAAATGTCTGTACAGCTGTACATACCTGATCATGCCTCAATTGGCGTGCCTCGCATAGTCGAGAATAAAATATTTATTTATTTATTTATTCGTGCTGTCCCTGGACTTTAGGTAGTAGCGTAAGTGTACACCGAGTTTGCGCTCGGAAGACGCGGGAGGCAACTGTTGACCGGCCACCGTGTAGGTTTGACTGTGCTCCTACTTACCCAGCCTAATGAACTGCGACTTGACCGGGTTGATCGGAAGGTTGACCTCTGCAGGCCACATGGAAAAGCGGTCGAGGTCCTGCTGAAGCAAATCACAAGCATTGGGTGGGCGGATTACTCTCCACACCTTCAAGTCATCCGCGAACAACGCACAAGGTGATTGGAGTAGCTGAGGCACATTGTTTACATGGATTACAAACAAAATAAACCTACGTACAGTGCTTTGTGGCACGCCAATGCGCGCTGGATACCAGTCAGTTAGATGGTTGTCCACCTGGACTCTCCACATTCGAGCAACAAGGAACTTTCCGGTGCATTGGTGCAACGAGCCACCAACCCCAATCACCCTCAGCCTGTTGAGGAGCGCGGCATGATTGCCATGTCAAAAGCCTTGCTAAAGTCAATGTAAAAGACGTAGACTGCTCTGCCTTGGTTCAGCTTTAGTAACAACTCGTGCCTCGTCAAAGGTAAGTGGCTGATGCAACAGCGAATTTCAGGTAAACATGCTGTGCGGGCGTCAACCAATTTTTCAACTGGAGAGGCTGCAGTAGGCTCTTCATCACAATCTTCTCAAGCGTCTCTTCTAAAACAGCGGTCAGGCAGATCGGCCGGTAGTTATCCACTTTGCTTGGATCACCACCTTTTGGTATTAGCTTTACAACTGAGCCTTTCCAGTCGCCCGGTAACAGTCCAGTGGATAGTGACCCGTCGAACAGCTCAGTTACAGAAGACGAGATAAGAGCCGAGTGAGACTTGAGAATCAGTGGGTGGATTCCATCTGGTCCAGAAGGCTTCGTCCCGTTATGACCTGCTAGAAGCTTGCGTATACCTTGAATGCTGCAGTCTAGGCTGCCCAGTTCAGCGGGAGCGGTACTCGTCGAACTCGTTACAGACACCTGGTCACTTGCAAATACCAAGGCGAACTGCACCGCCAATGCGGACGCACCATCGGTGCTCGAGGTTAGGGGCTGTACACCTAAGTTTTCCAACACCGGATCATGGCCCGCAGTCATCAGATGCCGCTTCAAGTAGGCGAAGATTTACTTGGGAGCAGTTTTTGCAACGATTGCAAACTGCTCTTCGAAGCTTCTGCGTATTTTTGTTTTCGCATTGTTGCAGTGAGTTTGCCGTCCCTTGTACGCCTTGTAGTCCTCAGCAAAGGCAGATAACACGAATTTGTTACATTGTCTGCCTTCTCGTCAGGCCAGTTTGCTGTACTGCTTGTCGAACCAATATGGTTTGGCTGGCCCAACTTTCCGGTACTTGTGGCGTACAACTCGGGCACACAACGATTTCATTCTCTCTTTAATGAGAGTCCAACAGAGTTCAGTAGACAACTCCTCTGGTAAAGGCCAACCCATCCAGCTCGCTGCTTGAGTGAGGACATTAAAGTCCGCCTTCCAATAGTTGAAGTCCGGTTCCAGTGGGGGATAATACGGCAGAAGCAGCTCAAGCTGACTATGAGCATTAAGTGGTCACTCTCGCCAAGTGAATCTAGGACTTGAATGTCATACAAACGTCGCTCACAGGTGGTCAAAAGCAGGTCTACGCACGATGGAGTCGCGCGCGCAGCTATGCGTGTCGGTTGGTGCATGTGTTGTGTGGCTCCGGTTTCAAATAGCAACGTAAACTTCTTATCGACTTCAACATGGCTGGGAGAAGTTCGGGCTCACGAAACTGTATTCATGGTGTTGAAATCGTCCATGAGAAGGAACAGTTAACGACTCATGTGGTTGCGGACATGCAACAACCGGTCCAAGCAGCGGCTCAGTGGACTGCGATCCGCCACGCGTGCAAACATCTCGCATCGTCCGATGTAGATCGAATGATATGACTGCTCCCGTAGACCAGCAGCGCTCCGGTAGGCGCTTTCTAGTCTCCCACACAAAGAAGGCTTTTAGTAAAGCAGAACGCCACCGAGATAATTTGATGGTCTTTCAATGTGGAAGCATGAGTATCCGCTGATTTCTGCTTCTTGGGCGGTGATGTCGGAGGTTAACCCTTTCTCAGCGAGGCCTAAAACGTCTGGCTGCTGAGAGCATACAAAGTAGAAAAGCTCATATTGCTTGTTCATCAGACTGCAGACGTCAGTAAAGGCTACACACAAGCCGCGGTGGGAACTGCTGGGCGCGCTTAAAGCAGCAGAAACCTGTGGATCCCGAGTCGCGAAGCAATCCGGGTAAGTGCCCGAAAATTTACAATACGGTTTGGTTTCTTCATCGTCCGTGCGTCGCCTAAATTTGATCATCGCAGCCTTGAGTTTCTCACTGGCTGATGTGTCTAAATCATCGTGCACGTAGATCATTAGATCCTTCAGCTAATTAAGGCAGGACAATATTAACTTAGGACTTGCCTCTTCAACAAAAGTCACTCACATAGTTCAACTTTTGCCCTCGGTTCCCTTTCCTAGCAGAGCGATCTCTTTCACTTTAAGCCCGATCCCATCCACGCCGAGCAGTCTAGCAATCAGCGTTTGCAAACACTCGACATCATGTGCATAGCGCACCTAACGATTGGAAGCACCTGATTCAGGTGCGTGAAACACCATGAGGCTCTGGCGCCTCAAGTCGCTGGACATTGTTCTTGGTTCCTTTAGTAGTTGCATTTTCCATTCGTTAGCATCCAATTTTCTTATTGCAAATAAGGGCATTAATGTCAACTGAAGAAACCTTAGGCCATGAAGGCGAGCCTGCCGGAACGCTACTATTTTGTTCCAGGGATAGGTTCGCTGTTGTACTAAGCGCACGGAATGAGGAACGTTTTAAACGCCTGTTAGGTTGCCACCTGCTGAATACCGCGGGTTCCTGCTGCTCCTACTGCAAAGGCGACGATTCCTAGAGGCGCTTCGATTAGCAAACGCAAGCACTAACTCTGCCTCGTACTGGAAGTGACGAAGCTGACAAGGGTGTCTCCTCCTCCTTCCTACACATCAATGAACCCATGAAGAATCATATTGAAAATATATGACCGTATACATGCGTGACTTTAGATACAAGCGGATGGCGAGCTACGTTGCGTTTCGTTACCGTCCTGAAGATTCGTTCATACGTTACTAACTAAAGGCTGAAACGTCCTCCCAATGATTGGATTGTTGTAAGGCTGTCACTTTTCGTTCGAAGGCTGTTCAATTTTCCTTCTGCGAAAGGTAGCTGCACATGGCATGGCGAAATAATGATGTAGAAATTATCTGTGATTGATACGTGGTAACTTACTTTTTGGTGCGCTATACTGTTAGAGCTTCTCAGCTGAAACATTGCGGAAAATTGCGTTTAAATTAACACTTGAGTATAATTTAACTCAACTTTGCTCTGCTCCAAGATACCTTGGATCGATTAAATCGGTACTGGATAAAGTAACTTCCTGACGCTTACTCGTAACTTTTACGGTTATACCTCTTTTAATCTCGTTTTGCACGCCGTTTCGCCTTTTTATTATGAGGGTTGTATGTTTGTATACGTCTTTTACTTGCCGCATCTCGCCTTAAAGATTATCTTGCTAAACCACGAGGCGGAAGAACCCCATTGGTGCTGGTTTGACGAGTCATGTGCAGCTTGCAGCAATTCTGCCAGTTCAAGGCTAGTTACGGTTAAAGCTGATGGTCTGCAGTGTGATATTTGCTCCTGTTTTTATCACAAAGTTGTTGCATCACGGCTGGTGGCGGCGTTGGACATAAAGCCTCACAACGGAATGCAAAGGCGCGCCTTGCATTCATCAAACTGAGACATCTATGGCGTCTTCGTGATGTCAATCTCAAGCTGCGGGGCAGGGTGTACAATGCATCCGTCCGTGTAGTACTCTTGTACGGTTGTGAGACTTGGCCTATTCGCTCGGAAGATATGAAGCGGCTATCAGTCTTTGATAATCGCTGTCTACGTAGGATTGCTAGGGTGTGGTGGCAACACCACGTAGGCAACGCAGAGGTGAGAGACAGCGTGCTTGGGACGAATAGTGCCAGTCTTCAGGACGTTATTCTCCGACATCGCATGCGCTGGCTCGGGCATGTTCTGCGCATGCCATCCCATCGCCTTACACGTCGAACGCTATTTGCACTCACAGGGAGCGATTGAAAAAGTGCAGCGGTGGACAGACGATGATGTGGAGGAGTATGAAGAAGGTGACCTCAAGTTTAACCGTAGTTGGACCAGTCTGCCCTCCAGGTTGCGGATCATGAGATGCTGAATTGCAGCGGTTGGAAACATTTGACCTCGTGGCCCGCAACAAGCATCAGTGGCCGCAATGTTGTTCTGCAATTTCACCACCCTTTTGATGCACACAAAAACACAAAACAAAACAAAAATACAAAATGGCGTGTGTAAAACCAAAAAGATCGTTTCCCATATTTTTAATCGCATTGGTGTTCCCATCTTCTTCACTTTTTTCTTCTGCCGTGGTTCTGACGGCTCAACGTCTGTTAACAGACTGTGAATATATATATATATATATACAAACGTTATTCCGGCCTCCCAGCGAGTCACTACAAAATGCTGTCATCCGTGAAAACCTTTTTGTTTGGATATACAGAATGCTGCGCTCAGAAAACGACGTGCACGGCTTTTATTTGTGCTGAATTCATAGCACTAGCATCCAGGTTCACAGTTGTTTAGAAAGCGTTAGCCTTGTTTGCATCTCGCCTTGCTCAATCCTAATGCGGTTCTGATTTTGAAGTCCCTGAATACTGCGAATGAGGACGCTGTAGCGGACCCTTTCCCTGTTGACATTCCACCCGCTGTTAGGTCGTTCACCATACCGGTTGCTCCAGTCCACATGAAGATAACGGATTCAGACGCCTCAGACGGCATGGTTGACCCTCATCAAATGGAAGGCGTCACATGTTCCTGGGCCAAAAAAGCATAAGGGTAAGTGTGCAAGAAAATCACGCAAACCCTTCGCCCTGAAATCGGAAGGTAAGAAAGCGCTCAAGATGCAAGCACCTAAACTTCAAACACCACCTGCTGCTGAAATTTATTCAGCTTCATTTAACGCTAAGCATGCAGCAAGTGCGAAACCTCTGGCGTCCCCATAACCTGCTAATCAAACTGCGGAGTTGCCAATTCATGGAAGATTGATAGATTGAGGATCGAGAAAGTCCAGCGGTCTTTCACTAAGCGCCTTCTTGGTCCATCTGCGCTCAACTATCAAGGACGCTGCAAACTGCTTGGCCTGGAGCCTCTCTGGCTACGAAGGCTTAAAGCCAACCTTGTATTCCTCTACAAACTTCTCAAAACCCCTGACACCAGCATAGGCGAATTTTTTCAACAGATGGGTGATACACGTTATCCCATACGTCAAAAGCCTCACTTATTCTCTCTCCCTAAGACACGTCGCAACATTCGTTCAAATTTCTTCCTCTATAGATTTGCGCACGTATGGAACAAGCTACCAGGAACAGTCAGAGCATCAGAAAATGCAGTGCAGTTCTCATCGGCCATAAAACGGTTACTCAGCGTCCCAAAAGTGGCGGAACTTTTGGGCAGCTGTGTTGCTGAAGATTAACTTTGGCAACAAGGACCTGCTCACATATAGGACATGTAACCACACAGTCACCGTATACTCCATTGGACGGATAACCCCCGTGGCCTGGCTGTAAGCTAGCCTCGTCCGACCAGTCTACTGCTTTCTGACTGCTTCCAGCCAACAGCGACGTTAACGATTTAGCCTCTGCAGTCCCAACACTTTGGTCTCCTTATATTCAGATCTTTGCTTGACATGCTAACTGCCTATCCATACAGTTACTTTCGACCCTAACTGATCTTTTCTCATGATATTACCTTTATCCCCACATTATTTTGGCCGCATAGCATCACCTTGACGATCTACCCCGTTTCATCTAAACAGTCTTGCTTTCCGACCTCTCACGGACTTATGGGTTCTAAATGATCTAGGCTCTAAAGACGTAATGCACTAACTGTTACCTCAAAAGCATCGCAGATCACGATTCATCCTTATAACTCTTAGGGCCTAGCTCTAATATAGCCCCGTATGAACAACCCCCTGCTTTCTGATAACTTCCAGACACCGAGACCCAAGGATCTGGGCTCTGAGGTCCCAAAACTGTTCTTCTCAACCTGCAACCATTCGATTGGCCGGCTAACTGCCTTTTCATATAGTCACTTTTGTCCCAAGCTGCTTCCTTTCTGATGATACTCACTACTATTATTCCCACCCTTATTTGATGGCCTAGCTTCAAGTCACTGGATTTTCCGGACTCGTCTGAACGGTCTCCTGCTCTCTGACCCACCACGGAATTCTCGGATCTAAATGACGTAACCTTCCGTAACCCTCAAATAAAATGCACTGTTGGCCATGATTCGTCCTAATATAATATCCCAGCTTCATTTACATCTCTATTACGCCGATGGTCTCCTGTAGTACCAAGACCTAAATTCTAAGACATTCTCTCCTTGCTTCCGACTACCGTGACCCTAATGATCTGGAATAGGCAGACTTATCGGTCTACCCCCATAGCCCGGAGTACATCTTTGGCTTTTCCACCTCTTCTGAAGAGCATTTTCCTTTTCGTACTCTATTTGCATTAAATTATCAATTAGACGTAAATCTCTTCGGACCTGGCTCCAATCTATCCTCGGCTGACCAGTCTCATGATTCTGACTGCTCCGAGACGTTATCACTCGAGGCTCTACATTCCAAACACTCTGTTCCCCTCATCTCCAGACCTTTCCTTGACATTCTAACTGGCTCTTCATTTAGTGACTTTCGTCTCGAAAGCTTCTTTTCTTATAACACTCCTTAACGCTGACGTAACGTCCTGTAACCCTCAACTGAAATGCATTGTTGGCCCTAATTAATCTTTACTGCTATGTCCCCTTTCTTCCTGAACAGGCGTATTCTGCCGATGCTTTCCTTTAATACTTATACCTATATTCAACGGCCTGCTCTCTTTGCATGCGACCACTGTAACCCTATTGATCTGGGATAGGCAGACTTATCGGTCTACTCCTATAACCCGAAAAACATAGTTGACTTTTTGGCCTCTTCTGAAGAACGTAAATCTCTTCGGACCTGGATCTAATCTATCCTCGGTTGACCAGTCTTATTTTCCACACTGCTCCCTGACATCCGGGACGTTATCACTCGAGGCTTAACATTCCAAACGCTCTGTTCCCTGTATCTCCAGACCTACGCTTGGCATGCTAACTGGCTTTTCATATAGCCGCTGTTGTCCCTCTTCTCATGACACTCATCTCTGCTATCCACAAGTTAATTTGGCGGCCTAGCTTCATCTTGCTGGCCTATCCGGACTCGTCTGAACGGTCTCCTGATTTCTGGCCCACCTCGGACTTCTGCGATCTTAATGACTTAGGCTCTGCCGGCGTAACGTCCTGCAACCCTCAACTGAAATGCGTCGTTGTCCCTGATTTATCCTTATTACTACGTCCCCTTTCTTCCTGTACGTGTTTATTCTGCCGATGCTTTCGTTTATTACTGAGACCTAAATTCTACGGTTTTCTCTCTTTGAGCTGATTTTCTAATCTCGCCGCAATGTTCTCCTTGTTTCTGACTGTTGTGACCTGAATAACCACGGATGGGCAGACTTATCGGTCTGCTCACGTAACTCAATGTTTATTGTTGGCTTTTCGACCTCTTCTGAAGAGTATTTTCCTTTTCGCACTCTGTATGCATTAATTTTTCAGTTAGACGTAACTCTCTTCGGACCTGGCTTCAATCTATCCTCGGTTGACCAGTCTCATTCTTCTCACTGCTCCCTGACATCCGAGACGTTATCACTTGAGGCTCTACATCCCAAACACTCTGTTCCCTCAACTCAAGACCTTTCCTTGGCATGCTAAATGGATCATCATATAGTCACTTTCGTCCCGAAAGCTTCTTTTCTTATGACACTCACCTCTGCTATCCACAAGCTAATTTGGCGGCCTAGCTTCATCTTGCTGGCCTATCCGGACTCGTCTGAACGGTCTCCTGCTTTGTGCCCCACCTCAGACTTCCGAGATCTCAATGGCTTTGGCTTTGACGACGTAACGTAATGTATCCCTCAACTGAAATGTTTTGTTGGCCTTGATTAATCTTTAATGCTATGTACCCCTTCTTCCTGAACATGCGTATTCTTTCGATGCTCTCCTTTAGTACGTATACCTATATTCAACGGCTTGCTCTCTTTGCTTCCGACTACCGTGACCCTATTGATCTGGGATAGGCAGACTTATCGGTCTACCCCCATAGCCCGGAGTACATCTTTGGTTTTTCCACCTCTTCTGAAGAGCATTTTCCTTTTCGTACTCTATTTGCATTAAATTATCAATTAGACGTAAACCTCTTCGAACCTGGCTCCAATCTATCCTCGGCTGACCAGTCTCATGATTCTGACTGCTCCGAGACGTTATCACTCGAGGCTCTACACTCCAAACACTCTGTTCCCCTCATCTCCAGACCTTCCCTTAACATGTTAACTGGCTCTTTATATAGTGACTTTCGTCTCGAAAGCTTCTTTTCTTATAACACTCCTAAACGCTGACGTAACGTCCTGTAACCCTCAACTGAAATGCATTTTTGGCCCTGATTAATCCTTATTACCACGTCCCCTTTCTTCCTGTACGTGTCTATTCTGCTGATGCTTTCGTTTATTACTGAGACCTTAATTCTACGGGTTTTTCTATTTGAGCTGATTTTTTAATCTCGCCGCAATATTCTCCTTGATTCTGACTGTTGTGTCCTGAATAACCACGGATGGGCAGACGTATCGGTCTACTTCTATAACTCGGAGAACGCCGTTGGCTTTTCGACCTCTTCTGAAGAGTATTTTCCTTTTCGCGCTCTATTTGCATTAATTTTCCAATTAGACGTAACTCTCTTCGGACCTGGCTGACCAGTCTCATGATTGTAGCGGCTTGACGAATGCTACACAAGAAAACCGTAGCCCAGTAAGACAGAAGACGGCAAGATATAAAGAATGTCTTGAGAAAATAGCTATGTACAGTAGCTATGTAAATATAGCTTGATGACAATGGGAGAGAGTGGTGAAGCAATGAGTAACACCACGTAGGAACGCAACAGCCGGCAACGCGCGGACAAGATGGCGAACCCGGTTCAAAATTGCAGTCCAGTATATATAGGCTTGGGATGGGTGCAAAGTAAAACAAAATGTTCACAAGTCTGAATGTGATATTTGAGGGGGTAAAATGTCACGGTCACTACACAGGCTTCCCCCTAGAAGGCCGAGGGACGAGGACTTCAATCGCTGTTGGCTTGCAAATATATAAAGGCAGAATCACAGGAGTTCGGTTGTATTTGGATTATTTAATCTTCTTGTGGATTGGAATGCATCATCGTTGGGCCGTCCCAGCGGGCACACCGGACTACAAAAAAACTGGATAATCCAGAAAAAGGGCCGGTAGGACCTATCACCGCTGCTGAAAGACGGTGCGCTTGGGAGAGGTCACTCCCCCCACCGCATTACAATCCACTGCCACAACGAAGCTGAAATCCTGTTCGTACTGGCGAGCCGTGGGGGGGCCAAAAACAACGAGCCAGGCACACGAGCAGCCAAAGCCAGGAAGGCGAGCCAGACAAACGACCAAGGCGAGCCAATGTGCCTGCGAAGTGCGAACCTCGATCAGTTGTCACAACGGCAGGACAACCAAAGTGTGAGACCCAGCGCTCTAGAAAAGCGCGAGCGACAGTGTCTGATGAGCAATCTGGCATTGGGATGGCATCAGGCCATCTTGTAAAGCGGTCTATACAAGTCAGCAAGTAAGCGCATCCATTAGATGGGGGCAGTGGCCCAACAAGGTCAACATGGATATGGTGGAAACGGGCATCATGAAGTGGAAATGAACCCAGCGGACTTTTCGTGTGTCGATGAACCTTAGACTGTTGGCAACTAAGGCAAGTACGAGCCCACTGTCTAACGTCCCGGTTGACGTTGCGCCACACGAAGCGTTGTGTGACGAGCTTAACTGTGGCACGAATGCCTGGATGTGATAAACTGTGAAGAATGTCGAACACCGTGCGTCGGAAAGCTTGGGGAACCACTGGTCGTGGTGAATGTTGCGAAACGTCGCAAAGTATGGTTCCATCCGAAGTAGGCAGTGGAACTGGTCGTATGCGCAAGGAGCTAGAATTACGAAGCTGATCCAGCTCTGGGTCGGTCTGTTGAACGGCAGCCATTGCCGTTAGATCGATGCCTTCAACGGAAGTGATGGAGCTGACGCGAGAAAGAGCATCAGCGACGAAGTTCTGCACACCCGAGACGTACTGCATGTCTGACGTAAACTGCGAGACATAGTCCAGGTGGCGTATCTCTCTCGGAGAGTATCGGTCGGATGACGAGTCGAGGGCGTAAACTAAAGGTTTGTAGTCAGTAAAGACGGTAAAGCTTCTGCCCTCTAGAAAAGGACGAAAATGACGGATGGCGAGGTAAACTGCCAGAAGTTCTTTCCCGAAGGTGCTGTAACGTGTCTCCGCTGGCTGCAACCGTTTCGAAAAGAAACCCAAAGGTTGCCATGTATTGTCGACAGCCTGCTGAAGAACAGCACCAACGGCCTCGTCTGAGGCATCAGTGACGAGAGAAATTGGAGCAGATGGTACGGGATGTGCTAAGAGAGCAGCATTAGCGATTGCGTCCTTAAGGTTTGAGAAGGCTAATCGCGCGGACTTGGTAAAAACAAACGAACGTTGATTGCCCCGCAGCAAGTCAGTCAAGGGCTGCATTATTCTACCACAACACGGAATAAAGCGTCTATAGTAGTTAATTATCCCAAGGAAACGTTTAAGTTGTTTAAACGATATAGGTTCTGGAAAATCTTTGATGGCGGTCACCTTTTGAGACAGTGGTTCAATACCTGTAGCTGAGATGCGGTGACCTAGGAACTCGATCGATGATTTTCCTAGTTCGCACTTGCTAGGGTTCAAGGTAACGCCTCGATCAGATAGGCGTTGGAACAGAGTACGCAGATGCTCTAAGTGTTGCGACTTAGAGGCGCTAGCTACTAGGATATCATCCACGTAAGGATATACGAAGTCCAGACAACGAGTAACGTCATGGATGAACCGCTGGCATGTTTGAGCAGCGTTCCTTAACCCGAAAGGCATTCGAAGGAACTCGAATAAACCAAAGGGTGTTATAACTGCAGTTTTGGGAATATCACAGTCCTCTACAGGAATCTGGTGATATGCTCGCGTCAGGTCTATCTTACTAAACACTGACTTACCACCGAGACTATTTGTAAGGTCCTGGATGTGCGGTATAGGGTACCTATCTGCAACTGTGCACTTGTTCAGCGCCCGGTAGTCTCCGCAGGGCCGCCAGTCGCCGCCTTTCTTGGGCACCATGTGGAGAGGTGAGGCCCACTGACTTTCGGAAGGACGGATGATACCAACTTCGAGCATGTGCTCAAATTCCGCCTTAGCGGCTTTTAGCTTATCAGGGGCGAGACGTCGTGGCCGTGCAGATACCGGTGGGCCACGGGTTCGTATATGGTGCGTAACGCTAGATGCGACCGGAAGCGTAGCGTCAGCTGAGTGGACCAGCTGCGGAAACTGTCTGAACAGATCTAACAATTCCTTATCAGCTTCAGGCTGAATGTAAATGGGAGTGACAGAAACGCAAGATGTGCGAACTCCACATGTGAAAAGCTGGGTCTTTTGGTCAACGAGTTTGCGATGACGCGCATCAACGAGAAGATCGAAGTGTTGGAGAAAGTCAATACCCAATATAGCAAACGGAACAGCAGCGATGGTGAAAATCCATCGAAAGGAACGTTGTAATTCGAGGTCAATGGTAAGAGAGCACTGACCGAAAACTCGGATAGCAGTGCCGTTAGCGGCACGCAAATTGGTTGTCTGTGGCTTAGTCGCGTCGCCTGGAACCGGTGGGATCACGCTAACTTCCGCCCCGGTATCAACCAGGAACATGATCCCGGTGTTCCTATCAACGATTTTGAAGAGGCGACTCGGACAGCTTCGGCCGACGGCGTTGGTCGCCAATACGTGTCGGCCTGTCCTTTTTCTCGTCACGGGAAATGAGCATGGTTTTATACAATTTTTAGCGGAACTTCCAAAACGTGCTTGATAACGGCAAATTGGGAGTCGTGTTCGTCTTCCAGATAGGCTAGGGGAACGGGATGGAGAATCCCGTTGGTGCCGATGTAACTTTAAGCTTTGAACTGCTTGCCGTAGCGCGGCTACCTCTGCTAAGAGCTCACCAGTCGAAGGTGGAGTAGCGGTGTCGATGGTTTGGACCGAAGGGTCAACAGTAAAACCTACGTCAGGTGAGCGAAGAGAACTAGACGACGGACACGGTGGTCCGGTGAAACGATCCACCATGTCATCAGCAATATCTGCAATTTCTGACAAAGGCTGCGATTTCGCAAGCGATAGCATAGCTTGTACGTTTTCAGGCAAACGCTGCAGCCATAACTCTCGAAGCAGCGACTCGTCCATATGCAATCCGTGAAGAAGACCACGCATCTCTAGCAATAGCGCGGATGGCTTACTAGAACCTAGCTGTAGACCTGTAAAAAGTTTGTGCAGGTGGGACTTTACTGAGAGAGTAACACGCTTTATAACGGCGTGCTTGAGAGAATTATAGCGGTCAGGAGGACAAGATGTAATAATAAGATCACGTAGTGCTAAAGTAAAATCAGTCGGCAGGCGTGTTAGCAAGTGATTGAACTTTGCAGAATCGCTAGTGACATGCTTAGAAGTAAACTCAGCTTCTAAAATCATGAACCATAAAACGGGATCTTTTTCAATAAATGGCGGAACTACAAGAGATACCGCTTGCACCGACTGTGAATCATCACAATTTTTAGAAACTGACGTCATGGCTTGCGTGGAAAAAAACAAAAAAATGGAACGAACTCACCGGAATGCGGTTGGGGTCACCAATTATGTAGCGGCTTCAAGTTCAAGTTCAATTTGGACAGGAACGGTAGGAGGATTCCCATGTGTGTTCCTTCTTCAATGCGTCGTTGAACCAGGATGGAGTTCGCGGGAGCGTTTTGGAGCCGAGAGGAGCCAAATCAATACACACGAATCACATAACGGTCAACCAATCAATGCCCACGCGGCCTGCACTAGCAGTCCCCGCTGTACCGGCCACGTGAATAGAATAAAGGTTAAGAGAAGGGAACCAACAAAAACAAAATAATGGTAATTGTAGTACAGGAGAGAACGTGTGGTTAAGACAATAATAGTAATAGATGTGAGGAGCCAAGGAAATAGATGTAAAAGTTAAGAACTAAAAGGAAATGTCTGAAACTGTAACCCAAGGGCGTCGAGTCGATGTTCAAACTCCTTCACCGTTGGTGCTAACACTACTTCGCTGGGTAGTGCGTTCCATGAGTCGATGACCCTGCGTGACAACCGAACGTCAGCTCTAACGTGATCAGATCTAGGCTTATGCAACTTCAAAGGGTGACCACGAAGAGATGACATCTGAGCCGGCTGGAACAGTCCAGTTAGATCAGGCCCAATCTTGTTGGTCAATATACGGTACGTAAGAATCGGGTCTCCCCGAAGGCGCCTATAGTGCAGCGAAAACATCTGCAACCTGAGCAGCCTACCGGGATACGAGAGATGCCTCAATCCTTGTACCATTTTTGTACCAACCCTCAGAACTCGTTCAAGTGTCATCTTATCGCGTACCAAGCATGGAGGACAGGCCTGCACGCAGTACTGCAAGTATGGCCTGACGAAGGCTGAGAACAATATAACGAACATTTCATTTGTTATAATGCCGAATGACCTGCGGATCATCCACAGCATTCGGAAACCCTTACGGGTAGCATTTATCCAGTTCTCGCTGGATTTGAAGTCAGAGGATAACGAGATACCCAAGTCAGTTTGTTCAGTCACTTGACGCAATACATTTCCGCCAAGTACGTAAGAAGTTGTGGGATTGCTTGATCCTATGCGCAGGACCGAACACTTTGCAAGATTGACTGGCAGCTGCCACAATTTTGACCACTCCCAAAGCTTGTCCAGAGCTGTCTGTAAAGCCGTGGGCCCAACAGAACCGCTCACTGTATTCCAAAATTTTAAGTCATCCGCAAACATAAGGGATGGTACCTTAAGCTTCTCAGGGAGGTCATTGACATACAATGCAAACACACACAAGAAAACCGTAGCCCAGTAAGACAGAAGACGGCAAGATATAAAGAATGTCTTGAGAAAATAGCTATGTACAATAGCTATGTAAATATAGCTTGATGACAATGGGAGAGAGTGGTGAAGCAATGAGTAACACCACGTAGGAACGCAACAGCCGGCAACGCGCGGACAAGATGGCGAACCCGGTTCAAAATTGCAGTCCAGTATATATAGGCTTGGGATGGGTGCAAAGTAAAACAAAATGTGCACAAGTCTGAATGTGATGTTTGAGGGGGTAAAATGTCATGGTCACTACATGATTCTGACTGCTCCGAGACGTTAGCACTTGAGGCTCTACATTCCAAACACACTGTTCCCTCAACTCAAGACCTTTCCTTGGCATGCTAAATGGCTCATCATATAGTCACTTTCGTCCCGAAAGCTTCTTTTCTTATGACACTCACCTCTGCTATCCACAAGCTAATTTGGCGGCCTAGCTTCATGTTGCTGACCTATCCGGACTCGTCTGAACGGTCTCCTGCTTTGTGAACCACCTCAGACTTCTGAGATCTCAATGGCTTAGGCTCTGACGACGCAACGTACTGTATCCTTCAACTGAAATGCATTGTTGTCCCTGATTAATCCTTATTACTATGTCCTTTTTCTTCGTGTACGTGCCTATTCTGCCCACACTTTCCTTTATTACTTGACCTAACTTCTACGGTTTTCACTCGTTGAGCTGATTTTCTAATCTCGTCTCTATGGTCTCTTTGTTTCTGACTACTGTGACCTGAATAACCAGGGATGGGCAGACTTATCAGTCTGCTTTTCCGTCTCAATGAACTCATTGCTTTTGACTGCTGTGACCCTATTGATCAGGGATAGGCAGACTTATCGGTCTACTCCCTTAACCCGGAGTACATCTTTGGTTTTTCCACCTCTTCTGAAGAGTATTTTCCTTCTTGCAATCTATTTGCATTAATTTTTCAATTAGACGTAAATCTCTTCGGACCTGGATCTAATCTATCCTCGGTTGAACAGTCTTATTTCCTCAATGCTCCCTGACATCCGGGACGTTATCACCTGAGGCTTTACATTCCAAACACTCTGTTCCCCTTATCTCCAAACCTTCCCATGCCATGCTAACTAGCCTTTCATATAGCCGCTGTCGTCCCACTTCTCATGACACTCACCTCTGCTATCCACAAGTTAATTTGGCGGCCTAGCCACATCTTGCTGGCCTATCCGGACTCGTCTGAACGGCCTCCTGTCTTCTGACCCACTCGGACTTCTGAGATCCCAATGACTTAGGCTCTGCCGACGTAACGTACTGCATCCCTCAACTGAAATGCATTGTTGTCCCTGATTAATCCTTATTACTATGTCCCCCTTCTTCGTGTACGTGCCTAATCTGCCGATGCTTTCCTTTATTACTTAGACCTAAATTCTACGGTTTTTACTCTTTGAGCTAATGTTCTAACCTCGTCTCAATGGTCTCTTTGTTTCTGACTACTGTGACCTGAATAACCAGGGATGGGCAGACTTATCAGTCTGCTTTTCAGTCTCAGTGGTCTCTTTGATTTTGACTGCTGTGACCCGATTGATCAGCGATAGGCGGAATGGTCTCCTTTTTTCTGACCTCTCTCGGGCTTCTGCGATCTCACTGTTCTTGTCACTGCCGACGCAACGCTTTGTTACCTCCACCTCAAGAAGGTTGCTGGTCGTGACTAATCGCAATCATCATGTCCCCTCTCATCATTAACGTATCCATTTCTGCCGATTCGATCCGACAAAATGCATAGCTTACTATTACACCTTTCTCCTTATGAGTCGACTTTCTAGTCTGGTCTGAACGACCCACCTTCCGACTTCTGTGACCCTAATGATCAGGGGTCGGCAGACCAAATGGTCTGTTTATACCACGTCGGGAATATCGCTGACTTCTCCACTCATCAATGAAAACTTTTCCTTTTCGCATTTTGTGTGCATTCCTTTTTCCACTGGTCAGGCAACTCTCCGGATCTGGCACTACTCTAGCGGCGTCCGAACAGCCTCCTGCTTTCTGGCTACTTGCTTACATTCCAAACAATAACGATCTAGGCTCTGTTGTCCTGGTGCTCTGTCCTCCTTATCCTGAGACCGTTCCTCGGCATGCAACCGCCAAATCATATAGCCACTTGCTTCCCAAACTGCTTTCTGATGACACTCATTACTTATTCCTACCTTACTTTGGAGACCTAGCTTCAGCTTGCTGACTTACCCGGGTTTGACTGTACACTCTCCTGTCTTCTGACATTGCTCGGATTCCTGTGATCTAATGATCTAGACTATGCCGACGAACGTCGTTTACCCTCACCGCAAGACCACCGCTGGTCATGATTGAACCTTATTAGCATGTCCCCTTTCTTCCTTAACATGTCCATTTCTGTTGATGCTCTCTGTCAGCACTTAGACTCTACTAATACGACTTTCACCCTACGAGCTGACATTCTGGGCTCGTCTCAACGATCTCGTACCTTCCGACTTCCGTGACCCTAACGAACAGAAACCGTAAGCTCCAACGGTCTGCGCACAGCACCTGGAGCATATCGTTGGCTTTATTTTTCTTTCTCTTCTCACCCATAGAGCCTTTTTTTCACACTCTAGCCTGACGTATCTGGTTCTGGCTGTACGGCCTCCTGCCTTCTGACCTCTCTCGAACTTCTGAGTTCTAAATGATCTAGTCTCTGCAGACGCAATGCCGTGTCTCCCCCGCCTCCAGAGCACTGCTGCTCATGATTCATCACTAGTATATCCGCTTTTATCTTTAACACCATCCTGTTGACGCTCCGTTAACTTTCTGACATTTATAATACGGCTTTCTCTCCATGAGCCGATATCCTCATCTCATCTCTATGGTCTCCTGCTTTCCGAATACTGTGCCCATACTTTTGTACCATCGACTGGTCCAAAGGTCTGTTCGCAACACCTCGAGGTTTTTGTAGGCACTTCCACTTCCCCTTAAGTGTCTCCTTCACGATTACATTCTTTCATTTTCGCACTATGTCTGCCTTCCTTTATCCATTGGACGGATAACACTTCGGGCCTGGCTCCACTCTAGCCTGGTCTGACCAGTCTCCTATTTTCTGACTGTTTCCAGAAGTCAGAGACGCACGTGTTCTAGGCTGTGCAGTCACAACACACCCTGTCCCTCAGCCCGAGGGCTTCGTTTGATATGCTAACGGGCTTTTTATATAGCTTCTGCAGTCACGCAAATTTACTTTCTCGCGACATTCACTACTGTTATCCCCACTTTAATCTGACCGCCTAGCTACATCTTGCTGACTTATCTAGTCTCATCTAAACGCTCTTTTGCTTGCTGACCCCTCCCCAAACACTCCTGCTTCATCTTCAATCTTTCATTCTTTACCAATTCGTGTTCCGCTCGATTCTCCTCGTATTTCGCCACTTATGATATACGTGTATATGCGATATTTAAATAACAATTACATGCGTAGTGGTACATTAGTTCAAGCATCGTCGCAATTGATTGATTGCATTACAGATGCATTCCTTTCTTCTGTCTGTGTGGCTGTCTCTGTTCGTTTCCTTTTTCTCCCGAGTCTGTCACAGGTACGGCGACACGCACCCAAGGAATTGTCCTCCGTTTCGACAACAATACAAGGCACACAGTTCCTTTACCTAGACATGAGCGGAAAATTATCAACTTTTTTACAACTTACTAACCGGACAAATCAATCAATTCTTCCGCGGCATGAACCACTGAGTACAATTTACCTAACAATGCCTCTTCCACATATCTCTTGACTGGAGGACTTTCGACTACGGAAGGCACATTCTCCTGCCAAAACAAAGCTTGAACAATCGGTCATTCTAAGCTCTTCAATCCGCTTTGACCGCTTACCGGCCGTGGTTTCCCCCATCTCTAATCAATTTCACTACATACCCCGGGGGATCTGCGATTCTTTCTTCGGAACCTATCCTGTCCTCCAAGACCTCAACATATTTCAACGTATATTCTTCAAGACTTCAGGTGGTTCTGCAGATGATCAACACATCATATGCAGAAAAAAGGCTTAGTTCCTGACCTACCGATCTGGAACAGGAGAGGACCCAGGCACGCAATGGCCACTCGCATACCGCATCAGTCAGCAGAAAAATGGGGCGCAACTTGACTGCGAATGACGGATCAAAGGAACGTTCAACAAGAAACATAGCCAGTTACAACTTGCGATTCAATGGATTGGAGGCAGTGTTTCGGTACGTGGTGGGTTTTCGCCTGGCAAGCGTTCTCCCTATAAAATGCCACAAATGTCCGTTTAACAACACTGCAACGTGGCGAATGTGACTCGCCACCGAATAAAGTCACAGCCCATAACTTCACACTGGCAGCTCAATTAGAAGCATCATACTGGATAGCTTGCTTTTCAGTCATCTTCCAATGGATCACTCAGGATTCTTTATCTATTATTACTCGAGGTTGACTGCGATATATGGCAGAGCGATTATGTCCAAACAAATGGATCCCGATCCCACTACAACCAAATCGTTCTTTCGCATGTTCACCATCGCACAGTTCCAAGCATGGACATATGAACAATTTTCTACTGTCACTACAGTTCCCATAAAATGTCTGTACAGCTGTACATACCTGATCATGCCTCAATTGGCGTGCCTCGCGTAGTCGAGAATAAATATTTATTTATTTACTCCAAACTTACCCTATCTTCCGGGGTTAAAGGTCGTGGAGGCTGATCTCGACGTTGAGACACGGGTTTCTACGCCAGTTGGACGAATTAGTAAGCGAACTAGAATTGCCCGTACAGTCTGGCCAGTTCGAAAAGAGTCAAGAAAGATGAGTTAAATGAGTTAGAGCATAAGACGTACACTGCAGTTGCTTAAGCATCGTCTGATGACGTGCGCCCAGTCTCATTGCCTGCGGCGAAGCCGGCTGCTGTTCATGTAGATTTTAAAAATTCGTTAAGTAGATACACCTCGTCCGTCGTTCGGCGCGATCGATCCAGTAAAGCGGGCGGGGTGGCTATGTGCTTTTGCAGTGACCTCCAATGTGAGCCCATAGAAGACGTGTACAGTAACATGCAGGATACTCTTTGGTGTCGGCTGCGTTTAACAGGCAACGACGTCTGTCTGGTGGCGGACGTTTATCGACCTTCATCATCTACACCTGAGATGGGCTTCAATCTCGCGTCTTCGCTGAGGCTTGTGATCAGCAGGAGATACAGTCATATGCTTATCGCTGGGGACTTCCATATCCACGCTCTGGATGCCCAAGCGACACCTACGGAACAGTTCAAAGCGGATCTACAACACCTTGTCTCCAGTTTTCCGCTTTATGGCCATATCGACAATCCTACCAGATTCAGAGCAGCAGAAAGGCCGTCCATCCTGGACCGGATATTTTCCAACGAAGAACTCATGGTCGAGAAAGTAATCATCGACGCTCCTTTGGGTTGCAGCGATCATGCAGTTTTACTCTTCGATTATACATGCTACGCAGAATATCCTGCGGATACTACACGGGAAAGCCGAGTTATCATACGGTACGATGAGCTGGCTCGACTTGCAGAGACAGCCGGCTGGAATTTTCTGACAGACGAAGTACTGACAATCGCATGGCCACATTTCGTCAACCAATTTAGCACTCTCGTCGAAGATGCATCCGAAACTAAGGTTGTCCACTCGAAGAAGACTGTTTCATTTGTGCGAAGTAGGACACGGAAAGATGTGGCAGTGAGGAACTCGGCCTGGCGTATCTATAAGGAACACCCGAGCACGGAGAGCTGGACGGCCCATGCAATGCAATGTAATCATTGCACTCAACTCGTTCGTGGAGATAAACTGATATACCAGCAGCATCTGACGGAGCGCATGGTTTCGAATCATAAGCTGCTCTACCAACATGTAAACAACCTGCGCAAGATGAAACGGGGAATCCCTCCTCTTCAAACGCCAGATGGTATGACGCTGACTACGGAGGATGCGGCGAACGCCTTGCAGCAGCAATATGCTCCGAACTTTCAATGCATTCCTTAGTCATCTGTTCCTTGTCAGCAGCTGTTTTACAACCAAAACTTACGCATATAACTTTTACAGCGGGGATGGTATTAAAGAAGTTGTTGTGTATGCGTAAGCACAGCTCTCCTGGAATCGACGACATTCACCTTAAGTCCCTTGCGGTAATGGGAGAAAGTTTAGCAGAGCCTGTGGCACGATTCTTCCAACGCTGCTTTGATCAGATGTATGTACCCGAGATGTGGAAATGTGGGATCATAACCCCAATTCACACGGGCGGTAGCCGTTCTGATCCAGCCAACTACCGTCCTGTAACCCTTCTGCCGGTCCTGACAAATGTTTTGGAAGCTATTGTTGCTGACGTATTAACAGCCTATCTAGAAGAGACTGCCTTCCTTGCACATGAACAGCGTGGTTTTCGACGGGATCGATCGTGCACCACAAATTTGCTGCTAGCAAGATCGAGTTGGACCAAATTAATTGACAGCGGTGCAGGAGTGGACGTGGTCTACCTAGACTTCTCAAAGGTCTTTGATCGACTAGACCATGGAATATGATCTGCAAACTTCAGAGTTTCCGCATTGGTGATCCGCTCCTAGGATGGATCACAAGCTTTCTTCTCCACTGGAGCTTAGAGGTAAAGGGCTTGGGTCCCTGTCCCACCCAATCCAAGTCGAATGTGGTGTACCACAAGGGTCGGTACTGGGGCCACGATTGTTTTTGATGTATATGGACGACATAGCGGCCCTCATTCTTTCCAACTGCCTACTCTATGCCGACGACATCAAGGTCTGGAGAGTGATCAATACACCAGACGACTCCGCAATACTTCAAGAGGATCTGGATAAGGTGTATGCGTGGTCAGTTTAGAACCAACTTCCACTCAACACAGGAAAGTGCAGAGTATTACACTTACGTCACCAATCAGCATTTTTCTATAAACTGGGTGACCATGTGCTTCACACAACTGCTGAAGAAAAGGATTTAGGAGTCTTGATTCAGTCCGACCTTGGTTGTTCAGCCCAGGCAAAGAAAGCATCGAACGTGAGCATTCGAAATTTGGGCCTTCTCCGGTGCACATTTGGACGCACCGATCCATCCGTTTTTCACCAACGTCTAGGTGCATACATACGACCACACGTGGAGTATGCAATACAAGTCTGGCAGCCGTGGCTGAGGAAAGACCTCTGTGATTTAGAGAAACCTCAACGACGCGCAACGAAGAACGTAAAAGGTTTAGGCCAGTTGCGCTACGAAGACAGACTGAGATTGCTCGGGATATTTAGTGGTCAATATCGATGACTACGGGGAGATTTGATTTTGGCTTATCAGATTCTGACAGACCCCACTCATACCTGCCGCCAGCTGCTGGAGCTCAGTAACAACCCCAATGTGAGAGGCCATCCTATGAAGCTGGCAGTGCAGTAGAGCCGTTTGGAATGCCGACGGAATTTCTTTTCCGTGCGTGTTTGTCAAGCCTGGAATGCTCTCCCAGAATCTGTAGTCAGTGCACCCAACCTGATTGAGTTCAAAAATCGAGTTGATAGTGCACTCACTTCATTGCACTATCTCCCATAGTATAGGCTAATTTTGAGAGATCCAAAATCCATACTTTAAAAATAATTTTCCCCCACGCAAATTTCAACAAGGGATTTATATTTTGACGCTTCAAACTCAAACACTTTGCCCTATGCGAATTTCAAGGGGCTGTGACTCTTTTAACCAAACACCCCATACCTCATGATCCCCTCGAAGTTATAGTGGAGTATTATTTAGACACTTCAAACTCGGTGAGTCCACAAGCTTGTAGTGACTCGTTGTTAAACGATTTTACTGAATTGGTTTCCATTGAAGTTTTCACACTTCTATGATTTTTGCACTGAACACCCTACGGGATTTGTCAAGCCTTAGCCTTTATACCCGCATAAATCCATTGTACCATTGTTCCATTGTCTAGGTGCTCCGTGTATATCAGCGTAATGTTTCGTAACGCAGTGTAATCCGTTGCAGCGCTTCTTGTTGAACGTGATTTAAAATATGCGTAACGAAGCTTTTTCCACCTGGGTTTCCCGTGTTACTGTCTGGAAACTGACTAGATTGGGTAGCGTCCCTGATAACGCCCCAAACTCTCGGCCGCGGTTGCGTCGCATAGTCCTCTGCACCCTGGAGGAACGCCATACGCTGTTGCGGTTTACTTCCCTGCTGAAGGGTACTACTGTTAGCTTTCATCCAGGCCTCCCTCTAGCGGATAGGTTGAACCTAAAGGAGGCCAACAAGAACCTCAAAAACATGTGGGCGACTGGTGAACACGCTCTCCGTTGGTTATGTTTTCGGGTGGGCAATCGGCGGTTTTTCCGCCCAACCAGTGCCAGCCTTGGTAACCTACGACCCAGAGCTGGACACTACAAATGCCTTCAGCTTATGCTTAGCAATGTGCGCGATAGGTCTGCTTGTAGATGAGTCTCATCTCAAAATACTTGCATTAACTGAAACGCGGCTGTCTCAGGACTTCGCGGACGGTGAAGTGCATGTCAAGCTACGCACTGTTTATATGTGCCGGATTCAGTGGCCGACAAGGCGGGTGCGTTGCGCTTTATGTTAGTTGTCAACTGTAGGTCTTGCGGACCTACATGTTTCAGTCAGTAGATAAAACTGTCGAAGCTGTGTCGGTAGTGATTTACACTTCCGCAGTTCAAATTACAGTTTTAATTGTGTATAGAAGCTTTATTCACGCCCAATCTGCAGCGGTTTGGTACTGGCGGACTCCAAGCTACCGGCAGTTTGCAGGTTAGACCGGTCTTGCAACACGTCGGAAGGTACGTTCGGTGCAGGCTTTCTTGAGTTAAAGCTACAAGTACCGTTGCAGCAGTTGGTAGGCCTCCCCACGACGTACATGGATGCCCAAGTTCCGTCTATATAGGGTGTTGTCTTAGCTAAGTCACTTGACTTCCTAGGAGACGTCACTTACAGCTCTCCCTTAGGTTCCAGTGTGCATGCCTGTTTATCGTTCGGGTGTGCTCTGACCAGACGTCACCGGAGCATCGCTGTGCCATATCCAAACATGATGTGCTAGCTCTCAAGCAATGCCCAGCAAATTTTCTGGGTTGCTTTGCGAAAGCTCGGTGGCCGATACGGTTCAGACGGCCTGGGTTAAACTTAAGTCTTATCTCACGGAAGCTTCCGCCCATACATAATGCTCGTGAGAAAACATACACGAGAACGGCCCCCGTGGATACATACCCATGGAAAGTACCTGCTCCAAAAGCTTACAGGATGCTGGAGGACCTACCGTGCGGTTCCATCAACTAGCACCAATGATAGGTACCGCAATGCTCAAACTAGGTGTAAACAGCCCTAAAGGAAAGCTCGGCTTATGTAGGAAAATGAATTGGCTGATGGCGCTTCGGAGAATCAGAAGTTCCTCGTTTACGTTAAGAGACGCTGCGGTTCAAGTTCTATAATTCCAAATATGATGCGGATCCATCAAACTCATTGGTATGCGGACAGACAAGCTTCGTGTATTTGGTGAGCGGTATGCAGGGGCTTTTGTACATGAGGCCGCGTTGACTGTCGTTGAACTTGTCCCCAGCGTACCTAAGGGTTCTTGTTTAGCTGAGTTTAATATGGTGGGAACGTAAGTCCTTAGGCTGCTGCAAGAAGTGAACGCTACTAAAGCAGTTGGACCAAATTCAATTCACCCACACTAGCTGCACGACTTCGCGGAAAAACGAAGTGGACCGCTGACGATGGTGTTTCAGAAGTCACTTAAAAGCTGTAAATTATCATTTGAATAAAAGGAGACTGTCATCTGTCCAACCTGCAAAAATAGCGACAGAAATCTGTCAGCCAACTACAGGCCAGTTAGTGTGACTAGCGTCTTTGTCAAACTGCTTGAAAAACTGGTGGGAGATTCATTAGGAAGTCACCTGCATAGATTTAATCCATTCCGTAGTGCACAACACGGATTCCGGGAGAGGTTCCGTGAAGCTTGGGCCGAGGCAGTAGACAACGCCCACGTATTGGATGTGCTTTCCGTCGACTTCGCGAAAGCATTTGATAAGGTACCCCACTTGAAGCTATCACAAAAACTGCGTATCTGGCAGCGCCTTCAATGCGTACCTGCATTCTTAAGGGAAAGAGAGCAGTGTGTATGCGTAGGTCGCAGCTTATCCTTTAGGTAAGTGACCTTTAGTGGTGTCCCAGGGGCTCAGTACTTCGACCGATACTGTTTTCCACCTACCTAAACGATCTCCCTGGAGAGCTGGGGATATTATCGCTAATGATTGCTAATGACCTTAATCTGTGCATTGTTGTACGTGAGGTGAATGAAAAGTTCCGAGCCTGACATAGCACCAAACAGGATACAAATTCATTAATGCTTTCATTTTTCACCATACACCCTTTCAAACGCAACACTTGCTTCATTAGTGCTTCAGCGCTTTTATCCCAGTGGAAACGAACACTTAGGATTGTGGCTCAAACTAGGCTTTTAAGGTCTCAAGAATGTCACTATCCTTGAGAAAACTTAAACCAGCTGAAGCTTTTCCAAGTTTGAAAATAGGTGGAAGACAGTGGGAGCCTGATCTGGTTAATAGGGTGGATGGGCGAGAAGTTTGAACCCACAAACATGGATTTTTCTGTGCAATGGAAGTGGTATGAGCTGGAGCCTTGTCAGTATGACGGAAGACGCCTTTCATCAGCATTCCTGGCCTCTTCACAAATGTTTTTCCATATACCTCAGTGGCTCACAGTAATATTTCCGGAGACGGTATTTTTCTGGGAAAAGTAAGCATTACCTAGTAACCACTATTTTAGCGATTAATCGATTATTAACGATTATCGCATTTATTTCGAACGTTCCTGTGTGTTATAGTTTCTCCACGTGACTAGGAGCCACCTGACACTTCGGCAAAGCTATGGGGAACCACTAACATTGGTAGCTTGCCTTCCAGTGTTAGAAGTCGAAGGTTAGTAAGAGACATATAAATATCTTCAAGGTCCGCGGTAGTTGTACATTGTCATCTGGTGTAATAACGACGGCAGCCGTCTTCCAACGGTTGATGAATACCATGTTAGCGGGCGTTTCTGGAACTGCTGCATATCTGGCTGATAGCAGATTGATGAGCAGAACACCGGAAGAACTATTTAACTGTCTGGATGAAGTGCTTGGTTGTATACACTTGTACGGTTGCCGGATCTGTGAGGATAAATGCACATTTTCACGCCGATCATCAAATGCCTCGGTTATTTGTTCAAACAGGATGGACGTCCACCAGATAAGGAAAACGTAGAAGCCATTGGAATATGCATCCACCAACAAGTCTACAGTCCTTGCGTTCCTTTTGTGGGCTCATCAGCCACTACAGCGCAATTTTGCCTGAGATGCACTACCTGCGTGTCCTGTTAAACAAGCTAATAGCCAAAGGCCAACTTGGAACTGGACATCAGAATGCCAGTATGCCTTCGAACAGGTCAAGGCACTGTTGTCTTCAAACTTGCTTTTGACTCATTTTGATTCCTTCAAAGACAATGTCCTAACCGCAGATGCATCAAGCCATGAGCTTGGCGCAGTAATTGCACACACGTACACCGCTGGATCTCAGAATGCAATCACCCATGCCGTCAGAACACCCACGAAGGCCGAGCGAAGTTACAGTCAACTTGAGAAAGAAGCATTGGCCATCGTGTACGTGGTCGAGCAATTCCACAACATGCGCTACGGCCTCCGCTTCAAGCTTCTGACAGATCACAGGCCCTTGCTGACTCTCTTTGGTTCGGAAAAGACACCCCGGCCTACACTGCCAACCGGCATCAACGTTGAGCTCTTAACTTAATGGGGTGTGAGTTCGAGATCCGCTACCAGTCGACAGTTTCCATTGGCCAAACAGGTGTATTATCACGCCAAATTGACGCCCATTAGAAAGAACATGAACTGTGCTCTACAAAACATGTGCCCTGCCTCTGCTAGAGTACTGCTCTATGGTATTCACCAACCTTAGAAAATGCGACTGAATAGCCCTCGAAAAGGTTCAGCGTGCCTTCACAAAACGCATCCTGGGGCACTCAAGTCTAAGCTACCGTGATTGGTGCAACACACTTAAGCCAGAACCGTTATGGATGCGCTGATTGAAAACCAACCTCGCTTTCCTATACTCGCTCATTAACAATATCAGTGGGAGCCAACTAACCCCTGTCTCAGACTCATATATCACTTCGTACTCTCTACGCTT
>OX104071.1:56361355-56438403 GCA_944474145.2 Dicrocoelium dendriticum
CTGTGTTCGTTGAAACTTGGAATAGCTAAGTAAGCACGTTTTCGCTGTGAAATGACTCAGGTGCACTTTCGAATTGTGAATCCAAAAGATATATGGTAAACAAAACACGAGGAAACTAGTAAAATTACGCAGGAAACAATTGACAACACGTATACAATCGAGAAAAAGGAACGAAATCACTAAAAGATACAAACGACGAAAAGGGTTCAAATTCATGCGTGCGAATCAGGGTCACAAATGTGTAGGAATATTCACTACTAGTCAGAGATGGCGCGCGAAAGTAAGCGCGGATATCAAAAGGCAATTAAAATCAAGCACAACGGACTGTATTCGATGGGTTACAAGAAGAGACTAACGAATGAAGCAAGACAAGAGCTAATACGTGAGCACGGGGAACTCGGAGCGGGTTTATAACCAACCAGTTAGACCCAAAACTTGGTGAGGGTTGGAACGTTGAAACATTGTGTTTAATGGGAAGAAAAGCTGGAACTTTACATGCCCTCATAGGGTAAACGACAGTTCGCGGTCGGGTTTAATGAAACGGCCAAGACAAACGTTGTCTAGACCTCTCCCGAAGTCTCCCTCGAGGTTTGACTCACGTGGTTGAGCTCGTGTCTTCATCGGGTCTTGATGCGGCATTTCATACCAGAATGCCCACGCCGGCTCCAAAGCGTGACATTCCGCCACGTGCTCCAGAAACGGCCTTTGGAAAGAAATTCGGTAGAAGAGAAAAAGGAAGAAATTCCATCCAGTAGAAGGTAGTTGGATTAGGAAAATATCGCGGTGTAACTCGGCCAGATGACAGTCCAAGCGGGTCTTAACGTCACGCCACAGTGGGTGCCAAAGACTAAATCAGCATGTGCAGAGCACTTCCACGGTCGGCAGATTCGCAAAGCGAAGTAGTGTCGTCTGCAGTTCAGCCGACTGTGCTGATGTGTGAACCTCAGTGGATGGTTACTTAGGTTGGAGCCCGATTGGTATAGGGTGAGTAGGTGGCGACAGGGATGTCCAGGGTTGGATAAGATCATGAATACAAGGATCAGGTTGCCCCGTAGACGTCGGTACTGAAGCGAGTAGAGGCCCAGGCACTGAAGTCGTTGTGGATAATCTAGGTGCTTGAGACCTCGGACCAGTTTGGTTGCTCGACGTTGTCGGGCTTCGAGTATGGGTTGGTCTTTCAACAACCAAGGGCTCCAAGCCCGAATAGCAAACCCCAAGTGGTGTCGAAGAAAAGCGTCGAGAAGGAGGCGGAAATTGCTGGGGTCAGTTTGACCGAAGGCTCGTTTCAACAATCCCACGCTACGCGAATAGTTGCTCGGAGTGCTTGTGAAGATAAATAATGTATAAATAGAAGGTGTTCATGGCTAATACGTCTACATACTAATATAAATGGAGGCAACAATAACTCCACTGTTGGAGTTTAGGTGGATAACGATGGGAGATAAGTCGCTTTGGCGCTACGTTAAAAGCGTTCTTCATGGCGGACCATATGTACCGGTTTAAGCGTTTGTTGCGATCGCTTTTCCTTAAATTCACTGACATGGATGACGATGTGAGGAAATTTTAACTGGCGAATGCGAAGTAATTCTACAAGCAACAATTGGTGATTATTTTGCCATCCAAATTGACTTATAACCATCTTCCTTACACACAGTGTAAAACATTAACCGTTCCAGCAGTTATAGGATGGCTGTCATCATGACCAACCTATTTTGCCATACAATTAAACGCTTCCGTTTTCATATGATGGAGCGCCTTGTAAAAAGCATTGTTAAAAGCCTGCTATTAGTGTTTGTACCGTAAACAGTGGAACACTTCAGACGAAGTCTGGAAGGAATGTGGTTGTCTATGTTCCCCGTTTCCTTGTGAACACTCATTTCAGCATTTAACTACATGCAAGCAGCGTAGGCGAATACATGGATTTGCAGTGAACTTACTGCCATTCTTTCTTTTGGTGGTGTAAACGCAAGAATCGCTTATCACGTCAATGTGATGTGAACTCCTCGCTTATTGGCAAACGAAACGGACGCTTGTTGAGCTAAATCTATTATGTACCTGGATCCCCTGTCCCTATATTTGTGGTTGCTGAAGCCTTGGATAGTTACTCGTCTTTTGACCACTGGACGTTTAGCAGCTACTCGCCGCTTGCGCGCCATCAAGCATTTGCAGAGGGCGCATTTAGTTTGATTGCTTGTGAGTTGATCATTTCGGCGCAACATGTCGGTGTGCCCTCGATTTCTTGGTTGTTGTGCCTCTGCTGTTTAGCAAAGAAGCTGTCTTCTCGTGCTTACGGTTCTCCTTGACTTGTTTCGCCCGTTACTACTTAGTGAGTCCATTTTAGTACACACGTCAAACACTTGGTTTTTCCAACTGTTCTTTTCGTCGATGTTATACCCTTTCGAACGGGTTTGTTATATATATAAATGCGGAACGTCTCCAAGCGTTTACACAATCCACCGAGGCCTTCAGTGTGATATTTGTGGCCGATGGTTCCATGTAGAGTGTACTGTTATGCATCCGATGCAGTATGCACTTATGGCTAGTAGCAAAAGCGTACCGCACAGCTGTGCTGACGACTATGTGCGTAGCACTGAGCGTTACAGCCAGAAACTAGCGGTCCGATATCTGAGACGCCTGAGGTCTGAGATGTACGCTGGACAGAAAATTTCATTGCTTTGTTAAGTTTCTGGACTGCTTAAGTGGCCATCAGGAGGCCGTGGAAGGTACAGGTTGCCGGACCCGGCGTCTGTTTGCTCACAGTCTACTGCCAGTACACAATTTAGCAACGACACTTTTGGAAGCGGGCCCTCAGCTATCTCGTTTGATTCCTCTGTTAACCAGGCGGCCAAGCTGGCTTCTACCTTGTCAAAAAGGAAATGGAGAGTTAGAAATTTGTCAAAATCCAAAGTAGACGTAGGAGGTCCGTCGAGTACCTTAGCCCCAGTCCCGTCCATTTCTACTGCAGCTCCGTCATCCAAAGTTAGTTCGTTTACGAAGTTGGAGTTTAACCAGGAACGTTAATTCGTAACCGTCAACGTAACAGAGCGTTCGATAAGTACTCCGCTTTGTTGAGACTCATATACTAATTGCAGTGGTGTTTTCAGCATAGCCGCAGTCATATGCGGTTCTTCGCATGAAGAATTTGCTAGATGATCTTCATTTTTTTTAAATATGCGTGAACACACGTTACGCTTAGGCGCTCCTAGCATCACTGTGCGAAAAGGCATCAGACTTAGTAGCTTGGCGACTGAGAAGACATTTGCGTGTTGTTTGATCCGCTCCAGAGGTGAGTCAAGCTTCTCTACGTTTTGCCATTAAGCTCAACGTCACTGGTGTCAGGTTTCACTTAGATCACGCTTTGACCGAGATGCTGGAATTGCGGGTGGCTTGGTGATATTGAACCCCAACGTAAAGCAGGAGCAAAGATCGTTTAGTGGGTTTTCGGGCTGTACGCCGGCGGTACAATTCCTTCGTGCCACAACCGATTCCGGTGGCCCATGATCCCTGGCTCATGATGACGAATATGTAAACTTATCTTCAACAATTCGCGTATGCTGCAAAACAACTCGGCCAAGTCAACACTGTTGTTGACGGCTGTCGCGAAAAGGTCCTTGCATTCACTGATGCATGGTTGTCCACCGACGTCATGAAGATTGAAGTTTGCTTACCGGGCTACGCACTGTTGCGGTGTGACCGCCATTGCATTGAGGCTAAACTTCGCCTTGGTGCGATGGTATGCGTGCTTCAGAGCTACATTGAACTGTGCTAAGTGGTGGTAGTAGCCTTCGGAGCCATTCATACCAGCTTGGTCAATGGTTTGAGGCCAGACAAACTCAGCCTCATGGTCCTCCAGGTTGGGGTTTGGAATGACGAGCTCTTTATTCCTTGAAACTGACTCCTTGTAGCCCAACATTGAGACAGCTTCCTTGCGGTCCGGTTTTTGAACCAGAGGCTTTGGTTGAGAACGCTAGGCGTTCTCCTGTCTAGGCCTGGGAAATCTGACAGTACACTGCTCCCACAATACAATGAATTTCCCTTCAACCAGTTTCTTGCTGCTCTGGCCACCGCAGAGCATGAGCAACGGCGCCCTACCTGCTGCATCGAGCAGGGTGGATAGGATTTTGCATGCTACGGCTTACGCTTACCCATTTTCTTATTCTCCTCTTACGCTTTTTCACCGTTACCGTCGCGTTCTAGATTCACATTTATCCCCTTGTTTTCAACCCCCAATTCTTGGCATTCCCCACTTTGCTTTTATAGGCTTTTATTTTTCGGTTTCAACGCACATGTGAACGTGTAGCGTCTTTCCTGTCGTTTCGACTAACCTATGTCTAGGAAAGCGGCCAAGTCCATTTCACCGGCTTCCGTTTGGAGTCCACGACCATCCTTCGGAGTTGCATGCCTGTATGTATGCACATTGACACAGCTTGGTTCAAGGCAGCACACACCCTCTCCATCACTATCTGCTGCTTATCGGAGACCTCATGCAATGCTCGTGCCCTGCGCTCACTTTGCGCGCCTCTTCAGATGGCACCAGAAGCACTTTCTCATTGCGCCTAGCCGGTGGCGATACAGCTTCGAGCACCGGCCAAGCCGGCGTTGGTTATACCCTGCATCCTCTGGGCTGAATCTGCTCTAGTTGTCTAGCTTCCAAGCAGCGGTCGGTTGTGTGCGGTCAGATGGCTGGCCCGTTCGAAGCTTCGAAGTCTCGCGGAACTAACTGGTGGCTACTTATCATCGCTGCCTATGCACCCACAACCCCTAGCGATGATTCGGTAAAACAGGACTTTTATCACTAATTGAACGAGCTCGTTTGATACAGGAGAAGCTCCGACACTGCTGTGCTGACTCAGGCTCTGAAAGCTCAAGTTGGAATATATCGATGCTAGGCGGAATAGTACGGCTGGAAGCAAACACCATGAAACGCGCAAAGAGCTCCTGGCAAAGCTCCGTGCAAGCCTGAAGAAGGACCGCGAAACCTGGTTGTCTCATCCCCTTTCAGAAATGAAAATGGCCGCTGCCTTTGCTACCTATTTAAAGTTATTCCCGCTGATAAGGGACACGGACAGCAGAAGACCTGGGGTTAGTGAAACTATAAGCGACGGGAGCGGACAGCCTATCCACAAGTTTTTCTGTAGTTTCGTCGCAGTTAGACACGAGCGGACAGTCACCACATATCAAGGAAAGCCCTAGACGGCCGTTTCGTCCTATTGGGACACGTCAGTAGCGCACACCCGCCGAATTCTGCCGGATTCGAACCCACGACCTTACTCTTACGAATCAGCGACCTATGTCACTGAGCCAAGGGCGACGGCAGCAGACCGCCATGAATGATATCTAACTGCGAAGTAGCGCCGCTCATCCACTGTCTTGCATGTTCTGAATGTGCGGAAGACAAGGCCGGCCCCAAGAGCAATGCTTTCCTTCGCAAGCCGCAACCAATCGAGGTGGCATGTAAGCTGCTATGGCGACTACTGATATTATAAGTAGTAAGTAGTCGCCTTGGCATCTGACTTGCCACCTCGCTTGGTGGCGCCTTGCGAAGGAAGTCGTTGTTCTGGGGGCCTGCCATGTCCTCTGCAAATTCGTAACAAGCAGGACAGTGGAGGGTGAGCTGCGCTATATCGCAGTTAGAGATCAGTCAATGCGGTCTGCTACCGTCGCTCATGGCTCAGTGACCTAAGTCGCTGACTCTCAAGAGCAAGGTCGTGGGCTTGAATCAGGCAGGATTCGGCGGGTGCGCGCTACTGACGAGTCCCAATAGGGCGAACCGGCCGTCTAGCATGTTCCTGGATGTGTGGTGGCTGTCTGCTTGTGTCTAACTGTGACCAACCTACAGAAGAATCTAATAAATCCATACTACTTACAAATATCCACAAGTTGTTGAAACGCTTGGAGCTTTGCGCTGAGCAGGTTGAAGCACAAGTTATTCGGTCGAACTTATTATCTTTCTCTAACGTGGGAGCGCACTGGCTTTGCCTTGCCCCCTCCAAGTGTAAAGCGTTGCTCCAAGTTTGGCCTACTCCGCCTCCATTGCCGGCCCTCAGTGAAGATCTGCTACAGATCGCTCAAAAATTCAGCTATCTGAGATTAAAGATTAGATTCGGATTAGTGATTGAGCCCGAACCGTTTAGCGGAAGGTCGCGGGGCTTTTGCTAACCTGCGCCATTTATGGCGCCGACACGATATCACTCTGGCCCTGAAGCATAGGGTGTACCATTCAGCGATAAGTTCGACCCTACTGCACGGTTGTGAAACCTGACGCCTTATGTCTGCGGACATAAAGAAGCCCGTCCATTAGCGGTATCTCAGATGGCTCACACCTGTTGCAGTTTCTTCTCTTTTTCTTTTAAGTATTGCAGCACAGTAGCTAAGGTGTTCTCCAGCCTTATCTAATGATTTGGATGATAATGATGGTTTGACAGCGTCTTCCTTCTTCGCGGAGGTGGCGTAGCTTTGTAAGTCAACTGGGCCCATACTGCCTTTACGACGTCTAGTTTACGCATTCGCAGATGCTCTTTCATCCGTGCAACTTAAAGTTGTGTACGTTGATAGAAGCGTCGATATTGTTGGGGGTCGTCTAGGTTTTGTTATCCGTAAACATTCAGCGAATAAAGGTTTTGTTCTAAGAAACTTTATTAGTCCCCACCCGGACTGGCAGAATTTCTTCGGTAATGCTGTTGTTTTGCCTTGCTTGCTCCTTTGCGTCAGTTTTTTGCTCTTCCCACAAAAGCCCTCCCTTTTGGACATTTACTAAATTCCTTTACCACGGCTATTTTCTTTCCCGATAAGCACCACCTGGATGTATATATATTGTGAAAGGTCCACCCTAACTGCCTGGATGTGCACAACACCAATACCTCTTGAAGTTGTAAGTCAACCTTACATTACATCTATACATCTTGTTTTCCCGTGTGTTTGTGGCACAATTAGCAATAAACCTTTCCTCAGTATTTGCCCGCTGTGGGTCAAGAGCGCAGAAAACGCTTCCTATAATGACGTGAATATTTAGAATCGGTACGTACGTCCGCGTTGCAGTTGCCGACATACTTCATTGAGTATGCAGGTAAAGGGATGTCAAACATTTGCCTTCCATATCCAAAAAAATGAAATTCCGTGTGATCCGCGTATATCTTGCGTTACTGATATTTACAAAACCTATTCCATGCACACGTACTGGTGTACCACTTCAGCCCAAGGCAGTGGCTCCGTTCGTGGCGATAATGACGTCCGCTATGTAATCTATATGCTATTAACCCAGACTCCTGGTGGAGGCGTACCGTGACTATTGTGGATACTTCGCCAGTGGCCATTTTAATGCTGCTAATTTAGGACCTATAAAGGCCCTTTTGGAAGGCATGTAAAGCCAGCAGCTTTTACTTACATAGTAGCGATGGTGATGCAGCTGCCAAAGGACATATATGGGCCCAGTAAACAACCTCCATGTTGGCGTGTGAAGTCCAAAGCAGGCTTTGTTAGCGGTGGTATTGATGGCACCGCTGTGTTCGCTAACATGGGTTCAAAAATGCCGGTCGCGAATCTTTGTTGAACCAACGATATACGCTTCGCTACCCGCCATAAGGAAACATACTATGGGACAAATATGGGATAACTAGGAATACGTTTTGGAGGAAGGTGGAGCCAATATTTGAGGATTGTCTCGTGATAATATTGATGTCAGTGTCTTGGGACGTACATGGATTAAGTAACCCCTTGTTCATGGAGGACCGTAGAGCTACCGGAAATATTAATTTTACTCTGTTGGACATACATAGACTTGGGATAGTAAAGCCAATATAGAAACCAGTTATTTGCCTGCATGCCGCCCCTGGTATATGACCTATACCAGTTCTCCGTGCATTGCTCATGCGGGCGACGCAACCAAGTGCGTCCCCTTCAGTACCGACAATATTGTCATATCTGTAGCCGCTACATAGGCTTACCAACCACCCGTTACGTTAGCATGAATATGAATCTATATACTACCATGTCTCCCGCGCCTCTTGTTCACCAGCTTACCCACCTGTCGCACGATACTTGCAATATGCCGCATACCCGTACGTTATTCATGAGTGCTCCAGTGAATGACCGTATGGAAACACATAAGCGTGCAGATGCCTTATTCTCGTTTATTTTGAAATACCTTACCTAAAGCGCTGCTTGTCCACCTTCTTGCCCGCTTGCTACGCGCTGTCATTTATCTACCACACCAGAGTGCCACCCATGTTTACGGGGGAGGGGTGCTGCTCCAAGCCATTACTTTTCAGATTAGCGATGCCCTCCCATGCTTCCGTGCTTTACAACCCACCCTGCATATAGCCTAACCGGTACCCAGGTGTCAAATTTGTCTGTCACGACATTTGCATGCCCCAAGTTCTTCCGCACCGTCAACGGCCTCCGCGTTCCCAGTACTGCGTGCACGACCCGACAGCACTTTTCTGAGCCACCCTTTGTCCTATAGTCTTGTAGTGCATCCTTCCATGCCAGCAATACCCAATCATCTGCTTGCATGCGCTGCCCTACTTGGCCGCTAATTTAATGGTTGGGTGCGTAACCTTGATTTAAATTCTCTACAGCTCTAGTATTCTTCCGAAGCTTAACCATTGCCCTTCTAGGCCGTAACCGAAGAAAGCTAAACATATTTCAGTATTATTGCCCTGCGTGTTACGATCACTTCCGACACGCCAAACTCAGAGGACAGTAGTCGTATATGATTCGAGTGTCTGTTCTCAAACCCAAGAAAAACAGTCCCAGTAGCACAGATTTCTCGCTTTTGTCTGGACGTTGGGAATAAGGCGCTACGATTTCAATTCCATTCCATACAGCAACGCCACCGCAAAATTAATAAGTGCATGCCTGGTATCGTCGGTAAGTCACCTGTTGTGTTGCAAGCGCTTCATTTTCTCCCAATAACAATTCAACACATGGCGTTCATGCGTGTAGCACTGCGCAAACAAACGCTATATGGACCATAAGCTCCGTTAAATAATGCGCGTACATTATTCTAAAACTATTACGCAGTGAGAGCACTTGCTTTCACAAAGTTTTGTCAGTGCACTGGAAGTTAGTTGAAGTTGGAGCTATGGACGCAGGTGTTAAACGGTGGCAGGCGTTTCTTTGCAGCTCGATGAATACTGCACATGTAAGGTGCTGGCTGCTTTTTTAGCGCATTGTGCCAGTCCGACTGTCGTGTTAAGTCGGAGGGTGCTGTGTTTTACTATTCTAACGGTGTTTACTTGCTTAAGTGGAAGAATTTGTTTTTGGCAGATGAACAAGCTAAATGTTGTTGTTGATCCACATTGTCCTGACGGACAAGCAAATTACAGTGGTTGCGTTTTGTCGCGTTGTCGCGCCAAGTTTCTGTGCCAGGACGTGCTCCGTATACGTGCTATGCTGTAGTTCTTACCTATGTATATTAGCGAGTTTTACTGCTGTTGAACGACGATGGCTTGGATGACTGTTGTGTGTGACTGTGGACTTGACTTGATTGATCGGAGTCCTTAATCTAATGATTTTGCAGCGTCGGATAACGTTTCGTTAGCAAACATGCAAACCAGGTTAGGAATTAGTGTCCGAATGATAACGATGTCAAAAATAGCATTGAGGACTTTTCTAAGGTTTAGGATAGGATATTTTATAGTACTTGAAACCAGGCGCTGTAATATCAGTTGCAGAAGTGCGTGACTCGTAGAGGCGGACGTCGGAACATAAAGATATAACTTTTGTCATCTAGAGTCCCGGCATCATGCTAGGACCTACAGACAAACAGAAAGGCAGATAAATGAACAGACAAGTGGAGAACTGCGATGGTCTGATTTACATGACTAGTAACTTACTGCATTCCATTGTGACACCGTGAGAAGATTTTCGCTTACATAGTGAAATGCTTACTTACCTAAGCAATAACTTGTTGAAAAGGTTCAGTGCGTGTTGTCCATCCGAAGTCAGTATGCATGACTACATTGCAGTTGGCAATTGCACGTGGCAACAATTATGCTGAGAGCCTGTTATTAGGCCTCATGATGATTACCAGTGCTGAGATTCGAAGGAAGACAGATGCCTCCTACATAGGGAATACCCGCATTTACCGATCCACCGATGTTTTATCACATTTCCCAATATAAGTCACAATTACAAACATCCATGTATATACCGTTATTGAAAACACGTCTAAATATATGTGTATGTTTTAGCATGGTTATGTATGTATACAGATATATATATTGAACGTTTATCTAAAGACATATATTTTGCTATATAATACGTTGTTCTACTTTCGTTCATTTCTATTACCAAATATGGGTATGGTGTAATTATATATATATATATACATATATATATATATATATAAAAACTTCGGACAATATACTTATATACATACTACCTGGGATAGGTAGACTTCAGATTTTAGCTGCAGTTTCAAAGTTAAATATACCCTTACGTTTATGCACCATATATCAGGGTATTTCCAACCATCATTCTCTTTGCAGTTTCTTTGCGGAATATGCCTACTGAAGGGCCGGCACATTATTAATTTAAAACGAATTCTACGTCCATAAGTGTTAGGTGCTTTACCACGTTGCGCCATTCTGCACTGCTTGGGGTTTCACCTTACGCTTGTAACGTGTGCGGCGGCTTATTTATGCTGCTCATTATCTAGTTTTGTTTACTTCCCATACGGGTTGTACCAGTTCATCCAGTTGGTAGCATATTTTAAAATAATATAGCCTCTTGATCTCCTTCACCGGTTAACATTCAACATCCAAACGTTACGTTGCATATTTCTGCATAAATTCTTTCATTTAAGATTTCGCTTTTCCTGAATTCTCCGGTGCAGCAAATTATAGTGCATAAGAATACAACACTCACGAACAACTACAGCACACCATGCGAAGTAAGCCTGCATTATACCATTTCCATAACATTTCCGTACATTAGTATTAATAGCATGCCTGAAATTGGCTTACGCTTGATGGACGACTACGATACTTCACCGTTTAACAAACACTTGAAATATCAATATTTCGCTATAATTACTTTCCTTGGAACTTTCGGGGACCTGATACCATGGTCGCAATAAACTACGTTGCTACAAACGCTACATTATAGTGCAAGTTTATAAACATATGTAGTGCATGCCTCTTAGTTAAACAGCAATAAATAATTCCTACGCCTTGCGATTGCCTTCTTGATGCATGCTGTTCCATTTTACATTGACCCGTAACAACATTTCCGCCACTGGTTGAAGCCCGGCTCCCCGGGGAACTTACAAGACCGTCAAGTGTTGAGTCGGAGGTAAGTTAACGTGAACGTAACGTAAAGGAGAGTAAGCGAAGAAAAAATACTGTACAATTAGTCACCAACGAAAATGTAGACGGAAGGTAACAGTCCACTTTTGGAGCGCTACAGAGCTTCACTTAGAAGGCTGGACTGAGGTACCCTTCGAAGTAGAAAATGACGGCTGTATCAAAGTTGGTTGGGCAAAATCGCGCCGAAGTAGTGGGCCATGGCGTCAAACGGGGGTTCGTCCGAATTCGCAGTCCGCTGTACCTTTGTGATTTATTATTTCTCGACTGCAGTGCAGGGTGCGTTTCGGCGAGCCGTTGGAGCAAGCTTATCGAACTACAGATAAACTGGCTAGATCAGCGAAAGGCAGACAGGACCTCAACCTTTGTTGCTTCCAAACGATGTGCTCGTGAATGCTCTCGCCCTGCAGCCCAAAGGACACTAGTCCCACGGAGAAACGATCATCATCCCACGAAGAAACGAAAGTAGTCCCAAAAAGCGGCAACCCTCCTCCCGCTGAAAAACGACCAGCGTGTGTGGCAGATTCTCCGATGAGAGCGCCGATCCTCGAAAGCTTTGCTTGTATTAGTCAGTAGCTTGAACGGGAGAGCTTGGGCAATTAGGTAAGAGAAAATAAAAATAAGTGTAGAAGACGCCTGAAAGAACCAAAGAATGTCTGCGTGGTTAGAGTTTTTGCCTGTTGAATAACTTTTAGGAGAACCGTTTACTGGTTTGTGGTGTTTTTCCAAAATGGTAATCGAGCAAAAACTGGGTAAATATATACAATATCTATAAACTTCAACCTATTTACAATGTATATATTCGGCAAGGCGAACAGGCAGACGCAGCTTCCGGTCACAGCGATCTGTCGTTGGAGGCGGCGGGCTAGATTCGGGAGATGTCGGGACGGCTGCTGCTTGTAGACCAGGATCGTGGTCTGTTTCAACCAAACCAGGTTGCTGAAAGTTGGTGGGATACGTTGTGGGGCCGCACAAAGCACCAGTAGACAAAGTAGGCTAGGCGGTTTCTTTCATAAAGGCAGCTTCAGACGGTCAATGGTGACGACTTGGCGTCGACCACGGCGGTCAGAATTGTACGTTTAATTCGCACAGTGTAGCACTTTGCAAATTCCTATGCACGGCCATTGAAGTGTCTGTCGAAAACCGTCTGCGCGAAGAAGGATGCTTGAAAAAGTAGACAGCTGCTCTGGCACGTACGCTGGTGTCTTTTGCGCTAAAAGAGAAGGTGGACATAGCTCACGCATCTGGTGAGCCAATCAATCAGTGTAACTTCCGTGGTCAACAGAGGAATTAGACGGGGATGGCGCTATCAGGTGTCCAGGCAACCGTAGCATGCAGCCGTAGACTAGCTGCGTTGTTTTTGCCTAGTACTCGGTTTTAACAGTGTTGCTTAAGCCTGAGGGGGTTAGAGGAGTTGTTTCAACCTCTGAAGGTTCTGCGTGTGCACGTATCGTGACCTTCAATTGGCGGTAAAATAGCTCCACCATGCAGTTAGCAGAGTGCCGATACGCCGTCGTCTGAAGGTGGCGACAGCCTAAATCCTTTAACAACGTTGCAAAAGTCGACAAGAATGTGACCCTTGATCGGTGGACACGATGGCGAGACAGCCGTATGGAGCTACCCAGCGCTCCATAAAATCCTTCGCTTCCTTTTCCGTAGGGCAGTTAGGTAGGCGAATAGTTTCCAGCCATCTGGTGAATCGATCGACGCAGGTCAGTAGATATATCGAGAACTCCGAAAGCGGTAGTGGGCCTACTAGGTCTACGTGCACGCGGTGAAACCGAACATCTGGCGCGCTAAATAGTGCTACTGGCTTTCAGTGTGCTTGTACACTCTCGCGTTGACACTGAAGGCCACCGGCTGCCGGTGTACGGACGTCACGATTGACGTTGCGTCAATTGAACCACGTGGTTACGAGTTTTGCCCATACACGAACGCCCAGGTAAGACAAGCCATGCAACATGTCGAACATGGTTTGTTGAAATTTGCGTGAGACCAGTGAGTGCAGCGCGCCCAGAAGGAACTCAAAAATTATTATTCCGTCTGATAGAAGCAGTGGAACGGGTCGTATGTCCAGTGAGGGTAACCTGCGTAGTAGGTCGATCCCAGGATCGTTGAGTTGCGCTGTGGCCATCGCTGCCGAGTAGATACCAGTGCCGGCGTCAGAGGAGATATCTTGGATTCGGAGAAGTGCATCGGCGACGGCGTTGTGCACACCTGAGACATGCCATATATCGGTCATACACTGAGCATGATAGTCATGGTGGCGCGACTCTCTAGCAGATCATGGGTCGGTAGTCGAGCAGAGCACGTAAGTCAGGGGTTTGTTGTCAGTCAATACGGCATAGGAACGACCTTCTAAGACGTGTCGAAAGTGACGTATTGCTTGGCATATGGCTGGTAAATCTCTACCGAGATTTGGAAGGTGGCAGGCGTTTGGAGAAAAACGCCTAGGGCTGTCAACTTTCGGCTACCGGTTGCAGCAAAACAGCGCCGGCTGCCACGTCCAAGGAGTCTGTACTAAGGGACTGGGGCTGGCGGATCAGGATGGGCTATAGAAGCCATGTTGACTGTAACATCATTCAGCGACTTAAAAGCGGCGCGTGCTACGGCAGGATATTCGAATTTCTCGAGTTTCCCTCGGAGAAGGTTTGTGAAGGGTTGCATCAGGGACGCGCAGTTGGGTATAAACCGTCGGTAAAAGTAGACCAGCCCATCAAAACGCTTGAGCCGTTTGAAGGGATGAGGCATGGGATTGCGGTTGATGGCTCGTATTTTCTCCTGAAGTGCCACGACGCTTGGGGAGGAGATACGGTTGCCGAGGAACCTGATTAAGTCGAAAACCAACGCAAACTTTTCCGCGTTGATCGTCACCCCAGGTTGCGATAACCAGTCAAAAAGTATTAGTACGTGGTGCATGTGCTCTTCTCGTGAAGTGTGCGCAAGTAAACTGTCGTCGAGATAAGCGTAAGCGAAGTCTAAGCCGCGACAAATTTGGTCGACGACGCGTGAAAAGGTTTGCGCGGCATTCTTTAGACTGAATGGCATGCGTAGGAATTTCAACAAAACAAATGAAAACATCAAGACAGTTTAGTTATGTCCGCTTTAGCTACCAACCAGACGGTTTGCGCGCACCAAGTCAATTTTGCTTTAGACATTTCACTCGCCATGCAATCCTTGGGACCCACGAGTTGTGGTATTCGATAGTGATGGGGCATAGCAACTATCCGGGAAAGGGTAAAAGCATAAAAAATTATTGCTTTAGCAATTGGTCGATTATCTTTAATCCTGCTTGATTGCGTAGCTTCCGGAACCCTCGAATCCTGCACGTGCTCGCAAGTATACGGGGTTTTGGTAGGGGGCTACTAATGCTGCCAGTTGAATTTCGTTCTCTGGATGCCGAAGGTCATTGTGCCCTCTATATTCGGCCTATGTCTAGATTTGTTTGTACAGCATTTAGGCGGCATTTTTTATACGATTGCATTTTGCTTCCACGTTTCTCGCTGTCAAGGTCGCTGGAAGTTTGACTTTTATTAAGTTGGGCTAGAAATTTTGCTGAGAAATGTTTGGTGTTAAATTCGGAATAGCGAGCGAAGTTGAAGTTCCAACAATGGTGACGGACAAGCACGGAAATGCTACAAGCTTTTCCGCTGAACAATTTGAAGCCCTGCTTCTTTAGCAACAATCACAGATGGAAGCACAAGTAAAACTTTTTAAAACTTTGACGCAGGGCTTGAACGCACAGGCAAACAGGGCACTTAAAATGGACACGCAGGCTGCCTCACTTGATATTCTTACGAATGCAATCAATGAATTTTATTAAGATGCTGATTCCGAATTCACTTTCGAGGCGGGTTTCAAACGTTGGACTTACATGGTACGGACGGCTTTCCGCCCTCAAGTTTATGCACGGAAAATTCGTCAATGGTTATGCAAACTCGGTACTAATGAACCTAAAAATTTGTTGACCAACTCTTGCCCAAAGAGCCGAAGGACTTCACTTTCAACTAAGCAGTGGCAGCGATCAAATAACTCTTTGGTGTGTCGACGTCTTGGTTTAGCATTCGCTACCAAGGTTTAAAAATTAGTAAGCTAGATGCAGAGGATTATGGGGCCCTAGCCAATACTGTTAACAGTGAAGGTGAACTTTTCAAGTTACATTGTTTGACATATGACCAGTTTAAGTGTCTCATATAGGTCGGTGATTTACAGTCTCCAAGTGAAGCGGAAATCCGCACCCGGATCCTTGCTAAGGTGAATCAAAATCTAGATTTGACATTGAAGTCTCTTGTAGACGAATGCAAACCGTTGAGTACTTTGAAACACGACCCCGATGGGATTAAGAAGAGTCGCCCAACGCTTTCTGATGCTCTATTGGCTGTGCAAAAGGGACGAACGGCTGGCTGGAACCAGCAGTTCAACAGAACACCGAACAAGCCACCTACACCTTGTTTGTCATGTGGTGAATGGCATTTCGCACGATACTGTCCATTTAAGCGACACATTTGTGATTAGTGTCATAAACGCGGCACAAAGGAAGACATTTGTCATCAGTCCCGGCCAAGATCCATGCAGCAGTCCTACCGAAGAGAGAACTTTAGTAAATCTAACGCTTCCTCACTGTCGGCCATTGTTAATTATCACAGCAATGTTGGAACACGCCGCAGGAATTTTAGCTGTGTTTACCAACGGATTCCCAACCCGACTGCCTTACGAGCCGGCATCAGATATAGCGACCATTTCCAGGAGCACTTGGAGGCATCTAAAGAGGTCAAAGATGATTTATTCCAACAACTGCCCACAATGCCTCCGGTGGAGTGCAGAAGCTGATCGGAGAAATAACTTGCAAAATTAAATCCAACTGAGTGGAACAGGCCGGAACCTGCTACTTATCCGACGGATCAAACCTGAACCTACTTGCACCTAACTGGATGGAACCGCTACGACTGTTTTATCTTCCAATGCGTCGGATTGCCAATAGAATCCAAACTGACCCAGTCCATGCTACATTGTTAATAGCATACATGACGCGAATGCTAATGCAGTAGGTTGCTTCCTTGTCTGATGGTGGGCTCGGTCACTGCAGTACGTTCAAATCAAAGTTGTGCCTTCGCGTAGGAACCAAGCCAGTCTTTAGGGCAAAACTACTAGCAGCGAATGAAGTCATGGTTGCAGTTGCTCAGGAGCTCGACCGACTGGCGAGAGCCGGTGTCACTACACCAGCATCCGACCGTTGCTGTGAGAAAGCCGAATGGTACAGTTCGTGTCTGTGCCAATTTTTCGACTGGCCCGAGTGCCGCATTGGACGACAACCAATACCTCCTTCTGATACCTAAGGATAGCTTTGCCAAGCTAAATGGTAGGGATGGTTCCGCCAAGCTCGACTTGTTCCATGCCTACCTTCAGGTCGAGGTTTATGAAGGCGCAAAGGAATTACTGCTCATCAACATACCTCGTGGCTAGTACCAGTAAAATCTCCTCCCGTTTGGAGTGAACACAGCACCAGCCATCGTCCAGCAGCTGGCGCACACCATGCTCGCGGTAGTTGCTGGAGCCGCGGTGTAGCTAAATATTATCATTTTAATGAACCGGACGGCAGAAGAACTATTAGGGCGGATGGCGGAGTGCTTATACTTGTCTACTTTTATGGTTTTCTTATCCGCGAAGACAAAGGTGCATTTCTACTGCAACCATTAAGTTTCTCGGCTTCCTTTTATCAAAAGACGGCCATCGCCCTGAGCCAGAAAATATCCACTCTATCTAAAAGTTGCCCTCGTCTGCCGACTTGCAAGCCCTGCGTTCTTTACGTGGTCTAATCAGTCATTACAGCGCTTTTCGGCAAAAACTACATCGCCTGCATGCTCCGTTGAACACGTTTCTGAGCAAGGGCCAAACCTGAACTTAGATGCTAGCATGCCAGACTGCGTTCGAGCGAGTCAAGGCATTGCTGGCTTCAGACCTACACCTGACGAAGTTTGACACGTCCCGGGAAATTGTCTTTGCCACAGACTCATCGAGTCTATGGATCGTCGCCATAGTTTCCCATACGTTCTCAGGTGGATCTAAGAAAGCGACCGCACATACTGCCAGGAAGCCGACGAAAGACGAAAGCTAGTACAGTCAGCTCAAAATGAAAATATTAACCGCAGTGTTTGCTGTGAAGAAATTCCTAAAGGTGCTCTAAATAAATAAATAAATAGTATATTCTCGAATTTCCGAGACACACCTGACCAGGCGTGATCAACGTTTACAAGCAATTTATGTTTCGCAACAAACACGTTGCTATGTATGTAATCAACAGTAAGCCGAAAGTTGTCCAAGCTTTGGAAATTGTATAATTAATCTTGAGGTATAAATTCGTCAAAACATGACGACAAGTTGGGTTCTAGTGGGCGTAGTGTAAACCGGCTGGGCATTCCGTTTGTAGAGAAAACTTGTCAGGAAAATATTACATTAGGATTCTGATCGGCTTGCCAATATGTAGTTGTGGGCAGTGACTTTATTCAGTGGCGAGTCACATCCGCCACGTCGCAGTGTTGTTAAGCGGACATTTGTGGCTTTTTATAGGGAGAACGCTTGCCAGGCGAAAACCCACCACGTCCTGAAACACTGTCAGAAATCCGTTTGTACACTAATGTAAAACTGGCAGAGCAGCTCATCGACTGATTTAACCCTCGGTTAACCGCCGTCAATTGCCTTCTAATTTCCTCTGTTAGCTGAACAGGTTATTTTTGCTCGGGGCGGCCATAATGGCTAAGGCCTATGGAGGGTTAGACCTTCGTCATCTTCGTGTCCAGGTGAGCAAAACTTCCGATCCTTGCTTCTAGAATTTACAGGATTATGTATACTGCGCAGGAGTATGAAGGCGTCATGTCCAGCTACCATTACTGGACGACGGTCATGGTAGTGAGTGCATTTTTATCCACTTGTTGTACAGCAGTGTTCTATGTAGGTCCTTGGGGGTTTCTATGTCCTGTCTCAGGCACATGCTCTTTCACGTTCCGATCCCAGATCCCCAAGAAGTTCCAGACCTCGGAGAAAGGGAAGGTGAGAGACAAACAGGGCCGCAAAGAACAGACATGGGAACAAGTATTATTTATGTTCTATGGTCTAACATTTAGAGGAAACATATGATGTACAATGTGTAACAATGATTATGCTAAAAGTGTCTTTTGAATATTCATCGCAAGCAAAGCCCTATAGGTTGGTTGCTACCGTATACCTTGGATGCAGAGCGTTGCGCCGTTAAGCAAAGAAAACACAGGATCAGTTTGCTATGATGCAACTGTTGCGTGGGAAGATTCGCTGGGGAGCGTAGAATATGCTGACCCAGGGAAAGCCAGTGAGTCTTTTGGACTCATACATGGGTAAGTTTCGCAAAAATAGCAGCGAATAATTGAGGAATGAACACCTGTAAATAAGAAGCTAAGGGGCGTCTCTGTACTGACCAGGTGAGAGAGTGCCGAATTAAAAAGCTAAGAAGGGCTAATTGACGGAAGGACCGCGAAAAGCCAGAATACATGCGTACATTAAGGTTGCTGAGGATATCAGAACCTGAGGCATAACCGCAGCAGCCAGAGTGCTAGGGTAATAGTGCCAAGCTGGATAGAGTCATGGACTGCTAGCCCGAGACTTGAAGTATTGCAGGTTTAAAAAATGCCTAAGACAATACAGCAAGTAATGGGTAGATAAAGGTCTAGAAATGTGAGGCAGAAGAGCGGCTTACGCTGCATACCTGGATATGTTTGAACGACAGAAGAAAGCTAAGAGAGGTTTCGTGTTAGAATAACAGCGGACACGTAAAGCGCAAGCATACAAAGTGGTTGTTAGATAGCTAGAGCATAATAGACTACGACGCATCGAAGTCATCATCATCATCATTATACACATCAGCTAGAGGTGGGAAAACACACCTCCGCTATTGTGCCGCAATACATGAAGAAAATACATACATACATACAATACACAAAGGAGAAGTAGATACAACAGTTGCATGCCAGCTGAGCTACCAGCAACGGATAGGCACGGTTCCCGTAAGCTTCCAGCTAGCTACTAGGCAAAAAGAAAAAGGTATTATGTTTTACCCTAGGAAATGAGATCGTAGATGGATGGGGAGGCTAAAAGGGATGGAGAGGGACAAAGAAACTCACAGCATGAACGCCACTGAGGTCGGCTCCTTGCCATATCAGCAAGTGTATCCAGCCAAACGTGTTCACCGTCTTTTGGACCCCAACCAGGGAGCCGAGACGCTCCAACCGAGGCCAGCTCCGAAGTGAGTGCCTTCATTCCTCTGGACCAAGTCATCGCTTGGCCACCTCTCCTCTTCTTCCACCCACATCCCCGGTGAGCAAACAACGCACGTCGAGGGAGTCGGTGGGCTGGCATGCGCAACACGTGGTCTAGCCATCGGAGCCTGGTAAGTGAAATGACGGTGCTGAGCGGTTCATACCCTTTTCCTAGGCCGTAAACAAGGCGTCGAACACGCTCGTTACTCACGCGGTGTTCCCACCAGATGTGACCAAACTGCGAAGGCACCGATGGTCGAACGTAAGTAGCCTCTTCACGTCCGCCGATCTTAGGGGCCAGGTTTCGCAACCGTACAGTAAGGTCGAACGTACCGCTGCATTGTACACTCTACCCTTCAGGGCGAGAGTAATGTCGCGCCGTCGCCATAGGTGGCGAAGTTTAGCAAAAGTCCTTCGAGCTTTCGCTATGCGGTTCGTGATCTTGTCTTCGATCCCAAGGGCGCTGATACAACTTCCCAGGTAATTGAATTTCTGAACGACTTCTAGCTGATCCCCACCAAGGGTCAGCACAGGGGGCGAACCCTGCCAATCCTGGAGGAACGCTTTGCACTTCGGTGGTGCAAAGCAAAGCCCGAAGCGACTAACAGCCAGTGCTAATCTGTCCAGCGCGGCTTGACACGTCTGGGAGCTGTCTCAGATGAGGGCAATGTCGTCTGCATACTCTAAGTCAAGAAGTCGTTCTCCTGGGAGTAGCTCTACACCTTCCAAGTCATGTCCTGTAAATGCAATCTCCATGACTTCGCCAATTGCAAAGTTGAATAGGAAAGGTGACAGCGGGCATCCTTGTCTCACACCGCTGGAGATATTGAAGGGTGGCGACAGCCTGCTGTAAGCCCCTACTCTGCCCGTGCTACGCGCATATAATGCTTGGATAATATTTACATATTTCTCGAACACACCTTTCCTGAGTAGACAATTCCAAAGGGCACATCGATCAACCGAATCGAAGGCACCTTTGATGTCGAGGAACACGACTACGGTGGGCCGCCAATATGTGTGACGGTGCTCCAACAACTGACGCAAGGTGAAGATGTGGTCGATGCAGCCACGGCCCCGACGAAACCCGGCTTGCTCCTCACGAATCTGGCTTTAACGAGCGCCACTCAGTCTGTGGAGAATTATGGACGCGAGTAATTTGGAGGCGATGGAGATCAGACTGATTCCTCTATGGTTGCCGCATTCCGAGCGCGAGCCGCCTTTGAAGATGGGAACAATAACGGAGGAGCTCCAGTCTGTTGGGACAGTTTCCTGCTCCCACAGTTTCACTAGTAATTCATGCAAAGCATCAACAAGAGCAGAGCCTCCAAATTTGAAGAGGGCTGGAGGAAGATCATCTGGCCCCGCGGCTTTGCTCAACTTCAACAATCCGATCTCACGTTCGACTTCTGAGCGAGAGGGTGGATCCAAAGGGACAGCCTACGGAGCGGGGCGATCAGTGACCGGCGAATCGAACAACTCTTGCCGAATAAATTGCTTTTCAAAATGCTCAGCCCAACGCTCCAGACGTTTTGACAAATTGTGGATAGGCTGTCCACTCTTGTCACGTATAGTTTCACTAACACCAGGTCTCCTGCTGCCCGTTTCCCGTATCAGACGGAATAACTTACGATGGTTGCCAAGGGCAGCGGCCACTTCCATCTCTGACGCACGATGAGACCACCAAGATTCGCGGTCTCTCTTCAGGCTAGCACGGAGTTTTGCCCGGAGCTCTTTGCGAGTTTCATTGTGCTCGCTTCCAGCCGGGATTCGCCGGCGAGCATCTATAAGTTCCAGAGACTGCGAAGAGACTCAATGTCCATGTTGTCTATTAGACATATCACATGAGGAGTTTCCTGCTGCTAGTAAGGTCTGGCGAACATGTGACCAGTGACCATCAATTGTCTCCTGTGAGCGCTTGCTCAACTCGCATGTTAGCGTACTTCGATACGCATTCAGAACAGCTGGTTTTGTCAGTTGGTTGGTGTCAATACGCTCGCAGCGTCATCGTGGGCGTCCGCCAAAACGCATCCGCATGTCAGCACCTACAAGTGTATGATCGGTGTCCACACATGTGCTCCAAATTGAGCGGCAATTCTGGATTCAGCCTCTCCAGCGGTAACTTATCGCAATGTGATCGATCTGCGTGCAAGGCTGGTTCGAGGTTGGTGAGCGCCAAGTCACCCTTCGGCGAGTGCTGTGTCGGAAATTAGTGCTCGCAAGAAATAAGCGAGCATCTTCACACAAATAAAGTAACCGCTCACCGTTATCATTACGGGAGCCTACACCGTGTTGACCGCCCAGATGCAGTTCATCAGTGGACAACTTTCCAACTTGTGCGTTCATATCCCCCGCCAGCACAACAGTGTCCGTGCTTCTTCTGTGACGAAGGAGCTGGGTCAGTTGGCGGTCGAAGTCGTTCTTTACCGAATCATCGCTACAGTTTGTGGGCGCATAGGCAGCGATGATGAATAGACATCTATTTGTCCCGCGCGACTTCGAAGCTTTAAACGAGCCAGCCAATCGGACCGCACACATCCGGCTACTGATTGGAATCCAATCAACCAGAGCAGCTTCAGCCGGGGGACTCAGGGCAATGCCAACACCAGCTTCGCCGGAGCTCGAAGCTGCATCGTCACCGGAAAGACGCAAGGAGAAAATACTGCTTGCGTCCCTTGAAGGGGATCGCAGAGTGAGCACAGTGCTCGAGTCTTGCAGGCGAGTCTCTGATAAGCAGCAGATATCGATCGAGAGGGTCTCCAATGTTCGGGCAAGTGCTGCCTGTTGACCGATTTGTAGCAGTGTGCGTACATTGAGGCACGCCAATCTGAAGGAGGATCGAAGGCTCCAAATGGAAGCCGATGAACTGGATTGGACCGCTTGGTTGGACATTGGCTTGTCGACAGGAGAGGAGTGACGCTCCGCGTTCACTTGTGAGTTGAAATTAGTAGGTATATGCCTAGCAAAGCATGTTGGTGGAGGGCCAAGAATCGGGGGGTTGAAAACTGGGGGATATAAGTGAAGTTGGAATGGGACGGTAAGAGTGAAAAAGCGTAAGATGGGGAATAAGAAGACGGGAAGGCTTGAGCAGTAGCATCCAAACCCCTATCCACCCTGCTCGATGCAGCAGATAGGGCACCGTTGATTATCCTCTGCGGTGGCCAGAGCATCAAGAAATTGTTTGAAGGAAAATTCATGGTATCGCATGGGCAGGATACTGTCAGGTTGCTTAGGCCTAGACAGGAGAATGATTAGGGTTCTCAACCAAAGCCTTTTGTACAAAAACCTGACCGCAAGGCAGCGGGTTTGGCGTTGGGCTACAAGGAGTCTATTTTAAGGAATAAGGTGCCACCCTCATTCCAACCCCGAACCTGGAGGACCAGGAGGCTGAGTATGTCTGGCCTCTAACCATTGACCAATCTGGTATGAATGACTCAGAAGGTGCAAAAGCACCACCCAGCGTAGCTCAATGGATCGCTGAGGCACACAAACCATCGCACCACGGTAAGGTCCAGCCTCATTGCGCAGGTTGACACGACGTGCAGCTAATCAAATCATGCGGTGGTGCTAATGGAGTATAATTAAGGAGGCCTGAGCCGGGAGAAGCCAGTGAGAGAGCTGTACTGCGGCCAATTAGGTGTCGCGAATGAGCAGTGGCGTTTAGGTGTGGCCTTATAATTGCTAGTGGACACCTGATTAGGGCAACAAGCAGCAAGTTTATGTGATGCACGCAGTCCCAGGGATTAAAGCTTGGAGGGATAAAGTGTGGACCTTGGCAGCTCAGTATATGCGCAAAGATGATAGTAGCTTATGAAGAAGGACTGCTGCTAAACACGGGAGCCAGAGGTAAGACGAGGAACAGTTAGGGTCGCTGTAAGTGTGAGTATCAGTGATCAGCACTGGAATTTGCATGAAGCCTTTTAGTTGCTAGTGTATGCCCACAAATACCCATAATAAATCAGCAAAAGGCGGATGTATGTGACGCAGACAGCCACAAAGTATGTTCGAGATAGAAGAGAGCAGCTCTTAGCAATCTCCAGAAATGCGTGGAGCCTACGATTACTAGTTGCTGCTAAGCAGAAGTGCTTAGGTTTAAGAGGATCGACAGAACATGGCGCTGCGAGAAAATTTCGGTGGCCTGATGTAGCCAGTCCATTAAGCTATTTGGTTACAAGTGGATTGCCACAGTGTCACAGAACACATCAACAAGGCAGCGAAAGTAAGTGAGGCAGACAATCTAGGAGATTACAGGATGGAGAAACGAGGAATGTCTCCTAGTAGCTCCGCATAAGCTCAAAGATGTGTGGAGCCTACAATGAATCTCTGCAGAAAACGTAATGAAGATAAGAAGAACGAAGGGTAATTGTGCTAAGGGAGAGAACCGGCGGACAGCATCTGAATTCAATTGAACCTTCTAGTTATTTATTAGATACAGTTACAGAAGAAGTCAACAAAGCAGTGAAGGTATATGATGCCAACAATTCAAGAGAGTAAGTGGGAGAGATACAGAGTGGCTACTAGCGTAGATACGTATGCTAACTACTATGACTGGCTGCAGCTAAAAAGTGGTGACATAAGTAATACGAAGAATTGCTCATGATACAAGGTGAGATAGAAGTATCCGCAACTAGCAATGGCATTGGGGTGTAGGCTCCTAGTGGCTAGTGGATACCTAAAGTGTCCCAGGATAAGTCAACGGTCAGCAAACGAATGTGACGCAGACAGTCACAAAGAATGTATGTTGGGGATGCAAGAGGGTTACACTAGGCAGGCTCCGGATATGTGCAGAGATGCATAGAGCCTACGACCACTAGTTGCTACTAAGTAGAAGTGCTGAGGTGAAGAGGATCGACAGAAACTGGCACCACGAGAAACATTCCGTGGCCAGAAGTAGCCATTCCATTAGACACTTTGGTCACATGCGGATTCCTACAGTGTCACAGAACACATCAACAAGCCAGCGAAGGTAAGTGATACAGACATTCTGAGAGATTACAGGATGAAGAAACGAAGAATGTATTCTAGTAGCTCCGGATAAGCGCAAAGATATATGGAGCCTATAATGAATCACTGTAGTAAACGTAATGAAGATAAGAAGAACGAAGGATAATTGTGCTAAGAGAGAGAACCAGTGAGCAGCAACGGAATTCCATTGAGCCTTTTAGTTTTTTATTAGATACTTACAGTGACAGAAGAAGTCAACAAACCAGTGAAGGTATGTTATGCTAACAATTCAAGAGAGTAAGTTGGAGAGATGCAGAGTGGCTCCTAGCGTAGATATGTATGCTACCTGCAATGACTAGCTGCAGCTGGAAAGTGGTGACGTAAGTAACGCGAAGAACTGATAATGATACAAGGTGAGATAGAGAGTATCCGCAACTAGCAATGGCATTGGGGTGAAGCCTTCTAGTGGCTAGTGGATACCTTAAGTGTCCCAGGATAAGTCAACGGACTGCAAACGAATGTGAGCAGACAGCCAAGAAGAATGTTGGGGATGAAAGAGGGTGGCACATAGCAACCTCCGGATATGCAGAGAGATACGTGGAGATACGTAGTCGGCGATTCAAATTCTTGACGGATCACAAGCCGCTGCTGGCTATTTTTGGCTCCAAGGTGGAAATTCCTGCCTATACAGCCAATCGACTGCAGCGTTGGGCACACAGCTTGCTGAGCAATAAGTTTTTCACTTTGTTATCCCTCAAGTGTTTTGTTGGACCACGCAGATGTGCTGACACGCCTCAGTGATTCCCAGCAGCAAGATCACGGGGACACCATCATTGCCTCAGTTAAGGTAGAACCTGGTTTCGAATGCCTGGTGAGCCAGCACTACATGGTCTTCCCGTTACGGTCGAAGCTGTGCGGGCCGAAAGGCTTCGTGATCCAACCTGAAGTCAGTACAAACTTTCAAACAACCAGGTGGCCACCTTCGTGTTCAGCTGCAGAAATTCAGCAGTTCTATCAGCGAAGAAATTAGCTTCCTATGGTGAACGATTGCGTCATGTTTTTCAAAGAGAGCAGTCACACCTCAGGCGTGGCAAGAAAGACGGATGCTGCAGTTCTATGCAGGACGTCCAGGGCTCAAACAAATGAAAGCGCTTGTCTGAGGTTAGGTGCATTGGCCTTTCCTGGACAGACCGCTGGAGCAACTAGCTACAAGTTGTTTAAACCGCGCTACCGCTTTAAGAGCACAGCCGAAACTGGGTTCCGCTCATGTTCTAAACTAACTAAAGTTTGAAGCCGTGTCCAAGTTGACTTTGCAGGCCCAAGCAGTGGTCAGAACTTTCTCAGAGTGGTCGAGACTTACAGCAAGTGGCCCGAAGCGTTTCTCATGGCAGCACGAAAATCAGCGCAACAGCCCCGATATGGCAACAAATCTTCAGCAGGTTCGGCTGTCCTGAAACATTGGTGACGGAAAATGAAGCAAATTAACGTCGACTAACTACATGGAGTTCTGCGAAAGCTGCGCCAGCAAACAAATGCGGCACAACTTGCCACAACTTGCCAAAAGAGCCCGAAGAATCCTGTCATCAGACGAATGCCACAAGGCCGCAGAGCAGGGAAGATAAATCCGGAAAACTACAGCTAAGGCGATGAACCAATAGGCGCATAACCGCTTCCAGGAAGCCCTAAGTTAATCCCAGGCAATCATCATACATGCGGTAACCGATTATAAATAAATAAATAAATAAAATGTTTATTCTCGACTAAGCGAGGCACGTCTGCGCAGACATGATCCCGTTAAGAGTACAAACTGTGATCAGTCAATGTACAATGGATCAATGGAATTGTCGCATGGGTTGATATATAAATGTATGTAAGTGTGTATGTGGGTGTGTTTAGCCGTGTTTATGGAATTCGTAAATGTATTCTAGTCTTTTTGATCGTGCTTGAACGTGTGGCCAGTGTTAAATGGGTGCTTGATGGCTGTGGACTTGAAGCGGTCGTCCGGATAAGCAATGGGTGACTTTAGTTGGTGGCGAGTCACAACCGCCACGTCACAGTGTTGTTAAGCGGACATTTGTGGCTCTTTATAGGGAGAACGCTTGCCAGGCGGAAACCCACCACGTCCTGGAACACTGCCGCCGAACTATTTGCTGGAAGGGGTAAACCCAATCCACCCAGCTGGCACCACGAGGAGGTTGTTCTGCCAGCCAGGAGGATAGGGGTCCGGGACAAGGAAAAGTAAAAAGTAAAATCATTATTTTAGCAATTAAACGATTATACTTGATCATACATTGATTTCGAAGATACCGGAACCTTTGATAAATTCATTTGATCGCCATTATACGGGGTTTTGACAGGAAGCCTACAAATTTTACAAGCTAACCTTGCGTTTCTAGATGCCGAAGGTCATTGAGCTCCCTCCATATACGCATAGTTATGGCGTACTTTGTGCAGAGTTTAGGCGGCACTGTTTATGTGTTAACAGCGTTGTTGTTAACAAGGTTTTCGTGGTTAAGTTTGCTGGACTCTTGATCTGCCTTTCTCTGGGCAGGAATATTTGCGGAAAAATTTTAAGTGATTAATTCGGAATGGCGCGAAAACATGAAGACATAACAGTAAGGGTTTTCTAGGTTCCATGGTCTCCGCAAGGACGCCAGTCCCTCATGACCTTCTTAGGTACTGCGTAGTGAGGCAACGCCCGTGGGCTGTTGGACGGTCTGTCGGTACCGAGCGGAAGCAATTGGTCAAATCCAGCTCGCGCTGCACGTGTTGTCAGGGGTAAACCGTCTCCATCGTGCTCTAACTGGTTAACCACGCCTAAATATGTGGTAAGCGACTTCTGTCGTGGTTGGCGGAAGCTCTGCAGCTGGTCGTACCAGTCACGCTTATTCAGACAGTAGGTTTGCATAATCTGAAGATACACTGGTGATGCAGAAAAAGTGACTGATTATCAGGGTGTCTGTAATAACACCTTCAACCCCTAGTTTAGTACGATCGTTAAAGGGTCTGTGGCGACCGGCATCAACAAGCAAAACAAGATGTCGGAACAAGTCGATCACGATAAGTGCGAAGGTTACAGACGCTACCATGTAGACCCACTGAAGGCTCGGAGAAGCTTGATGTCCAGGTTCCTCATACGTTAACCCAATGAAGCTATCGAAAAACCATTGGCCGCACGCAGATTGTAAGTAGCATTTGAGTGCTTGTCGTTCGCGTTCTCTGGGCGGACGCTGACTTCCGCTTAAGTGTCCAGGAGGAACATGATGGAAAAACTTGATCCTTAAGTTAAAACATGTGAGTATTTGGTTATCGACAGATACGTTTGGCTTGCTAGTATGCGGCTATTTGCTCTCCCTGATGCTGCAGGGTTGTGCCTAGTGTGGGGAGCTCAGCAACCTCCCGCTCCTCCGCCATGTTGGGGATGATAGCAACCTACGTATGCGACGGGTTCGGTATTCTCTGATTAAGAACGTGCAGGGAAAATTTTGCGCTTTCCTGTCGAACTAGACGCACTCGAGGCTGAAACCGACGAGCCGCAATTAACGGTGCCATAAAGGTGCTCAGCATCTGACTATGGTACACGCTGCATCGAAACCATCATTGTCCCTATCTTGCTGCGAAGTAGTGTAATTTCGTCCTTCTTAGGGACAGATACGCCTGACGCCTTGGGGCAAATATGAAACTCGGTTTTCATCGGTGAGAATAGCCATTGGAGCTACTGGTCGTTTGCTACGGAAGACGTTCGAACGTAGCATCTGTCTTGGTAACTAAATCGTTCAGGGGCGTATTCAGAAACATAGACAACTTTACGGCAATGTCTCTGGAATACGTGCAAACCACGGTAATTTTATCTCTTCCTCGCTCAAAAATAAGGGACAAACAATGAACGGAATTTCGGGGAGCAACGCCGACGGCTTGAAAGCTCCATGCTTGATACCATTAAGCTGTTCAAATCGAGCTCGTGCGCTGGGCTGTGACACTTTTAGAATCGCTTGCTTCATCGCCTCATGCTTTGCCTTATTCAATGTGCAGCGTAGAAGGTTTTAGACCAGGGACACAAATGACGAAGGAAGGCGTGCGACGAATATCACAAACCAAACCTCTGGGCGGTGTTCCGCGAAACATGGAACAGCCAACTTAAGCATGTGTACTCCGTGTAACGACTCAGTTGCTACTTTCGAAATGTAAAACGAAAAGATGAAGGATGGACAAAGCGCAATGAAACTACTAAGATTACGCAAGAAACAAGTGGATACAAGTATATAATTGAGCAAAAGGAACGAACTCACAAAAACACACAAACGACGAAAAGAGTTTAAGTTCGAGCATGTGATTTGGGACCACTAATTTGTGGTACTAGTAAATACTAGACCGAGATGGTGCTCGAGACTAAGCAAGGATAACAGAAGGCAACTGGCGTCGGACACAGTAGGTTGTATTTGATGGGTTACAAGAAGACGCGGAGACCGCGTGGAAATAATTGATCCTTTTAGTTCTGATGCCACGTAGTTCCTATAGTGCTTCTAACTGAGCAAACCAGTGTTTAGATTAAATGCACAAAATGGCAGTGGCGATTGTTACTTTTTGACCTGGCTTTCGAAAACTAGGTTACACGCTTTCAAAGCAGATGGATACAAGGTAAGCAAAATAACAGCGGAAATATGAACGTAAGGTGATGCATGGACGTACCACGGTAGTTAACAAAAAGGAAAGGCTAAATCGGTAAGCACAATACCAAAGTTTCAGTCGTTGTTTCCAGTCATAGTGGAATCGTTCGGTCGCTATAAAATTAGGTTTTTCTCAAGAGGAAGTCGGTAAAAGACAAACAAATAAATAAATATATTCTCTTCGAAACGAGATATGCCAATAAAGACATGAGTGGGCGGTTTACCGAGCCACATAAGCACTAAACGGTGTGTACACCACAAGACAGAGACAAGTGTGGCATATTAATGGCTCAAAACTTGTATATACGGTGGAGTTGTAATCATGAATAAAACCGAATACAATGAGAAGATGTGCGCCATACTCAACGATACGAGTAAATTTGAACGGCTCACGAAAGTGGGAGACTTAACCAATGTCGACATGCGCATAGTTTGTCACCTGGAATTACTTCTCCTCCACCGCGTGTTAGGCTTTGATACATTTAATAGTTGGAAGCCAAGTGGTAGCACTATTCCACAGTTGTATGGGTCCCCAAACCACATAAGAGTGAAGTGCCACTCAGGCCAATCTTTTCAATGATGAACGCGCTCCAGCACAACTCGCTCGTTGGTTAGTGAAGTTTCTAGCTCCGCTGAAGCAACAGTTCAACCTGTACAGTCTTAAAGACTCGTTTCAACTCATTGATCAGCTGGATGAACTCAACCTGGCAGACAAAGGCTGAAGTTGTTCGGAATTTTCAGCGGACGTTATCAAGGGCTGCGCGGCGATCTCATATTAGCGCAACAGATACTGCGTGACCCCAACCACGTATGCCGCCGTTTGCTGAAACTTAGCTACAACACGCAGTTCAGGGGTAATTGCTTAAAGTTGAAGGAACAATATAGCTATCTTGTGTCGACGGAATTACTTTTCCCTTAGGGTTTGCAAACCCTGGAACACACTCCCAGACTCAGTTGTATCCTCTCCTACCTCAAATGTTTCAAGAAACGGTTAGATGTTGCTCTTAGCTCCCAACCTTTTGTTACCTAGGCTCCTCTAATGTGGATTACGCCAAGCATGTTTTCAACAGGACTTATGTATCAAATGGACCTAAGTGAGCGATCATATCTTATTTTTTCACTCCTTACTTCAACTATCACTGCACCCCAGTGTCTTTCTGAACGTTAACGCGCGATAATACTTTTTCTCATTTTACCCTGAGGTTAATTATCAAAGTATTCATCTCGGCAGACGTTTGATAGATGACCCAGACATAGTTTACTTGCATCATACTCACCGCTACCATCCTACGGGACGTGACAAGCACTTGCTTTTATCCCGTGATAAATCATTGCGCATTGTTCATTGTTCCTTGGATGTAAAATCCTTATTTACCAACGTGCCGCTACATTAGACGGTTGGTTACGTATGCAAATTAGCTGAAAACGGTGGATGTTCGTTACCAATTCCGACTGAATTGCTGAGAGAACCTCTACTATTGTGCACGGAGAATGTGGATTTTCACTCCCGGAATACACCATATCGTCAGATTGACGGCGTAGCAATCGGTAGGTCATTAGGTCCTGTGCTCGGTAATTTCTTCATGCTGATGGTAAAAAGTAGCATTGCTACAGAAATAGTCCAGGTGCCATACTACAAATGGTACGTCGATGATATCTTGACTTTCAGTTCGTCGGAGCAGCAGCTCAGTCACTTGGTAGAACGGTTTAATGGTGCTCATGCTAACTTACGGGTTACATGCGAAATAGAACAAAACAATTGTCTACCATGCCTGGACATACTCATAACTCGCAGGGAGGATGGATTAAATAAGAGGTCCATTTACCGAAAATCAACTTCATCCGGTCAGTTCCTGCGCTACACCAGCTTCACACCAGTGCGGTACAAACGGACAAATGTGAAGACTCTAGTTAGTCGTGCCGAACGAATTTGTGCGGCCGACTATCTGGACGATGAGCTAGTGTTAATTACAGCAACACTAATGACGAATGGCTATCCTCGAAGATTTATCGAGAAACACAGACAACCGTGAGGACCAAAAAACTTAGTGTACACGGCAGCCAAGAAGAAAGTGTATATCGAGTTACCTTTCAAAGGTAACTCAGCCACACTGAAGACAACTAAGCGTATACTTTCGTGCTACACAAGGAAGTTACTAAGCTGCACAAGGTGTCGTCAACCACCGAACCCGAAATTTGCCCATACCTCGAACGAGGGAAGCTCAGCCTATTGGGGTTAACTCACGCTGTGTATACCAATTAATATGTGACTGCGGAAAAAGTTACATAGACAGAACCAATAGAACACTAACTTCCCGAATAAAGGAACATGCGCCAAGATGGGTTCAATGTAAAGTTGCTCATATTGCCTACCCTCGTCAGATTCCGTGTTCGCGAAGACCGCTGGCTTCCTCGATATGCAAACACCTATTAGACTCGGGTCACCAATTAGATCTGGGCTCAGCGTTTAAAGTTGTGTTACGTCACAATAATCCTCACTTCTTTCGGTTTGCTGAGGCTGTCGCTATAAACCGGATTAAGCCAGCCTTGTGTGTTCAGAATCAATTATTTGTCAGCTTAAAGCTGCCTTGGGTGTAGGTGTGAACTTCCGTCATTCGTTTTGCACCTTAAACTTGTCTGGTTGCACCTACTGTTAGCTATATCTATGCATATATGTTATTGTTAATGGTACTGAGGAGACAATACGAAATGCATGCACCTACCAGCCTTCGTCTTCTTTCTGTGCTTTTCAACTTGTATTTAGGTTTGCATAGAAATGACGGAGATGAAGGGCATGACCACTGGTGTCAAAGAGAAATGTGGCGTTAAAGCGCTGTTGACTCCCTAAGTGTATCTGTTACGGAACTGCTGGGTGGCGGTTTGAATGATGCCGGAGAGAGAACTACCTTTTCCGTAGGCTTAGGAGTCCAATAGAAAGTTTGATAAACAGTGCTCGCACCTGTCGGATATCGTGATCCTTCTCCGTGTGAAGCGGTGAGCAGTGACTTTAGTTCGGTATTGGGTCACATCTGCCACGACACAGTGTCGTTAAACAAACATTTGTGGCTTCTTACAGAAAAAACCGCTGCCAAGAAAATAAACAAATAAATAAATGGTGTACTCTAGGTAAAAAAGGCACACCCGTGTAGACGCGATCAAAAATGCATACAAGAATAGCTTCTTTGGAATAGTAAAACATTTCGTTTTAATGAAAATATAACAGAAAAGATGTAGTCCCTGCGAGCGAGCATTTTGTCAGGCAATAGACAGACCAAGAAGCGTGATGGCGCCGGGGCGCGTAAATGCCAGTCATAACTGTTGTGTCAAGATAAAGTTGGGCGTGAATTCGCCATGTAATAATCCACGAGCATAGGAGCCCAAATGAGGTTTTGGTGCAATCAATGAGCACTCAGAAAGCGGAATGCTCTGTGATCCATCAAAGCATTCTTTATAGTAAAATCAGCTGCACAGTTGCGTGCAGAAATGAGGACTGGGTCGGTGTGAAATGTTCAGCTGTAACCTTATTCAGTGGCGAGTCACGTCCGCCACGTTGCAGCTTTGTTAAACGGACATTAGTGGCTTTTTATAGGGAGGACGCTTGCAAGGCGAAAACCAATCACGTCCTGGAACAATGCCGTGGCTTCCGTTGAACAGTAGTGCTAACCGCCTATACATCGTACGGATTGATTTTGCACTATAATATTCGCAGTCGGTTGGCAACCAAAATTCTTCCTTGGTTGACCGATTAGCTGGGTAGTGTGCCGGCAGTAGTTGTTGAAGCCGGTCAATGATGCGAAAGCGTCGCAGCGTCGAATGACAAATGGTGCAGGTGAGTAAAAAGTTGTTAATAGAGGCTGGATTTTTCTGTTACATAATTGTCTGGTTCGCAAACCGTGTCCAGCTATCCATACTGGACTTGTCATGGGAATGGTGAGTACGGTTGTTCCTTGTGGCTAAATCCGTCCATAACAGGCGAAAATGCCACTGCGTTGTCTAGTGCGGGATCGTTACGGTTTCTAACCACAAAATGGAATGGAAATTCCTTCAAATGTAAGTAAGTGTAATTGTCTCCATGTTCTAGTAAAAACTCCATGAAAGGCCAACGGAAAGTCATTTATACGAGAGTAAAACTGTCCATGGCATGATATCGGAAAAGCTCCAAGTGAATGGAGATTAGGACTGTTCTTTCGGAAATGTATGGCACCGAAACCAATTTTTGAATTCCGGTGAGAATGAGCAAAGCTAAACGAGGTAATTACGCCAGCATTGTTTGTTTTCCGTTGTGGAACAGAGGCTTCATGTAGATATTCCTTTTGAGCGATTTGTGATACTGTGAGTACGAAGCTAGCTAAACACATTTGTTTAGACCCCGTGAAAGCGGCGTCTCCAGAATGGCGGAAAGAGCTCCACTTGGAAAGGTTCTTGGGTTCTTTATCTTCCGGAGAAAGGCTCACGTGTTTAAGCTAGCTGGCAATTGAGAATGAGTCGGCCAGTCCCAGTGGATAACCCTTCTTGTTTTGGCCGATGTAACTGGAAATCTCGGGAGAAAGCGGGCAATGGACAAGTGGCATCCAAACAGACAGTCAGCAATAAATCAAGGAGCTCTATCGAATGACTAGTGGCGCGCAACAGTGCCTATGATACATTACGACCTATGTACTTATGCTTAGTGTACATGGTTTGCAAGCGCATTCTATACATCACGTCGCTGGGGTGGCTCAGACTACAACTACTATGTAGGAAGAAGGTTCTGCACGCGCAGGATCAAGAGACCGATATAACAAAGCGTGTTTACAGAATTGAGCGATTAATACGATTGTTGGAGAGGAACAGATGTACCAATGGTGATGACAGCAGTCCGAATGCAAGAGGTGCCTTATGGGAAACTAAGGCGAACTAGGTTGAGACCGAATGCGGGCGCAACAGTACGTAAAGCAACCTTCCAAGAGGAAAAGGAAATTCAAAGAATCGTCAAGGAGCGGATGAAGGCGGACTGCAGTGCGAAAAGTAATGCGTCAGAGTAATTACGCTAAAGCGCTCATGATTCCACAGTCCAAAAGCCATCAGAATTGAGAAAAGAGTCACAGGGGCCAAAACTGCCGGGCATTGGGCGTCGTTATGCCACGTACGGTCACACTAACAGGCAAATGCGAACATAAGGTGAAGAGCAGAGGCATATGAAAAGAGGTACGGTGAGCATAATAATAGAAGTACCAGTGAAGAAACACTTAGCAATGGTCCGAGTGCCGCCAGTAATCGGGAGCGAGGTCAGAGCAGGGGAGACCATACGCACGAGGATAACTTGGTTCGGCGCAATAAGTGTAAGCCGTAGGAACAAAAACGGACCACAATACCAGAGGCCATGGATAATAGGAAAACCAAGACAACTGGGGTCTAGACACAAGTGGAAGAGAGCGAAGTCGCTGCCAGACCCTGGTCGGAAATGGCATGGACATCTGGGAGTAATAGGAGGGCAGAAGAATGTTCAGATAAAAATAGATCATTTGGCGCACCGAGATTGGGTCGTACTATTGTGGTGAGAACAGCTGTGGGGTGGGTCAGCGGAAATAGACAGCTTAAATATCAAATAAGCTATACTATACAGGGGTGATTACGTTCGGCAAGCCTCTCAAAGTGACTGAAACCGCTCAAACAACACTTGATTAACCACTGTATTGAGGTTGAGTCGTACAGATACAATGGTAAGAAAATAGAGTGGATCAGCATTAAAGTGTAGGAAAGAGATTCAAGAAGCTGTTTTGACATTAGATGAGTAAGTTCAGCAGATACTTGAGGTTATAAAAACACCATTGAGGCCGCGGATTCTAGACTGTTAACATCCAGGTGGACTGAAAGAGGTCACAGAGAAGCAGACTAGTTAGATGAGGCTAGGTTAAGGAATAGCACAGAAATTTGACTGCTGTTTGAAGAATTAAAAAAACGCAGCAAGGAAATGAAAGTCAGGAGGAAAAATGTTTACCGCTAAAGTGTGGAAAAGCCAACATTGCTCTCGTGGGAATGAGCATGAATCGTTCAGCCTTCCGAACAATGGCTGGTAGTGTCACGGAGTCTGAGAAAATTCGGTGTGCCGCAATCGATCAGACAAGACTGGATTAGTCGACGCAGTGAGATTGAGCTATACAGCTAATTTTGGAAGACAAATGAAGTGGGTCAAGAGATTGACAGGTTAGAGATGAAAGTGTTTATAATTATAAAGGGTGAACAAGTCTAGCAGGATGTTAAAGTAAGGGTGACATAGCTTTAAGCTTACAAAGCCCAGACCATTTAGACCCTGCTGGTCTGGAAATGGGCAAAGAAGCGGACCGGTCAGAGGAGACTATGTTATTGCATGGCACTAAGAGTTGGCAGTCCGATTAAAGAAGTAATGAAAGCAGAGTGCGTCATAAGGAGAGGGGGCTTCCGGAAAGAGGTTTATTTATAAGGTGTGGTAAAGTCGATGAGGCTCACGAGGTAATGGGGACAGAGCGTTCGGTGTTCCGAACAAATGCCGGTAACGTAACAGCAGTCTGAGAGAACTCGGAGAACAGGGGACCGATCAGACGAGGCTGGATTAGCCGGCACATTGAGAATAAGTCGTACGGTTAAGGTGAGAAGACAAATAAAGAGTCAGCAGAGATGGACAGGTTTGGGATTGAAGAGGCTATATGCATATAAGGTATGCAAGTCAGGCAGGCTCGCAATGCAAAAGAAAGTGTGTGTTGTTCATGCAAAGCCTAAAACTACCTTCCGATAGGCAGGAAGCAGTCGAAACGGAGAATAGAGCAGGGCGTTGAGAGCTTACTCTCCGGTTGAGGAAGAAATAAAGACAGAGCGCGATAAGGAGAGAACAGACTCCAGAGTAAACGTTTACGGCTAAGAAATGCGACATTTAATGTGGCTCTCGAGGTAATGGTGACAGAACGTTCAGTCTTCCGAAAAATGGCCGGCAACGTTGCAAAAATCGGAGAGAAGGAGACTGATTAAAAGAGGCTAGATTAGTCGGCGCATCTATATTGCGTCGTGCAGTTCATTAGGAAAGTTACATGGTGGCAGTGGGATTGGATAGGTCAGAGACAGAAGTGGCTACATTAACGTTGGGCGGAAAAGTTCAGCATACCGTCGAGGTGATGGAGATCTTGCGTTGAATCTACAACGCTTAGACCGTTGTCATCACGGTGGTCTGGAAGAAGTCACAGGAACAGACCGGTCAGAAGAAATAGGCTAGGGCAGGGTGTTGAGATTCGGCTTTCAGATGGACGAGGGATCGAAAACAAAGACTGAAGCAAGGAAACGCCAGGATCGGGATGGAAAACGTATACCGCTATGGTGTGGAGAAGCCAACGAGACTTTCGTGTGAACGGCTATGGAGCGTTCAGCCTTCCAAAAAATAGCCAGTAACGTCACAGAGTCTGAGAAAATTCAGTGAGCAGTAACCGATCAGAAAGACTGGATTAGTCGACGCAGGGTGGTCGAGTTATACGGCCAATTTTGGAGGACAAATGAAGTGGATCTAGAAATTGACAGGTTAGAGATGGAGGTGTCTATATTACTAAAGAGTGAACAAGTCCAGCAGGCTGTCAACATGAGGGAGAGTTAGCTCTTAGTCTACAGTGCCTAGATCGTGTGTATCTCCGTAGTTTGGAAGAAGACCAAGAAAATCATACTGATCAAATAAGACTAGGTTAGGGAAGAGCATTGAGGGTTGGTTGTCCGATAAAAGAAGGATTAAAAGCAGAACGTGCAGTCTTCAGTGCAATGGCTGGTGATATCACAGTGGCCGGAGAGCGGGAAACCGATCAAATAAAACTAGATAAGTCGACCCACAGATACTGGGTCGTAGAGTTAACGTTAGAAGACAGATGGTGTGGGTCATGAGAAGGACAACTTAGGGAGGGAAGGGGCTGTATTAATGAAGGGTGAACCAGTCCAGCAGGCTGTCAAGTTGATGACGGGATGGCTTTGGTTCCACAGATCCGAAACCGTTTGTATCTCGGTAGTCTTCAAGAAGTCAGGGAGAAGCAGACAGGTCAGATTAGACTATTAAAGGCCACCGTGAGCTGGCTCTCCGGCTGAGGGAGAAATAAAGACTGAGCGGGATAAGGAGTGGACAGAGTCGACATAGAAAAGGTTTATAGGCAAGGGATGGGAAAGTCAACGTGGCTCTACAGGTAAAGGGAAGAGTGCGTTAGGTCTTCCAAACAATGGATACTCACGTCACAATAGTCGGAGGGAATAATACAGATCAGACGAGACTGGATTAGTCGGCGCATTTTGATTGAGTCGCACAGTTCATTTGGGAAGATAAGTGGAGTAAATCAGTAGGATTGGACAGGTCAGAGATAGAAGTGTCTATATTAACATAGGACAAACAAGTCCAGCAGACTGTCGATTTGAGGGTGCAACTGCTTCGGTTCGACCAAGCCTAGATCGCTAACATCCCGGTAGCTGGTAGTAGTCCTAGAGAATTTGACTTATCAGAGGAGGCTAAATTAGGGCAGTGCACTGAGCGTTGGCCGTCCGCTTGATGAAGGATTGAATACCGACGGCGTAGTTCAAAGAGAGAAAGCCATAGAATTTAGGTCTAAGTACTAAAGGAGAGCATCGGCAGAATAGGGGTGTAAAGGAAGAAAGGGAAAATAATAATAATAATGAATCATGTACAACAATGCTTTGCAGTTAAGGGTTCCAAGAGGCTACGCTTACAGAGCCTAGGCCATTTAGATCTCAGAACCCCGAGGTGGGTCAGAGAGCAGGAAACCTTTTAGACTAGTCCGGATAGGCCGACAAGATGAAGCTAGGCCGCCAACTTAACCTGTGAATAACATTAAAGGGGTCAAAGGAAAAGAAGCTTTCGGGACGAAAATGACGATATGAAAAGCCAGTTAGCATGTCAGGGAAAGGACTCGGGATGAAGGGAACAGGGTGGTTAAAATGTAGAGCCACGTCCTGGAACATTGCCACTGAGCACAATTTAAACGGCATTGAGATACTTGTACAGATTTGCAGGATCCATTCTCCGAATGGCTACTCGCAGCCATAATACACCCGATTTTCCGACGACTCAGCAGCAGGTTAGTTAGGATTCTCCAGTAACGGTTGGGGCCGGCCGTACTGGTCGGAGTTACGATTATGTACATTTGAACGCTGCATTAACTAGGTTTATACGGAACTCCAATCATAAGCAGTATTTTTGTCCCAGCACAATAACCCACGATCCAGGTAGGTGTCAAAGGCAGATCCACGAGATAAACACCTCAGGTAAGCGGGACCCTGGAATGGAGATGAAGCATTTTATGTGGTTGTTTCGAGAGTTCGAGGAGTTTGCTCTCGTCTTTATAGTAACGTATGGCCGTGTGCAATAGTATAGACCACAGACAATATACCTACAAAATGTCTAAACTGCATACCACACTGGCGAGGTACCTGTAGTAACCATTTTAGGATGGCGCAAACCAGATATGGATTTCGATACCAGGAGAAATAATCCACTGGCACCATGGACAGAGCACAACGCCATGGAATCGCAAGTAAGTGGAACAATTACAGGGAGATGAAATTAGTTTCCCAGGTGTTGTTCCAAAGGGGATAACGATTTGCTCCAACTTTTTCCAATCGATGAATGATACGGAACCGTAGTGGATAAGCACCTGGATGTATGGGAATTGACGGCAGACCACACAGATCAGGTGCCCAACTTATCCATCGGATACTGACGCCAAACCGCAGAAAATGTTAGTGCCAGGTGAAAGTATGCACCGGCGAGATGGAGGGAGCATGACGCCATGGCATCGCAAGCAAGTAGATCACGTGCGGGCTGATGTTCCGGAGTTAATAATGCTATTAACGCAATTGTTTCAATCCGTGGAGGATAGGAACCAAGGAGCTTCCATGATAGATAAGCTTCCAAGAGCTTATGCTTGACGGCAGGGCACACGCGCGTTGGGTAACGTATCCATCTGATACTGACGCTTAGCATATGAACTAGCTGCTACCAGAAATAATCCACCGGTGAGGTGGACGGGACGTATCGCCATGACATCGAAGGTTAGTTTAACACTTGCAGGGAGATGAAGCACCCTTTAGGTGATGTTCCGAAGGTGAAATGATTTGAATGCAATCGCGCAAACCACTAGCTGACACATAGTAATGGAACAGAAAGCCGCAGGTGATGAACCTAGCTGTCCACACGTCCATAGGTTGTATTTATAGCTTTGGCGTTTTAGGTATGTTTATGCAACACTGCTATGCAGGTGCCGATTGCTAAAAGTAAGGAAAAGTCACAGAACGGAAGGACATTGTGCATAAAGAAGGGAGTAAAGTGAGCTGGTGACCTTGATTCTTCTCATATCTTTAACCTCGTTTTATATGTAGATTTATAACCTATAGCGTCATATGTTTTTGTTTGCTTACTAATGTTGTAGATGATAATATAAAACCCGTATGCGCAAACTAGGTATTAAGATTTGTGGAATAGTGCACTAAAGGAAAAAGGTGCAGTATACAGGTACGACATAACGACTATCCCATTGGAGCAGTGAGTAATTAGACCAACTGCTGCAGCAAAGAAACAGTAGCGGTACCACCAAACCAGTTGAGCTAACTGTGACATTGAATGGCACAGTAAAGCCACAATAGACTACGTTAGCCTCCGGATTTTGAAGCTCTACGGTTTCACAAATATTTCAGCTGGACAGAGATAACACAGAGGGAAGTTTCGAGATTTCGTATGTACAAGATACCTACCTTACTTAAGAGGATCATGGATATGCACTGCCGTTGTGGCAGTTGAGAAACGAGCGTCAATTTACATACTCAAGGTCTGTAGCTCTAGGGGAGCAACATAGGGGATCCAGCGATGCCATGTTCCTGCAGGTGTGAAATAACTGTTAGAGGCGATTCAATTATGGCCGTGAAGCCCCCGAATTTAGAGCTCTAAGGTGTCTCAGGTAAGTCAGATGGACACATAAAACAGAGCAAGAAGGTTCCGGATTAGTTATGCAAAAAACTGCCATTGGAAAAGTAAGCGAAAAATTACCTAAAACTCAGTTAATAGGAGGAGCGGTAATTTATGGGGACAATTGCCGTATCAGACGGTGTTATAGCTTAGTAAAGCAAACACTGCTATGTACTTATAGAGGTAGAATAAAATGGGACAGCGTCGACCAAATAGACCGAATAATGCACTCGAATGTGAAGCTCTACGTTGTCAAAGGCAAGTCAGATGGACGGCGAAAACAGGTGGTTAAGAGCCAAATTGTTGACTTAGCTCGGCCCGCTTTTGTTCAAAAGGTTAAGGGATATGGAACTTTGAGTAATCGGCTAAGATTAAGAGTAGGGATTTATAAGAACTAGATTCTTGAGGTCCTCCGCAAAAGTGCGGAGCTACAGTGTGGCAACTAAGCTGGTAGAGCATCGGAGTTAGGTGGTCTATAACGGAAGAGGAAAGCCAGAGCAAAAGAGATAAGGGAAGAAGGAAAACGAGACCAAGTATGGGAAGCAAGGGAAAGCGGGACCCTGAGGTGCAAGGAGAGGAAAGTCAAAGCCAGAGAGAAGTGGAGGAGTGGGGCGAGCCGTGATACAAACCAAATTGAGATATGTTATGCAGTTCTTTTTTGTAAAGTTAGGAAAAATTATTAGTGCTATTGAGGTCATCTTGGGGGTAGGCATAAAGACTGGCAACGTAGCCAGGTGCTTGAAGTCCTATGCACAAAAGTGCGAAACTACAAGGTCAAGCATGAGGCGGCGGAGCCTTGGCGGTAGGCCGTGTATAAGACGGAACGGTAGCTCGAGTAAGCGATAAGTGAAGAAGTAGAACGAGACATGGGATGGGAAGCAAACTGAAGAGGGTCCTTGCAGTGCAAGTAGGGTAATGCCAGAGACAAAGCGAGCTGTGGGGGAGTAGGGCGAGCCATGGAATATGAAGCCAGGTGATGTTGGACAATGCAAGGAAGTTTAGGGTATATATAGGCAAATTAACAGTGTTATCGATGGCAGCTAAGGAGTAATGATAAAGACTGGAAGCAAAGCCAGATGCTTGAGGTCCCACCTACAAAAGCGCGAATCCGCAATTTAAAGGAGAGATAGACGTCTGACAAAACGTGCAATCCCGCTGGCTAAAGGCACTGTAACAAGGCTCCGGCTAAGGGAAAACTAAAGTTGTCAGTCGAGACGCAGCGAGCGCTCTTTGGGTCGTAAATACCGGAAGCGCGCGAAAATCGATTTGTTCGGCTGACCAAGCACAAATAATCATCATTCGAATTGCCAAGCTTTCGTGGTTGTCTAGGTAAAAAAGGACATATTTAATAAAATTTTACACAGACAAACAGGGGAATCTCCAGGTCACTACGCCGAGGTCGAATAGAAAAACAGCGATTTCTTGCAGCTGCAGGCCTCGCAGCAACTTCCGCAGAGGTCTACTGCGCCGTTTCTGCTGCTTCCATTACTTCTTTGGTGGTGCTGCGCGAAGTTGCCTCCCAGTGTGTACACCTCAAAAAGCTTTCGCCAATTCCATATCGGGAAACTTCGAAACCAGCCGGTAATGGCAACGGTTGCAGCGGGCTACATTAGTAGCAGCCTCCGGTACGTATCTGCTTCCACGACCAAACCACTTTTGGGTTGACGCCGACGCGGAGAAAAGCGTAATAACCCATTCCGTGGAAAAAGGCTTGCTACAGCCGTCTGGAATGACGATGCCGTCATGCCTACCAGACAATGATGGCGACTTAAGGCCAGAAACTTTTCACGCGTTATACTTGGGCAACGTTGTGGTTTTCCTTTCAATGCTACTGGCGTGGACGTCCAAAAGCTGGCTAGCTGAACTATTTAACAACCATATCGTATGCTTGCGCTTCGTCCGTCCGCTGTCCTCTATTCATAAAACCTTTCTTAATTCTCTTCTGTGGAGCAAACATAACTCATGTGGCCTGCGCACAGTTGCTCCATTGCCTCTCACTTCTAAACGTCCATTTATCCGTTGCTTGCTGCAACGTCTGTGACGCCTGCTCATGAAGGATTCCAGATCTTTCACTGGCATTTTCCAGCTTAGTCTACCTTAGCACTAAAATCTTAGCACCATATCAGGACTCAGTATCTGCGCGCCTCTGACTCATATGCTGCGATGTCCTCAGCAGACTTAGTTTGTGCATGCACGCCGACTGTTTGATGTCCTTCCATATAAACTTTTCAGCTTTCTCTAGCACTCCTTCCAACTCTTCAATTAGGTGCTCAGCCGCTCCTTAGCCTCTTTATTCTAGACGTCCTCATATCTCTTAATCGTTGTAACGCCTTTGACATTTTCACCTGTAAGCGACCAGCTATTGGACTAGCTTTCCCAGGCTCTTTCCAAAGTGGTAGTAGCTTAGCACCATAGCATGAATTGTGAACTTATACCCCGCCGTGATTCAGCATTATATGATATGACTCCCTCAAACAACTCACTGTACACTTGCATTCTTCTTGTCTGTTGTCCTTTCTTGATTCGACCTTCTTAGCTCTCGTCTGGTGACCTTCTTTACCTCATCCGGTCAGTGCACAGCTGTTTCTTGCTAGATGTACAGCTGTCACTCGTCTGTGATAGCGAATTACCTGTAGTTCAGCCCTCTCACCGGCTTCTTTCGGCTCACTCTTTCCTAGTTTTAATCCTTATTAACGTAAACTTAGCTTTAGACATGCTGCGCTACGAGTTCATGTCACAATAGACGAACGAGTTTTTCTCGTGACGCTAACAATGGATTCAGCGGAATCGTTATTAGGTCTTAACAGGTAACTCAGCAAGCCTGACATAATGACGATAATGTTACTAGTAAATGTATAAGCGTTGCATCGGTTCAGGGCAACCGTTAAGCACAAATTGGGCGTCATACTATAAGTCATTTAGTTGAAAGCATTGTGGTTTCGACTAAGACATGGTCTACGTGTTGGGATGCATAAAATGTACTAAAAGTGATAAATCTGGCGGAATTTAGCTAATAAATTGCCGAGGTTTACAGGCTCATTCATGTCAAATGGACACAAAGCTGTCTTAGCTTATCCATGAGACCAGAATCACGAAGCCTGGACAACAATCACAACTGTTTAAAGTTAAATAATTTTTGTGGTTTCAATTATGCAGCATTTTTTGCGGCCAGCTGACATGAAAACTACATATCAATGTCTAATGCAAATGACCGAATTACAGAGTCATATAATTTCGCGCAGGCTAAACCTGCTGTAATAGCGTTTGAGCGTTTTCGGGTATATTTTTCGTGTATTGGTGCATGCTTTTATACGTACGCTTGAAAGGTGTGTTTTGCAGCTCCTGCGTGGTACATCGTAATTACTGCCACTTTGGGGCTGGATGGTACATTTCCGGATCCGCGGCCTTATTTTGATTCTATAGCAAGTAGCCACTTCTTATAAGTTATTTTTACAGTATGTGCTTGAAATAATTACGGCATTTGTATGCAGCTTTTGCCTACGTTATTGGCAGTCATTGCAGAACTCGGGAAATAATGTGAGTATTGCCATACGTTGCTTCTCCTTGTGTAAAACAAATAAGCGATATTCTGACTAGCCCATACACTTTTTATTTTTAGTGCTAATTGTGCTTAAACAAGTACTTACTTTTGGTTGTATTTAAGGTTATTTGATGTTGGCGCTCGATGTCAGCAGTTAATCTGGCATATTGGGTATATTTTACGCCTATGATTTCAGCAAATACGCCGAACTGCCTTGCTTTTTAGAATGATATCTTTCATTTAAAGATTGTTATTTTTACTAGAAATCATTATGAAGCTCGCATTTTCGGCATTACCAGTGCCATTGCTTTTCCCCTTTCGTGAGCTCACCTATTTCGGGACCCTAATCTACCGAAAAAGGCTAATGGAGCCGGAACGAATAGCTTTGAGAGGCGGCCCTTACAATGTTGGCGTACGACGCTTTAAGTTGCACAAACGGACCACAGTGAAATGGAACGCAGCTGATAAAATTGTGAAGCAGGATGATCGACGACGGAATCTAGCTACCATAACCCGGAGCGCCTTGCAGCCTGTTCACATTTTGCAGGCAGGGGAAACAGTCGCCTGTTAAACTTTTACGTGCTGCAAAAGCCATTTCCGCCTTTCTGGTGCAGTATCCGTTATAAAGAAGTAGGTGTACTTAACTACATTATTACGCATGCAATTGCATGTGATTACTGTACAGTATAGGTTGACCACACGAGGGCACTGTTGCTAGCCGTGTCCAACATTATATCTTAATTTTATTTATTTTGACAAACCCTATTGGTTACTCGGTGTGGAGTACACAACAAAATACGCTTATCAGGAATTTCGTTCGCCCTCCAGTTGTGGGTAACTAAGCGAAACATGCTTCGCGATCACTACTAAAGAAGGTAATCCGAAAGCCCTCTCCAAAGCTACGGAGATCATCAGTAACCGCGAAAGCAAACGACAGATAAAGCACGCTGCTGATAGGACTGAGCGTAATAGCAGGTAACAACCTTGTGCAGCATAATCAGACAGTAATCAATAGCATTTGTTTGTATGCACCTTATTTACACTTTTCACAAGGACCTACAAAGAACAAGGATGTACACCGAAAGGATGCAACTGACCTAACCACCACGCCGTTTCCCTGCAATGATAGCTGGACACAATGACTTCACGCTTTTGAATAGTATACATCAGCTGGAAAATCCAGGAACAAGAAACCCTCACATTTCTACTCACCTGGACACTCAACTAGACGACTGCATCTGAATCGCCGCTCTTCCCTTGGCCTCAGCGATTAAAGCAGCCCTGACCCAGCTATCTGATCAGGTGAAAGAGAAAATTGGACGTCCGCTTACTGCGAATGATTGAGTGTGAATTCAGTCGGCTAGCCGGTTTGTCGGTTGTACGTTAGTGTGCAAACTGCTTTACGACAGTGATTCAGGAAGTAGCTGTTTTTGCCTTGCAAGCGTTCCCTTTGTAAAAAGCCACAAATACCCGTTTAACAGCACTGCCAAGTTGCGGATGTGACTCGCCACTGAATTAAGTCACCGCCCACAACTATGTATTGTCAAATAGACTAGTGGCATATTTCAATATTTTCTTGCCTTGTACGAGGATAAGATACTCTCTGCCTACTTCGACCGTTTTCACTACACTTCTGGTGCCCTAACATTTTGCAACACGCACACTAGAACCCAAATTATCAACGTTTAATTACGACTTTATTTCTCTTGATTATTTCTACAAGTTCCGCTGTTTTACCACTTTCGGTTTACCGCGGATTACATACATAGCATCTTGTATGTTGTGAAACATAACTGTCTGTAAATTTCGATCATGCCTGATTTAACGTACCTCGATAAATGCGTATATAATCTACTTACTATTTAATCCTTGTTGTCTTACTGGCACCGCAAAAAGCATCTGTTTCGCTAGCCCTGACAGTTTGGAAGTCAGCAGTGTAGCGTATTTACGGTTTTTATCGCGGGCAGATGGTAACTTAAGGTTTCCTAATGCGACAGTCTATGTAGTATCTGTGGCAGCGCGTACGCGCGAGCCTTACCACGACCGCACTTCGTAGCTTGTGATTGGATGCCTGTCCGTTCGCGAGCAATACCAGGGTTGTTTTGATTATACTGAGTGTATGTACCGTTGGCGTGAATAGAAGTTTGTGTTGCGTACCAGTAGAGTTCTGCTTCCTCGTTCGAGGCTTTGGTCGTGTTTGTTCAAGACCCTGCGTGCAGGGGACTAGTGTACGTGTAGATACAACAGTGGCGTCTGGTCTGTGGACCATTACAATGGCATTTCACCTACTACCTCCAGAAGCCTTTTGGAGCCATCCTGCTACTAGACCTACGGAGGGTGATTGGATCCAATGGAGAACGTCTTTCACGAATTACTTGGACCTACTCCCAGCAACTACTACTTACGATGAGAAGCAAAAACTATTACTACTTCGTCACCTGTTGGCAATGAAGGTCAACGTTATTTCGATGCGTTAGATCTGCAGAAATTCGAAACACTTGCAAAGGCATTGGATGTACTCGATCAGTCATGGGGTGCGCGGCCAAACATTTTCGCTGAACGCTACAAGTTCTACTGTTTGAGGCAAGAAGATGTAGAGCCACTGGAACAATTTGTCGCTCGTTTAATTCGGTCTGTAAAAACCTGTGACTACACTAGCATCCCGAAGAATAAACTTGAGAATGTTATGCTGACGCTGCAGTTGATAACCGGTATAAAGGATAATCGTATACGCGGAAAGCTACTTTCCGTAGATCCGTCAAAACTTACCTGGGAGAGAGCCATAGAGATCGCAAGACTAATAAAAGCCGCCGTTGAACATTCGAGCCTATACAAGTCGAGTGATATATTAGAAATCAGTAAGATTCAGCACAAGGGTTCTAGTCAACCTCAGAATTCGACTGTTTCGTGCTATAGATGTGGGAGTTCTCGCCACAAAGCTGACGGTCAAACATGTCCGGCTCGTACAGCCGAGTGTAAAAGCTGTGGTAAACTGGGCCACTTCGCCAGGTGCTGCCGCTCGCGTCGAGTCGCGTTAATTGACCAACAAAATGATGTTTTCACCTCACCGACTACACCGAATGTTTTTTCTATCAGAAGACGATTACAACCAGCTACACGACGAATTGCTTCGCTGGAACCCAAGCTCCCTGCTCCTGACATACGTACCGTTACAATCCATGGGCTTAACATTTCTGTACCAGTGACTATGGAGCTAGACTCAGCATCGCTGATAACAATTATCCCGTCCAGCATTTACGACAATTACCTGCAAGACATTCTATTACATCCTACGTCGTATAAATTCGAATCGTACACTAATTCACGTGTGCAAATTCGGGGATATATAATGACGAAACCCATTTTACTCTCAGTCGCATCTGATGTTGCTGTGTATGTTGCCTCCGAAGACAGTCCAGCCTTGCTGGGGTGAAATGTTATGGTTGCCCTCAACATAACATTATCTATCGAGCGAGTGCGCATCATGACGAGCAAAACATCAGTACTTAAAAGCTTATATCCCAAATTTTTTGCTGAGTCGATTGGTCGGATTCCATCTGCTGCTCATCGAATATGCCTTAAAAAGGACGCTAAACCGTTTTCCATTTCGCAGCCACGTCCTATTCCATTGGCCAAACGTACGATGGTAGAAAAGGCCATACAAGAGATGATTTCCAACGAGTTGATAGAGCCAGTTAACTGTTCCGAATGGGTGCATCCCCTGGTCACGGTGTTACAGAAGGACGGTACTGTGCGCCTTTGAAACGACTTGAAAGCCTTGAACAGTCAGATCGTCGTCGAAAAATTCGTTCTTCCCACAGTTGACGAGTTGTTGGTCAAGATAACTGGCGCGCGATTTTTCTCAAAACTGGACCTGAGGAAGGCCTTTTTCCACATGCCATTGACACCAGAATGCAGACCACTTACGGCTTTTCTGACATCGAGTGGTCTATTCCAGTACAAAGTCTTGCCAATGGGACTTAGCTCCGCTCCAGAAGCTTGGCAAAAGTTTATAAATCACTCACTAGCAGATCTACCGGGACAAATCGCTTACATGGATGAAATATGCTTTTTCGGGAAATCAAGAGATGAGCACGACTAAAGGCTGCGCGCTGTGTTGCAGCGATTGGAGAGCCTAGATCTTCGGCTAAACTTGGAAAAGTGTATATTTTGTGCTACGGATGTCGAGTTTCTTGGGTACGTCCTATCAGCTGGTGGAATTAGACCATGCGCAGCTAATACTCGAGCCATCACGGAAGCCCCTGTACCGAAGAATACATCCGAGGTTAAGCACTTTCTTGATTTATGCTCGTACAACTTGCGCTCTTTGCGCGATTTTGCAACCATAGCGGAGCCATTGAGAATGCTGACAAAAGAAAAAGCTACGTTCGATTGGAGCTCTTCGCAGCAGTGGGCCTTTGAAGAAATTAAAAGACGCCTCGTCTCGGCCCCAATGCTGGCCATTTTCGACGAAAACTGCCCAACATTCGTCTCAACGGATGCGTCAAATGTCGGCTTAGGAGCGGCCTTGTCTCAAATTCAGAACGGTGAGGAAAAAGTGATTGCATATGCTTCTAGAAAGCTATCCCCTACTGAAGTTTCATGTTCCGCAGGTGAAAGGGAGGCCCTGGCCTGTGTATGGGCCTGTGAAAAATGGCACCTGTTTCTGTTTGGTCGGAGATTTACATTGCGCACGGATCATGCTGCTCTAACTACCCTCCTCAGCCGAGGAACCAATGGTCACAGGCCACTACAAATTAACGGCTGGTATGCGCGGTTACTGAACTATGATTTTCAAATCACCTTCCGCCCTAGCTCCGAGAACCGCATGGCAGATAGCTTATCACGTCTCCCATTGGATGATTCCGACAAGAATGAAGACGACGAAGAAAAAGTCATGATTTCTGCTTTACAATCAAGTGAGCTCTCCGCGGTTACTAAACAAGAGCTTCAAGAAGCTAACCGGAGTGATTCAAATGTGCAAGATGTCAGTCACTATCTCTCTCAAGGCTGGCCTCGCTACGCAAAGTTGAGTGGTGAACTACGGGCGTCTTATGTTTTACGACATGAGCTAGCGGTCGTTGATGATTGCCTAATGCAAGGATCGCGATTCGTAGCTCCACAGAAACTGACATCAAAAATTATCCAATGTGCACACGAAGGACATATGGGTATCGTACGGACGAAGCGTCGACTTCAAGAATACTTTTGGTGGCCAAAAATGAATAAAATGGCAGAGGCGTGTGTCTGGTCTTGCGATACATGTCAGAAGGCCGACAAGAGCTCCAAACCGATGGATGCCCCTATCCAACCTGTTACTTATCCAATGAAACCTTGGCCGAAGGTGGCGATTAACATCATGGGACCGTTTCATTCTGCGCCACAGCACCAGAGGAACTGCTTAGTTGTCACGTGTTATTACAGTAAGTGGCCGGAAATCCATTTGTGTGGCGATGTGACCACTTCAACCGTTATACGGTGGCTGAAACATCTGTTTGCTAGATTTGGGTTTCCTGAGGAAATTGTGACAGAAAACGGACCGCAATTCACGAACTATGAGTTTAAACGTTTTTTACAGCTTCGTGATGTGAAGCACGTACAAACTGTCCCGTACAACCCAGCTGCCAACGGCATGGTTGAGCGCACTAATCGCACGCTAAAGGAAACTATACAGACAGCACGTTTTTGCGGCAGGCAGTGGGAAGATGCCGTTTTGGAGGCTCTGTTTACTCACCGAACATCGCACCACAGAGCGACTGATCGCACGCCAGGTGGGCTGATATTTGGCAGGAAGTTGCGTACGAAATTAAACGCAGCTATTTCGGCTGCGGAAAACAACGACCCCCACCAACTGGAACGTCGCCGGGGATATCAGTCATCCTACGAAAAAGGGCCACATTGCTGCGTCCTGGAACGTTGGTCAGGCTAAAGGAGAGGCAAACACATAAAGGAGAACCGGCACTGAAGGGACCCAGCAGAATTACTCGTGCGCTAGGGCCAGGAACTTATGAGTTAGCAGACGGCCGACGAATCAACGCCAGACAGCTATATTCAGCACTTCAACCGAAGCAATGTCCTGAAACGAGGGCCACGGCAGTGAACCAACCGCTGAAGAGGGGGTAGTGTGGCAGCGCGTACGCGCGGGCCTTACCATGACCTCACTTCGTAGCTCGTGATTGGATGCCTGTCCGTTCGCGATCAATACCAGGGTTGTTTTGAATTTACTGAGTGTATGTACCGTTGGCGTGAATAGAAGTTTGTGTTGCGTACCAGTAGAGTTCTGCTTCCTCGTTCGGGGCTTTGGTCGTGTTTGTTCAAGACCCTGCGTGCAGGGGACTAGTGTACGTGTAGATACAACAGCATCAAGGTTAGCTTTTACTTTTTGATCACTTGCACTTTAGTGCTTGTTCTTCGTTTGGTAAACTTTGTTCCACCGCGTACGCGTTGTGCAGCAGAAGCGCTGACTCGAAAAAGTGGAGGAACGAGCGTAAACATTCGGTGGAATGTAGCCAAAAGTGCTGTCGGTTTGCTCCAACCGCACTGACATTGCATAATCAGGATGAAGGTAGGTTGGAAACATTATGGTGTTGCCCATCCCAACACTGGCACTTCAAGACCGCGGTTTCGTCCTGGTTTGTACTCATCAGGTGGAGATAGCCTGAGTTGGGCTGGAACTCAGAGCCTAGTGGCTCATGGTTGACGCCATAAGCACTATGCCACTGAGATCCGCGAGCAACGACTGGCACAGCGGGAACGAATTCAAAGTTGGACTTGGGATATCCGCTGTGTGGTTGGGTTGCTAAAAGCAACCTCCATTGAGACCTTGGTTCACTTGAGGTGGACCTCGGTCCTTCCGATCACAAAGACCATAAGTAAAATGGAAACATTCTGGTATCGTTCATCCCAATAATGGCACCCCACAACTGCCGTTTCGTCCTGGTTTGGACACCTCAGGTAGAGGTAGCCTGAGCTGGGCTGGAACTCAGAGTCTAGTGGCTCATAGTTGTCGCCATAAGCACTATGCCACTGAGGTCCGCGTGGAAGCCAAGGCACATCGGAAACGAAGTTAGGGCTTGTACGCTTAAAGCGCGCAAACGCATGTCAGCAGCACGGTAGCGGATCTTATAACGCTAACCGCCGATGAGACTTGAACACAAAGCAATGAAGGTACGGTGCATAAAATTTATCCGAAAATCCATTGATAGTCCCAAATATGTTCCTTTGCGGCTATTTTGTGACTCAGAGGACTGTCAACTGGCGGGCACGGTAGGCACGGTGACTGTGAGCAACACTGTCAAGGGACTATCAGCCGGTAGGTATTCTGTTGTCGTTTGCTGCGGACTGTGTTTATGCTGCTTTTTCATCTTTCCAGTATTGGATTAATATCGAATCGGTAGTTGGCATCAAAGGAACATTGACGGGAGGTACTATACATAAATAGCTAAATAATTTATTCGCATAATTGCAAGGTACACCATCAAGAGCATGATCATGTTCTTACTGACATGTGTGATGAAAAATTGCACAACATATTACCTTTCGACCAATAGCATAGGAATTCATGCGTGTGTTATCATGTAGAGGTATACTTAAGTGTGTAGTTAAAGGTAGCCATGTGTGCGAGTATGTAAATGTAACTCGGTGTGTGTTTCTGTTTGCTGGGTGCACCAGCAGAGGAAAGAAACAAAAGAATCGTTCAAAGCGGATGACATTGGTAATGTATGAATGATCCTCCGGAAAATGGAAGAGGCAGTGACTTTCTATTGTGGCGAATAACGTCCGCCAAGTAACAGTGCTTTTAAACGGCTAAATATGGCCGTTTATAGGGAGAAGGCTTGACAGGCGAACTTCCACTACTTCCTGGAACACTGTCGCTTAACCATTTGCTGGATCGAATTACACCTGAAGCACACAGCTGGCACGACGAAGAGGTTGTTTGGCTAACACGATTGTCCTTTTATTTTGCACTTGTTCTTAGCTAGTCATTTGCCTCCCCACTCGAACGTATTTGTTAGCAGTCCTCTACAATTCCTTCGGCTCCTGCAACATGTCCAGAAGGGCTGAGGTTGGATGCCTTGTAAGACTTTCGTTTAACTTCATGATAGCAACCTGACATTCACTAATCCAGCAAAACTTCCGCTCTCTTTTCCGTTAGACAAGTTGAATGTGAGAATTTCAAGTGTACGTTCAAGTACGAACGGAATAGTAGAAAGGTCTCGTGAATGTCCCCTCCGAATTCGGTTTTGAGCCGCAGGGAATGCGCTGGATTGAACTGCTTAAAGCCAGCCAGCTTAACACACGCGAATCACCTGGTCAGTCAATCAAAGCCTACTTGCCCCAAACTAGCAGTCCTCGCTGTGCCGGTCACGTTATTAAAAGAAAAATAGCAAAAATGACAGAAAAAGGAAGCTTACGTAATTACATCAGTAAGATTGATGTAAATGCAAATGAATTATTGAGAAGGTTGCCATAATAGATGCGTAAAATCTTAAGGAATGAAAGTAAATGTTTTAATCTGAAGACCAAGTGCGTTGGGTTTATGTTCGAACCCTTTCAATGTCGGTGCCGTCACTATTTCTGTAAGCAGCTCGCTCTAATAACCTATGACCCTACACGCCAACCGTAAAGCTGTCACAAACTTGTCAGCACTGGTGATGTGCAAATTTAGTGGGTTGGCAGTCGAGTTTTGTGCAGCAGGCTGGGTAACTCAGGAACAGCCAAACGCATCAATATGCCACATCCGAGGACCAAGCCTTCACTAGCTGGCCTGTAATGCACGGAAAGCATACACAACTTACGTGGCCTATCAGGGTACCGCAACTTCTTTAACCCAAGCACCATTTTTGTCCCAGACCGCAAGACCCGTTAAGTTGCCATTCTTTCACGAACGAAATATGGTGACAAATCTGTACGCAGCATTCTAAGTGTGGCCTTACGAAAGCCGAAAATTGTTTAACGAAGATTTCAGTCGTCATGACTTCGAATGACCTCCAGATCATCCACAACATGCCGACTCCTGTGTGAGCAGCTGCTGTCCAACATATACTGGAGTTAACTTCAGGCAGCAGCAAGACTCTTAGGTCTGCCTGGGTTTGCACCTGCGGCACACTGTTTTTATCAAGCGACTAACCCTTCGGTGGGTAACTTGGTCCTACCTGTTTACTGAATATTTCGCAAGCTTAAATGACAGTGCATAAAAAGATCAATCCCAACGTCCATCCAGCGCTCTTTGTAGAATCAGTAAAGCATTCGGATCTTTTATTGTAAACCAAAGCATTAGGTCGGCCGCAACCATTGGGGATGGCACTCTCAGCTGATCAAGTAATTCATTAACGTGTTAACGGAAGAGAAGTGGGCCGGCTACTGTACTCGGCGGGAGCCACTGAGGACGCAGTGTCGAAAGCGCAGGCTAGTACTTACCCGAGTACTCATCTCCATCCTGATTAGAAAAGATTAAATCCATCGTAAGATAATTCCAGCAATCCGTAACATCCAGCTTCTACAAAAGACGCGAACGCAGAACGTTGTCAAAAGCTTTGGAAAAGTCAATAAACATCACTGTCTTCCCTTACTCGACCGATCCGGCCCAATGTTCTCGAGCAAAAAGCAAGGCAGCAGAGCAAAAATGACCCTTACGGAGGCTGTGTTGAGCCGGGTTGAGCAACCTAACAGGTCTAGCACGTACTTCGAGGGTCATACTAATTATTCAACTGCTCGATCAGTAATCTCGTCAACCTGAGCGGTCTATAGTTTTTACGTTGAGGTTTGTCAACATTTCCACAATCGGACACACCATAGCCTCTTTCCAATCTGTGGTAGAAAAAAGCTGTAAAAACAGCTCAAACTGATGCAAAATCAGATGGAAAAGGGTCATCCAAATCGTACAACAGTTTACGTTGAATGGTATTCAACCCAGCAGCTATATTTGGCTTTAGCACCCCGGAAGCCGGAACACTTGAGCTTCTGTTAGGGGAACCACCCCTGGGTGAGGGCTTTCATAAACGTCGCCTGCTGACTAATTTGCTGGATCTGAGACACTCGAGCAAAAGCACCTGCAGATTCTTCCTCGAATAAACAAGCTTTGTAATAAGTTGTGACAACAACAGAACTGTCAGCACTAAACAACCCCGGATAAACCTATTTAGATTGCCTCGCTAGTTGACATAAGCGAAAAAGCGTATTGGATTGCACTAGACTGAACGCATAAGCGGAGCTTCATATTAAAATCGAGCGCCTCACAGTGGCCATCTGCAGGCAGTTCGAGCCTTACTGTAGCGCTTGTGGATGTACGACGAAAGAGCGGATAAATAAGTTTGCCGCAATAATCCACCTGTAGCATTGGGCTAGTCCCAAACAGCTCCTAAGCTCGCTAACCGTAGTAGTTTGAAACCACGTGGCTATTTGTTCGCATCTAGCCGGATGGTTTCTTAAAGCTTGATGTGAGATAATGTGCACTAGGTGATAACCTTCATCTTATTGGAATAAGCATTTAGAGCCCCACCATTTTAAGTCGGCCGCCCGTAGTCTATCCAGCATGAGGTGCGTTCGCCGATTATGTTCATCCATAGATCTTCCACGGACATGTATATCCTGTAGGTAAATTAGAAAGTTCGCCAGTGTCAAGCCATCTAGCGTTTTGTTCATTAACCGCTGGGTTCGCCGGGGCATTAGCTAAACCAAAAGTCATTGTTTCGATTTCCTAGAGACCTTTGGGTACAGTGGCAGGTTTTCGCAAGCTGCTGACCTCACTTATATTTGATGGTACCCGGACAACAGATCCAGTGTCGAGGACCAACGCGCACCTTGGAGGGCATCTAATATGGCGTCAGTACGAGGTAAAAGGAAAGAAGCTTTACGAGTTATCTCATTAAGCCTACAGTAATCAATCCAAAACTGTAAAGCCTCGGCTTTCTTCTTTACTAGGGAGATCGGTGAGGCCCATGGCGATGCGGAAGATGAAAGGATGCCCTTATCAAGCATCTCTTTGATCAACATTTATAACTTAGGTTCATAATGGACGAGTAACATGTATGCACGATGGCCAACAAGTTGAAAGGAGACAGTAGCACTTTCGTGTTGCGTGATGTCCGTGCAGCCGCAAGGACCAGTAATCAAAGAATCCGCTTTAAACTCACGCAGCACCCAAAGCAATTAAGCATTTGGGGCATGTGTTGGTGTTTGGCGGTACACAAAGCGCTTTTACAACTTCCGCTTCAAACCGCGAAGTTGTCAAAGCAATAAACGCGGCCGGGTAATTCCCATTTCATATGGATTTACGGTTGCTGTCAGAAACCGCAGTTCTTTACGAAACGTTCCCTTTATAAAAGATGACAAGGCATGCGTGCCGTGACGAGAAATCCATACCGAGGATAGAGACCCACCTTACACTTTGACATACTAAATTCATGGACAGTGGTCACCCAATTGAGCCAAACGTGCTGTCAAAGAGAAAACTATTTGCAGCTAGGCTCCATTCATGGTGGGCACTCGAGGTCGTTGGCCAATTAATGCTCCGTGGTTCAAAAGAAGGCGGACGATCTCGGTGCGCAACAGAAAGTTCGACGTCCCTGTATCAATCAAAGAGGTACGGTGAACCACTTAAGCGCTTCACCACAGTCAAGAGACTATAAAAGGAACTAAAGTCAAGGGAGGATGTTCAAATGTGTGAAAAACGGTGTTGTCCTTATTTTGGATTTATGGGAAACGCTCGGTTGGTTGTTCCCACATTGTGCAGCGTGTGCGCCAAAATGGCGGCATTACGTGTATGTGACTACTGCGGCAGCGGTTCCAGGTAGGTTCGGACTTCTGAGTGTTATAGGTTTCAGTAAACGTTTTTGCGTAATTGCATTAGCCTCATGTTCCGCAGGGCAGCAAACGGTGTGCCTTTCTTCCAAAAACTCGTGGTCACTAGCCTTTGCCAGCGCTTCCGCCGGGCTCGAGGAAAGGGTGATGGTGGATCTATCCCACAAACAGACATTGTTACTACCAATTGAGGACCGACTGCATATACAAGATTCCTGTTCTCCGTACAGCAAATCAGGGAAGGCCTGCGCTGCTCGCTTGCTCAGTGCTCGAAGGAGTCCAATGTCACTGATGGTAAGTGAAGACACGTGAGCATTTTTCCTTTGCACCCACAGAAGAAAATCATTGTAAAAAAGCTCGCCAAGCATAGCACAAATCTGTTTAGATGGCGCAGTAGCGGGAAAACCGGTATTATGGAAAAATCGGATAGCCTAATCGCTTAAACGCGTAAGTGCGAAGGGCCGACGCAGTTCTCCAGAAGGCCGGAGTGGTAGGAGATGATTCGATAACGCCAGTCTTGGAACTCAATAATTTACTAACCAAAATTTTAGTTTTGAAACCGCGTGGCACAGCTTTAAAGGCAGAAGCAAGCTAAGATAAAATATGTGAACAAAAATGTACGAAAATGCATGTTTCCCAAAACGGTCAATGTGTGTATGGATGTGTGTTTACTGGTGTATACGTGTAGCTTTGTAGAGTGTTCTTGAATGTGTGCGGTTGCATTTGTGGCTGTTGGATGTCGTCGGCAATGTAAAGATAGCTGTCCGTGGATGTTATATAATTATATAGATAGCAACAAGCAGTCACTTTATTTTGTGGCAAGCCACATGCGCCAGGTCACAGTGTTGATAAACGGACGTATGTGACCTTTTGTAGAAAAGCCGCTTGCCAGGTATAACCCCGTCACCGCCTGGCACGATGCCGCCTAATTAATTGCTGGAACGGGTCCCACCCGAACCACGCAGCTGGCACGTCGGGAAAGGGGTTGCTCGGCTAACCATTAAAAACTAACGGCAGCCGAAGGGAAACATGTGTAGATACCAAATTCGCGGACGAGCGGTTAAACATTTGGTAGACAGTTCTTGTCTGTGCTCATATTCCAAACTGCCTGCAACGCCAATTTTTAACGATTTTGGGAGTGAATGTTCAAGGGTTGGATTGGCAGTGGAGTCTAAAAAGTGAGCACACAGTTCAGACGTAACACTGCACACGGAGGAATTGAGGAACGAGTTAGTGTATCAAACCGATGTACAGGCGCAACGCCAGACTCCGGACCAGGAAGTAAAACGAACGGTCAGCCAGAACATGTTGATCGGTTACAATGTAGAAAGAACGGAAACGACAAGCTGGTCGACATAAACACAAGCGTTCCAGTCAGTCAAACAAGAGGGTCGTTCGATCCGTTCACCCAGTTAAGCTGACCTACCTGGATCTGTAAGAACAAAATGGAAAGAACATAATGGGCAGTGATTAATCTGAATAAACTGCTACCGTTTCTATTGCGCTTTATTGCTCGTCCTCCAAACAGGGCACTGTCCGCAGTGAAAACATATCAAGCGTACTCGCGGATCCACTTTCAGCGGTACTTCGACAATCCGTTCCACTAAAGGTAGGCAACCGGTTGTCATAATTGCGTTCACAGGCATGGAACTGAACGACGTTTTCAGCAGTTTAACTTGGTTGTGATGAACGGCCAAAATGTTGCCTCCCGGATCTGTAACGCTTCGAAGCACAAACGCGGCGGGTAAACGATAGAATGCGATCTTACACGGCCCCAGCCATCCGCGATGGAATTTTCCTTCTGCAACAAGTGGGGTTTGCAGCCTATGTAGCCACACACGGTTGCACTTTCTGTCCTCAGGGGCGCCAGCTTTACGGTCACAATGTTCCTTCTGTTTCACTTTCTTCATGTGCACTTGTACGCCTCTGAAGGCTGAGGGGTGGCCATGACGAATATTTCGGATAACCGCAAACAGGGAGTAAGCTTCAACGAGGCAGCCCAGCTGTAGTCACTCCAAAGGTAATCCGTCCTCGTATCAAAGCGTAAGCATCCTCATCTTTATACGTGTTAGCCGCAGGTGCACACATTTCAGCTGCTGTGACGCAATACCAACAAGAAAAAATAACAGGAGTAGGGTTAGTCGGTGAGCAGCCCGTCGTAGAGTGCCCCGACGCACGACAGGCAAACAGGAATTGAGACAATGCTTGGTCCCACGTCTTTGAATGACGGTCTTCTAGAAAGATTTTCAGTACAGACCCGATAGTCATGCTTGTTCGCACAAAGGCTCCGTTAACTTGTGGAATATAAGGCGTAGTTTGCGTCTTTTTAATGGCTAAAATGAGACATCATTCTTGCAGCAGATTGCTCTCAAAACCGTTCTGTACTGCGAATGCAACGTTAACAATGCACCGTAACGGGGTGCCCACACGTTGATAAAGTCGAAAGCTCCTGTGGGTGCGTTTTGGCGCATGACATGGGTTGCAGCACATTACTATTTGAAATAATCTAGCTAAAGGTTATGAAGAAGTGCTTGTTATTGGTTGTGGGCAAAGGAACACGGGTATCCACCCGGACTTGTTGGCACGGTGCTGATGTAACTTTTGGTTCCAGAGTTTGTGGAGATTACAATTTGCTATCGCGAGGTCTTCTTGCGGGCGCGCGGTGGTGGCCCCAAATCAGTAAATAACTTAATAAAGAAAATTTCACTGTTGACTGTGCGAGGCATGCCCACGAAGGCATGATCCAACAAGTGCATTTGTACCGAAGTTTCATAGCAATGGTAGCAGTACAGATAGTAGATTGTTCAGTCGTTCATGGTGGAAACTGTAGGAATAGGACAGAATTAAATATGAATAAATCCTATGGTCGTGATGTCGAGCGTGTTTGGATGAGCGTAGACGGTTTGCCATAAATTGCAATAAAAATACAACCACGAATAGGGCAAGCAATAGAGCTGAGCAATTAGAAATGAACTAGTTAAGAACAAGATCAACCGTGGTTACGCGATCCGCTGGATTTTTGTATGCAGTGTACAGAAGAACGGTGAAAGCGCAGAAAGTGACTTGGCGACAAATTACGCAAGTAGGAATGTGTCGGAGCTTATCAACCATTGCGATATGCGTTCTTAGCTAGCATGTCTGAGTGAAGTAATGGGCTGTAACTTTATTCGCTTGCGAGTCACATCTGCCATGTTGCCTTGCTTTTAAACGGATCTAGTGGCTGTTATAAGGAGAACGCATGCCAGGCGAAAATCCACCGCGTCCTGGAACATTTAAGTGATCCATTCGAACGACAAACTGTAACTGGCAATGCTGCTTTTTGCTCGACTATTTATCCTGTTAGCCGCAGTCATGATAAACTCATATTCTCCGCCGGTTGCTGCATGATGGGTGTGAAACTTTTCATCCGTGGGTCATGCTACTTTCAGACGAAGTTGCACGGCACTTCCGGTTTGTAAACCATGAGTTGAACATTTTTGGAATAGTGCCCATTTGTCGTCTGAAGTACAGCTTAATATCTCCGGAGACTATACAAAATAATATGGGGCTAAAGTGTGCACTTTACTAAGATATTATTGGTGCACGGAAATTGGCCAAATCCAATTGTTCATAACCAAAAGTGTAGCAAGTTGTCCGGAATAAGGTACCAGAAGTCCTCCCGGTGTACGTTGTATTGATTGGGTACATTGGCATTCACAGCCATACGGACGGTAAATTAGTGGGATCTGCTCCGGATGTGTGGTACCTGAGAAGTATTTGTCCATTATTGAACACGGCCAAACCATTGGTTCTGGCCATAGTGAAGGAAACCGTTATTTGGGATATTTCCTAATGGATGTAGTTCGCCACAAACTAAAGTAACCGCATCGTGGATATCCAGAAGATGCTCTCCAACGCACGGACATTAATAACTCATTTTCACATTCCTGACGAGTACAAGCAGTAAAAATGCTGCAACACCTTCAAAAACCCAGGCTACACAGCTACATACATACATAATTTTATACATGTGTGCGCCCATACACCCATTCACTGTCATGTCAAACATTTATTTTTGTACCGCTTCCATCACATTATATTGGCGTATCGTGAGCATGCCTGTAAACGTGTGCTCCGCATTGTCAAAAATAAACGTTTACTTAAGTAATTATGTTTGAATCAGGGGGAGCGCAGGCAAGAAACCTGCCTTCCGAACGACAACGTGTACAAACTGTGAGTCCCCCGTTACTGCTTCCCAACCTTGCAGGAATCACTCCATTGTGATTGTTTCTTCCTTGAGGCTTTGCCTGTATACGCCTTTTCCATGCACTTGCTGCGACCGTTTCATCCAATGAACCGAAGTGTTTTTGCTTACCCGTTACTGCTTTTGGTAGTTTTGGAATTTGGCGTTGCGCCTGTCGTGTTGTAATCAGCAGGCTGTTTTGGAAGCACTGTGCGAAAACTGGTCGAATATTACTGAGCGAGCTTAAAAGTGCTATTGAGGTGCCGATTAGTAGCCGGTTGCAATATTCGAACTTCTGAATACAGGGGCATTAGCATTAAACAAATCCTCAACCGCCACTGCCAACCTTTATCCATCTGGTGTGCCTATATTCCTAATAACATGTCGCCCTTGGTCCCATCGAATAACACTCTCCATGCTTGATTAGTTAACTAGAATAAACCTGTTCACGAATGGGTTTCTGCACGCATATTATCTGGGTTCTCCTTGATGCTTCATTATTTAAGGGGTCCAAAAGGATCTGTTGGGATTTCCGAGGGTCTTCTTCCCGTTGACTCGACGGTTTAACTTGGCCGGATGGGATTTATAAGAGCAGACTCTGAATCTTCGAGTAGCATGCAGTTTTATATCTGTACTCAGTGTTACCACTGACCTTGAGCTGGATTGTGCTCAAATCAATATGCTCCCCTGGATGAAAGCGACAGTTCGTTGCAGCCTTAGGGATTGCTTAGCGCTGACTGGTTGAGCTATGCTTTCTAGTAGAAGGCGGTTACGTTTCTGTGGTTGGTTTACTGTGGAATTGGTTGTGTGGCGCTTCAGTGGTTTACGGTTACTCAGTAAGAATACTGCGCCGTTTGTTAAGGCCACGAAACGTCGGTGTAAACAATTCCAAGGCCCCTATCAAGGAAGGTGGCACGCACCAGCTCACAAAGTCTCTAAGCCAATTTTTGCATGTATTTATTTCACGAAATAGACTGTCCCACTTGAAGTTTTACCCAACGTGTAGCAGCCAAGGCGTACAGTACACCACCAAGAAACCGGTAAATGGGCATACCGAGGAAATGACATCGACAACTCAAGGTTTAACAAGCACTCAAATAAGCACTAGAAGGCTTATGCGGAAGCTAATTGGCAGACATCAGCATTGCTCACCCTGTGCTTCTACCAAATTGACGCAATACACCTCGAGCACCGGTAGTTAAACACGATCAAGCGTTTAACCTCTTCGTTGCGAAATTGTCATGGCTTTTCCTTATAAGATAACACAGCCTCACAGCAGCTTTCTACACCGTCTTTTAATGACAGGCTGAACTAACGCGGCCACCATAGTTGGTTGAACCTCTGGAAATCCACACCGGCCTTGTTGTTACACAATTTAACATCTTCAATGACGTGGCCACCGGAGGGTTCCCTGCTACTACAGTAAGGGAGTTCACCGCTTACGGAAGATTTTCAGTGGTAGGTAGAATCAAGAGATGGGTCGGCGCAGCCCTGCAGCCGTATTGCAAAGCATGAAGGTGTAAAACCCTTGCCAAAGCGTTAGGCGCTATCCGTCAGTGCAATTAGTAGCGTGCGTATAGCCATTGAGAAAGACCTTGCTAGAGGTGTCTCGTACGCATACAGTAGTGTTCCATGCTGGCTCGGCCAACGGGGTGGAAGCTGACCAAAGAAATAAATTCCCTATCCTCGGGCAATGCAAAACACGCATATGGGGGCATAATCATCTTAAAGTTACAACCAAATGACGGAAACTTTATAAACATAGCGCAAGACAGCCAGGGACATTAGAGCCGTGCGTTCATACATGTATGGGAGAGTGCATGTGTCTACCTGTTCTTCTAATTTATTATGTGCCACTGCAATTGTGATTGCTCACGCGGATGTTGTGGGCTGGGTAGAGCGAAGTCCGTTCTGGAAGGTTTAGTTGGTTGAGTAACCATGGAACCGTGGCTTTAGCTAAATTTGAGCCACACTCGCCGCGTCGCAGTGCCATTAAACAGACTTTAGTGGCTTTTTATGGAGAGAACCCTCGCCAGGCGAAAACCCACCACGTCCTGGAGCCTTGTCACCAAACATTTGCTGGAACAGAGTAGACATGAGCTTCCTAGATGTCTCCATGGAAAAGGCATACTTGCGTTGTCGATTAATCAGCCTGTGTTTGCTGACAAGCCATAAGCAAGTGCTTGGACGCTTGACAGACGGGACCAACCGTACTGTAGTTATGGTTTGATTTAGGTATGTTGTTGTAATCAGCTGTCCTAAAGTCCTTTTTGTAGACAGGTACTTGCTGTTCCCATCAGTTAGATAAGAGCCTCCCGATCCAATTGAATAGCGTTAGTAGACCAGGAAGGGGGTGAGCGCGTTAGTAGTCTAATATGATCCACAGTTTTCTTTGTAGGTTTATCCGGTTGCAGACCCAGAGGCGAGGTGGGATCCTTGGTAAGTTAGAGTTGATATCTTCAGACCTCAGGGAAGAGAACAGTAAAGTAAAGGAGCGCAGCAGAGACCAGCAAGGAAACCTGTAACATCATGTAAGGTGAATGTAACCGTGCGGTATGTTACAACGTGACGCTAAGGATACATGAGGATGAAAGATAAAATGCTGTATTTTGTGTTCCGCGACCATCTAAAGAATCTATAGGGACAAAGGTTGCTTAATAACTAGGAGCAGCAATGCGAGGTAGAGGAAGGACCAAGCGATGACGGTGGCAAGCGACACTGAAAAGGAAGACTAAATAGTCAAGCTATGAAATGGGGTATATTGCTAGGCAATGGTGCTACTGAAACTATGCTTTCAAGGTGTTTGGTGTCTATGGCAAAGAAAGGTTAAAAACCGGCAAGGTACCACATTAAAGTTGAAATGACAAAAAGGACGCAAGTTGAGCTTTGATGCCCAAGGACATCAACGTCGTTCTGCGGAGAAGAATCTGATAGTAAATAGGTAGATAAGAGGGACCATGAAACTAGGGACAGTGCCGCGCTTAAGTCCTAATAGTCTCGGAGAAAGTAGAACACAGGAGAACCAGGTAAAACTGAGCCGATCCAAAGCAACAAGTACTGTTTCATAAGACAGGGTGAGGCAAGAGAAAAAGGAGTAATCAGGCAGGTACGCATGGGCTCCTTTAGATGGGGCATTTAAAGGTAGCGTAAAAGCGAGTTATCCAACTGAAATGAAAAACTAACTAAGGGTGTTTGCTGTAAACCAAGCTTTGGAGCCTCACTGTCCTAAGAGAAGTAAGGAAACATTAAAGACAGGTAGTACAACGCGCAAAGAAAGCAGCGGGCCGAAAAATTTCCAGCCTAGCGAGGAGAGCGTTGGATAAGGGTATCCAACCAATCGACGCATCATCGGACTGAGATGGGTATAGGGAAAAGATGAGGTGGAGCAGTAAAAACGCGGAGAAAGATAAAATGTCAGTGAAGTTACCAAACATGAGTCAGCATACCTCTGTCGCATAACCTGTCAGAAAACAGGCAATACAGCTCAAACGATGCTAAATGCGGCAGATAAAAACAGGCCATGTGGCCCATTGGAAGCGGGGGTGAGCTTTGAGGTTTCCAGCAAAGGTACAGCAAACAAACTCGGAGACAAAGTTTAGAAGAGGCACAGGCAGAGTTTAGTGCGACGAAACGTGTGATGAAGCAGCAGTTGCGGATCGAATCAAAACCAACATACATGGAATCCTAAGGTCAAGGTGAGGCGGGAGCAACGATATAGTAATCCGGCAGGTTAGCACAGGTACAGAGTGATAGAGCTTAGAAAGGTGGTGGGAAAGAGCCTTAAGTCTGGGTTAGTTTAGAAAAATACTGTGTGCATCTGCCGTAAATTATGCTTTTAAACCCAAGTGGTCTAGGAGATGTAAGGCAACAGCAAATATAGGTTAAGCAATGAAAGCCGAAGGTAGTAGGCAATCAACAAGCAACCGTTTGAGGTGAGAGTTAGATAAATGGCTGAACCGAAAGCGCGTAGCATTGCATCGAGATGACATTAAGAAAGCAATTGAGGAAGAAGAGCAAAAATCAAAGCAGGGAATGATAAGCGAACCGTGGAGGTGCCAAACCTGAGTCAGTATACCTCCGTTGCATAGCAGCTGTCAGAAAACAGGCAAGAGAGCTCCGACGAGGCTGGATTAGACAGAAAGCAGTAACTATGCGGCCAACCGGAAGTGGAGATGACGCTTGAAGACGAAAGCAAGGGACACAAAATCTGAGACGGTTTAGGGAAAGCCACCTACAGAGGTAGGGAAGGCGGAATGTGTTATGAAACAGCGCTAACTGACGTCCTTAGAACTCATGAGTATCAGTGCAGTCAGAAAGCAGGAGAAGCAAATCCTAAGCCAAAATGGCATGCATAGATTTATATGGTCAGGGTGAGGCGGGATCAAGAATAGATTAATTAGGCAGGTTAGCATAGGCACAGGATGTCAGGGTTTAGAAAGGTAGTGTAAAACGTCTTTATCCAGGTTTAGGTTAGAAAAAGTACCACGTGTCAATTACTGTAAACAAGGCTGTTAGGCTAAGCTGGTCTATACAACCTAAACAAACAGCAAATGCAGGTGAGGCAAGTCGGGACGAACGCAGCAAACATACCACCACCAAACCAGTTGAGGTGAGGTTTGAATAAGTTGCTCACACAAATAAACACATCATCGGATTGAGATGTCTTTACGGAAAAGTTGTGGACGAGCAACCACCAAAACAGAAAAAGATAAATGATCAGTAGAGGTGTAAACCACGGGTCCGTATACCTCACTAACATAGCAGCTGTCAGAAAAAACGAGACAGCTCAGACGAGGCTGGATTAGGCAGAAGGAAGAAGCTATGAGGCTCATTGGAAGTAGGGGCGACATTTGAGTGCGCGAACAGAGAGTTGGGAGCTAGTCTAACATTTGCGGGAAGAGCACTTTACGGAAGTATGGTAGATGGAAGTTGCATTGTATCTGCGGAATCCGACGCGATTATATCTAAATAATATGTGAGCTTTTAGCTAGAAGAAGGAACGTCAGGCTAGATTGGGCCAGCTCCAGGTGGCAAGCATAGGTTTAGAGAACAAAATGAAGTGAGGTTAAGAAAGGAATAGTTAGGCCGGTAAGCAAATGTACCGGATGGTAGGTTTTGGATGAATAGGAAAGAACAGCAAGCCAGCTTGAGGATAGAAGAAACGCCAGTGGATGATTTTGCTGTGAACCAGGCCTTTAAGCCTCAGTGGTCTAAGTGAGGTAAAGAAATCTGTTTAGTCTGCCGTAAATCAGGCAGCTAAGCAAATATGGTCTTAGCGTGGTCAATAAGCAGGAACGGTATATCAGGTACTACGCACTAAAGGCGGCGGGCAAGTAACAAGCAACATTGAGGAGCTAGGAGTTGGATAAATGGCACAGGCGGATGCGCAACGGATTAGCTCAATGGTTTTAGGTAAATGTGTGAAGGGGCTCAACAATCTACGTTGAGGAGGATGAAATTGTCATTTTAGGTGCAATACATGTGCCCCTGTACCTCCAGCGCTTGGCTGCACGCAAATAGCTCGCGAGACAGTTCAGACTAGACTGGACTAGTTACTGGTAAGGAGAGGTACAAACCCGAATTATACGGAGCAGATTAAGTGGGTAATTGAAGAGTATACAAGTGTGGATGGAAGTAAAATGACAAAGGTAAAGGAGAAATAGTGGGTTTAGTGACAAAGCTACCCAGATAAGTTTTGCTGTGCAGCTAGAGAGCTTGAGAAGCGCACACAGAGGGCACGAATCACGGAGCAAATTTCTATAGTTATTGTTAAGTATAAGTGTTAGGTGGTACAAGACATCTGTAGGAGCTAGCGTTGCACTTTGAGCGGGGAGAATACAAGTTTCCATAATGCACACCTGGTTTCGTGCGCGTTAAGGTCCCTTCGAATGAGGGACAGGCATTTTTGTAGATAGGTAGAATCGAATGAAAACAACGCCTTCACAGCGTCAGCAAACAGGTACGGTGTCGTGACTATCAGTTGCACTGATTGTGTTTGGTTGCTAACGTACGGTGCACACCAGGGGTAGAGATTAACTGAAATGCCAAATACGACTAACCTCGTGAGTAGTCCTTTGTGTGTGATTCGGACACACGCCTCTTTCATATCAAGGAAAACATTGCCAAGCGGCTGCCCCATGTTCTGGAGTGCGTCACGTTGTTCGGATTTTCAGACTGACAACCTCTGCAGCACTTTGACGATAAAAACCCTTGCTGGGACCTGTTACTAAGGTTACGATGCAGAAGAAATGGAAGCATGCCCACTAGGACTAGAAGCAATATATGTGTGGCTTATAGAACGATAGTTGTCAACATTTTGATGAGTACCTCGCTTGTATCGTGGAAAAACCGTCGCCCTCTTCCAAATTTCTTAGTGGTAGCCGCTCTGCATAGAGTAGGTGGACTGGCGTGTCCGGATCGCTAAGTTTCAGCAGTGTAGAGAAGTCACCATCTGGGCCAGGGTAACGTGACCCCTTCAGCGAAAGAATCGCTGGCGTGTTTTTGAGCAGTTTATAGTCGCTGGTATGCAGCAACTGATCAGTAACTTTAAATATGCTATTCGGTACCGTCAAATCTGTGGTGGTTAGGGAGTCATGTTAAGAAACTTGCCACAATGTGTAGTCAGTAATTGTACCTGTCGTTGCACGACGATGAGTACAAAAGTGGTCTGCAGACCCAGCTGTGCGTTTTCCTTACCTCTCAAACCTGCCACAGTTGTTGACACATTAATTTTCTAGCCTTTTTCTTAGCTTTATTCTAAGTCCCAATCCAAACGCGCTGACCACTCAAGTCCCGCTTGACCGGCCTCCTGCGCCCCGAATTCACGCAGACATAAGAGGCGTTACTTTCCTGGTTCGACTGTCCTTATGGACTGCGTACTTCCTCGGAAGCCTCTTTGACTGTTCCACTCTTTCCGTAACAGCCTTCCTCAACCCTACTCTGTCTTTTCCTTACCTCGGTCTCTGCTTGATTTTCAACTGGATTGCCATCGCTGTGCTTTGCTTTGATCTATTGTTATCTGACCTTAGTTGTGCTTTCGGACTGCATCTATACTACTGAGGCGTGCATGGTCTAAGCGTTGCATACACAAAGCATTGTGTCCCCAGAAAAATTTGCTGGACTTGCTCATGCTTTATTAGCACAGCTTAATTCTTTCCTAATCTTGGCCATCACCATTCGTCTTTTCTACTTAATTAAACGACTTAGTCTCAATCCACCGACTAATCCACACTTTTGTGATCGGCCTCTCGCTCTCCGACATCGCACATTTCCTTGAGGGGTCACTGTTAACGAACCTGCCAATATAAATTTTTTATGAAACCCATGTACTTGAGACCCTCAGTTTATATTGATACATATAATGTGAGGTTAATTAGTGAAAGCACTTATGCGACTTATCGTTTTCTCTGCGTTCCGGATGCATCGTTGTGGTCTGTTTGTGTGGCTGCTTTTGTTACTTGTCCTTTTCTCTGAGATTTTCACAAAACCGGTGGTCAGCATCCGAGGATACGTCCACTGCTTTGGCCTCAACGCTTCAATTAAGCACAATATTCCCTTATCTGGAAATGGATGGATAATTATTACACTGTCCTATTATTTACTGGATAGACAAGACACTTATTTGTTATCTTGTATGGATGCCACTATATTGCGGCCTGTAGAACTGAGTTCAGCTAGCCTCCTCTTCACATAATTTTTACGCTGGGTTCCTTTGTTAACATTTCATGTCAACACGAACATTTCCTCTGACCGGAGGGCAGCTTTTCCTGCCTATGCCCCGCACCCAATTTTGAAATATCCCAACACAATACTATCTTTTGCTATGGTAAGGACAAATGAGTTCGGCCAGTCACATTACTGAAGTTTTTCACTTACCGCGTCTGGGGCAACTCACACTACTTTTACCGTCCAATTGGTCGTAAAATGTCAGTATCCCCAATCAAAAGAACTTACCCTGAGCGGATTTCCGGTTCGTTATTACGGACTACTTGCAGCTTTTCGGGCCTGAACGATTGCGTTTGACCATTCGCCTTCCTTTAATAATTGGTGCAACCTCATATTACTGGATGCCCATCGGATACATTACGCGGTTCTACAGAAGACAAATACAAAACATTCCAACATATCCGATTTATAGTTTACCTACCATACGATCTGTTGAATTCCGTCAGGAATTGACAGGATCCATGGATGATACGGTCCCGTGCCTACCATGCATCAGCCAGCGAAAATTATGGATGTATCATAACTGCGACTAACAGAACAAATAATCGGTCCATAGGAAGCATTGCCCGTTCCAGCTGTCGTTCGAATGCATCGAAGGTAGTGTTCCAGGACCTGGCGGGTTTTTGATTGGCAAGCTTTCTCCCTATAAAAAGCTACAATCGCCCGTTTAACAACATTGCGAACTGACCGAGGTGACTGGCCCTTGAATAAAGTCACAGCCATTAAGTTCACACTTACAAGCTGACCAGGAAGATATACTACCATACTTGATACGCTGCGACACTTCCTTATCTGCATAGTTCGTCGACACGTCTTTTTCTGCGCATTCACCTTTGTAATTTACGCTACACATGACCCCAGCGTATGGTGTAATCAAGATGAGCGTTTTATTCACCAGCTCTTTTCAAATTGCTCAGTTATAGTCCCTGATCTATTCCTGGCTGAATTGTTACTACACTTTATAGAAGACCGACTGTGCCCATACGAACGTGCCCGAACTCAAACCAATGGGCTCTCTAAATTTTTACTTCTGTCTTCTTTGTACAGTTAAAGATGGGAACGTATGAACAATCTCCGATTGTCACTGTTACGACTGCTATGCCACGTCTATATAATTGCACTTAATCGAGCAAGCTCTAGCGGGCATACCTCGCATGGCCGAGAAAATGTGGTCATGTATTTATTTATTTATTTATTTACAACGACAGCCTGAGAGGCGGCCAGCTTTACTAACAAGTATTCGTATTTTAGGGGCCAGTAAGTAGTCGGAGAATGATGTCCTTGAGTAGTTTGCATGCAACTGAAACAATGCTAATGCCTCTATGATTTCCGCGCAATGTATACCGTCCCTTTTTGAAGATAGACACGACCACGCTCAGTCTGAATGCACAACTTTAAGGTTCTAAGTGCTATCGCACTGCGACACAAATTCTGTTTTCACCGTGAATGAACCTAATGGTCCACTGGAATTTCAACCGTCTCTCGATAACCTATGAGACAAGGCTGGTCTGCGAAGTTGCCCACACCACTATCCTCGGTTTGGTGCAAATAAAGTACCGCATGCTCCAATGCAAAATGATCTGGTGTGTTACCGTCACCTGAATTTAAGTCTATTTAGCATTACATTGCAGCTACACGCAAAGCCTTTTGCATGTAGCGCTGGATCTGCAGGTGAATTTTCATCCAGGGATCTTAAACTGTTTGCAAGGCTATTTTCAGCGTCCAGTAGATCGTACTGAACAATGTGTATAGGCTTGCCCATCTGTCAGGGCTGGTACAAAATGAAAGTTGCACTTGCCTTGAGCTCGGCGAGAAAAATTGTATTTAAATTTAAGTCTTGTCGTATATTTTGAAGCTAGCCAGACTGAAAATCATTTTAATGTACTACGGCCGATAAAGTTTTGCCCTGGTTCACAAGTATCACAGGCTAACCGGCAACGCCGGTGCCCCTGTATCGGCTTTTCATCCAAAACTGATGCTAACTCTTCGTAGCCATCCACTGAGATTGCAAAAATCACGCTTAGACCGGTTTGTAATAGATTCTCGGTTGGCACAAAGGGAAATAGACTCTTGGAACACACCGCTTATCACAACGTGATGGCACGTTAACGTGGTGCAGCGGCTTGCGAATCGCTGTGCCCTATTGGCGTATACGGGGTGTCGTCTCCAGGCTCCTTGAGTGCTACTCCCACCTTCTGTGAAACGAAAGCTTTACCATTTCCGCCGCTACCTCACAAGTAGGCAAGTTAGCCAAAGATACCTTGAGGACCCTATTTGGCCACCTGTATGTGTTTGGGCGCCCTAACGGCTTTCTGACCACAATAGCGTACGGCATAATTATCCAATTTCCATATGCTTTTCAATTTTGGCGTGGATTCTAACATGAAACCCCGTGAAAATCACTGGGCGCAAGCGTTGGAGTGTTGTTTACCGGGAGGCTAGTCGAGCTTGCTTATACGGACAACATGTTATGGCTGTGTACCGAGGCCGTGTCTGCGCAAACGTGCTTGAATATCCTCCCTAAGGTAGCGGTGGTCCTTGATATGAAAATCTCTAAGCAGTTGACCATTTCCCTTGCCCTGCTAGCGGTAACAACAAGAAGACAGGCGCATAGCAAGCGCAGTCCGTTCACATTGCTAGAGGGTGAACTGCCGTTTGGCTACATTTGTGTCCTCAAAAGTGTTCCTTTTCGTTTGCTGAGCCGTATTTGAATGGCCACAGTGAGTGCTGTTCGAGTACCTAAATAAATAAAATTTATTTTCGTGCAATGCGAGGCACGCTTGGGTAGTAGCGCAGCTTCTCCAATTAGTCTGCATATCAGAGGCGCCTACAGCATTCGAACCCTTTGTGAATGAAGTCCTCTATTTATGTGTCTGTCGGAGGATCAATGCGAGGGTCTAATGGGACGAACGCTGGCTTAGGCACGTATTACGTATGACTGGTCACGGCTTTACGGATGGGTCTTGTTTGGTCTGCCACTTGTGTGGTGGCTTGAGGCTGGAGCTGGGCAAATATTACCTTTCGGCAGCAGGCGAACGCGCATGTGTTCATTGCACTCCTTTTTCCTTCTTCTACTTTTTCCACTTCACTCCACGCTCCATTCGGTCCCTCCGAGTAAAATGAACCGCAGATTCACTTTCGGTTCACAGAGGGAATGTGCATAGCCTTCATTAACGTGAATTTCTGTCAGTCAGTACATGTGTGCCAGTGTGCTACTTCATATTTCTGCAGCAAACGGCATCCATTTACAAAGATCCATTGTTTGTCGTCCGTATCCCGGACCACAGCCCAAAGGTGTCAACCTTAACTTGTAACCTGACGGCGCGGGTTCTAGCCTGCGTATGAACGGGGCGTCCCCTTTAGTCGCCATCATCCATGTGCAACTGTTGTTTACGCAGCATGGTAGCGTCAGTGTTACGTTACGGCTTACCCCTGATGTACTCTTTACTCCGTATCAACCTAGGAAATGAAACAGTATAACTTCACAAGACTTTTAGACAGTAGGTACACATGTGCCTCACGGGTTCATTATTTCATAATGTCACACTGCATCCACCAGTCGCGAGCCATTGCTTATGTCGTCAGGTTAAGCAAATATGGGTGCATCATTTGGTTTTTGCTCCGATGCCACACAAGCCATGCCTCGGGGTAAGGTTTATCTGTGCCCTACCGCTTCAAGCTACTATGAGCCGAAGCTTATTTCGTGAAATTCGCTGCCGCGCTTGCACTCCCACCAATACCGTGGCTCATGCCAACCACTTGGCATGCCCTGCTTTACTTAACGGTTACACAGTACTGCAATATATGCAGGTACTCCTAGCTTATGTCGCTGCCTGGCTAGCCAAACAACCTCCAAATGGCGCCAGCTTTTTGGTTCTGGTTACTCCCGTTCCAGCTAATAGTTGGGTAGCAGCGTTCCAAGACATAGTGGGTTTGCGTCTGGCAAGCCTTCTTCCTATAAACAGCCACACTGATCAGTTCTACGACACTGCGTCGTGGCTGATGTGCCTCGCTACTAACTAAAGGCACTGCCTCTTTAACTTCCCTTGGATCCTCATTCCAGGAAAGTCAGCCAACTCGAAGAGTTTGTTTGCGCTCTTCGGACGTTGGCAAACACAGCAAACCCACAACTTCACTCACACCTCAAAAGTTCACTCACAAAGCCCAATCGTATTACGCTTACATATATAAATACACACAAATCCAATATCTTGTTTCACAAATTGCTTTATATTTTATAGAAGTACCGACCAAACCGGTTTGTATTACCATTAGGTTGCCTATGCAGGCGTGCCCCACATTGCTGGGAAAACGGTTCATTAATATATTGCATTAGTATTTAGCCTGCGGTGATGTACTTTTTAGTCGAGCGGCGGAGATGCGTCGCTACTTCTTTGGCGTTCCAGTGAGCAACAGCACATAAAAATACTGCCATGGACTGCGTTGTCCAGTTTACTCCTAACAAGCGCCAGGCATCACATCATGCGCCGTCTGCACCTGTTGCAGACATGCATCCGTATGGTTCATGGTATCGTCGTAATATGTTCACTGAGCTTACAATGAATCCATTGCACACAATCAGCCAGTACTTGGATAAACCTTCTCTCTTGGACTTCACCGCATTCCTCTTGGAGCATACCTCAGCTACTTTCCTCATATGTTACGTCCAATTCCGTAATGAATACCGGCATTATAATGTTTTTGTTGAAATTTCAGACGGCTATATTTGTACATCATTTATTTTACCCATGTAACGGCCAGTGGCCAAGTGGTCTGCACGTTTGCTTTGCAACCATAAAGTCGCCGGTTCTAATCCGCGTAGGAGTGGGCGTCCTCGCGGTATACTCAGCCCGCGCGCAACTGTCGGTAGTCGCGCGGCAGCGACGCGCCGTTACGGCGCACAGCTGACACATTATTATTATTAGTTTACCCATATTAACTTCGGCTTAGGCATGCAACGGTTTTCCTGTATGCACCTCTCTACCTTGCCTCGGAGAATGCGATGATGTCTTTGTTTATGGCGCAGCAAACTAGTTCTTATTGGTCACGCTTTCTGGGTTAAGAGAGGTTTGCACGCTCACCTGCGAGATCGGGTACATTTGCGAATGATTTAACCATCCTTATCCATTACTGCCCTGTGCTCCTATACTTCATTCGACCGTTTCCTTCCAGCGATGTTTAGTAAATAGACTTGTACCACTTCTTTTTGATACTTCTCTACTTGCCTTATATGGGGAACAATCTCATCAAGCACACAAATCACAATAGTCCTGCGCTACCGCAAGCACGCACGTGGATAGTAACAAGCAAGGTGTGACATAAATGGAACCATCACCTTTTAATGAAACCATGGGCAGGGAAGTGCGTTTGTTTGAACGTAATGTCAAGGTTAATTGACCTGGTCTCTTCTCGAGTGCAAATTTTTATTTGCACTGTCTGCGCAGGTTGTGCCGTAGCACAACAATGAGGTGAGCATGTGTTCCTTACCAACCGACCAATATTTACATCTATGGATAAGTGTTACTTGGAAAATTATGTCTTTCACAATCCATCCGACTAGCTGGATGTGTAAATCGTCGCCATCCCGTGAATCGATGAGTACATCGTGTGTCACATCTATGCTAATGTTTTTCTTGTGTCTGTGGCGCACATTGCAACGGACCGTTCCTAGGTGCATACGGGTTGTGTGTACAGAGAATTGCACACACTTGCTAGGATTAGGTCAAGGTTTGGAATCGATGCGGAAGCCGCTTTGCATTTCTTCCCAGTTTCGGTGGCATTAAAACCATCGGTGCTTAAGCACCGATGGGGGTGCAAAGCATACCATCGTTGATGAAAATATAAAGCTGTGTGCGCTGCGCGTTACTTTATCTGTGGATTTGCTAAACTCCATTCTGTGTTCGCTGGCTGAGGCGTCCTTTTACGGTACGTTGATTGCTAGGCCTGTGTCTGTATTAATTCCCGCTATGGGGCTTACCTTTGTTTAAAGGTGCCAGTCAAGGAGGCATGTGGATTCAAACGCTGAGTCTTTGCTAGGGGACAATGGACAATGGTTTATTACGGGTAAAAAGCATCGCTTAACAAGTCCCGTGGGATGGAAATTATTACGAAAGTAAATTGCATAATACAGTGAAAAGCGTTGTGGTGGACTCACCATAGACTTATGTGAAATAGCGGAGATGTTCGCATATTAAACGTATAAATCCAATGGTTAGGCGTTTGGCAAGAAACCGTTTGATTGCGTTTTGTAGCCCCTGGCTAACAAGTCATAAAATGAAATGTATGTGAGACAATGCATCGTCAACACGTTTTTTAAATATGGCCAGATTGGGAGCAGAGACGACATAATTCGGACGGGCATTTCAAGGTTCACACACGCGGAGAGAAAAGAAATTTCTACGGCATTCAAGCCGGCCATAATGAATTGTCAGTTTCAGAGGGTGATCTCTTAGTTTAGTGTTGGGGTTCAATTCCAGCAGCGAACGGCAAATGTGGTTTGGGTTCTTCAGAATCTGGTAAACCATTATGAGATCCCCCCGCAAAAGCCGATACCGACTGCTGTACATTCTTAGAGATTTCAGTCTAAGCTGATAGGACAGATGAAAGAGGCCCGTGACGTTCTTGGTTGCCCGTCGTTGAGGAGTCTCGAGAGCAACGAGATCCTGTTTCTGCCACGGCTGCCACGCCTGTATAGCATATTCCACGTGGGGTTGCATGTAGGCGTTAAGCATTTGGGGAAAGATTGATGTTTTAAACCGACCGAAGGCTCTGCGAAGAAGGCCGAAGTGTTGATTTGCGGTTCTTCTCGCCTTCTCTGCTTGTTTGGAACACCCGAGATCTTCCTGTACCAATACACCCAGGTCCCGATCCTGAGAAACCTTCGCCAAGGTGTGGTCTCCAATCTGGTAAGCACTCACCAGCTGGTGACGCAGATGCATCACTTTGCACTTAGCCATGTTCAGTTGAAGCTTGTTCCTCTTTGACCATTCGTAAATGCAATCTAGGTCATGTTGGAGCAGAGCTTGATCTGCCTTGTTACTAATCGCCCGCCATATCTTGACGTCATCGGCGAAAAGCAAGAAGTTTGAGGAGATGATTCTTGCCAGGTCGTTGATAAACACCAGGAATAAACGCGGTTCCAGCACTGAGCCTTGTGGGACGCCACATTCAACCTCAATTGGGTTAGAAAGTGATCCCCTAACACGTACTTGGAGCTTTCGTTGGTAAAGGAAGTTGCCAATCCAACCAAGTACAGGATCTCCTATTCCGTAACTCTGAAGCCGTTGAAGTAGGATGCGGTGATCAAGGCTGTCGAAAGCTTTGGAGAAGTCCAGATAGATGACGTCGACTCCGACCCCATCATCGGCCACTTCCGTCCAACTACCTCGTGCAATAAGTAGGTTGGTGTTGCATGACCGGTGTTGACGGAAGCCATGCTGTTCCGCTACCAAGATGTTGCATTTTTCCAGGTAGTCCATTAAAGCCTCAACGACGAGTGCTACCATCACCTTCGCGAGCACAGGGAGGAGAGTCACTGGACGATAGTTTGCAGGATCGAAACGGCTACCGCCTTTAAAAATAGGGGTTATAATGCCACATTTCCACATAGTGGGGACTTGTTGTTCATCAAAGCACCTTTGAAAGAACTGTGACAGTGATTCAGCTAGCTTGGTGGCCACAGCCTTCAGTGCCTTCGGGCGGATGTTGTCTGCTCCCGGAGAACTATGTTCACGCAGTGAGAGTAACTTCCTTAGCACAATTGATGGGTTGAAAATAACATTTGTAAACAAAGGTATCGGTAATGAGCTTGATATTATGGGACAGGTAGATGTTGCGAGTTCAAAAATTGGGGCGTATTGCAGCCGCAAGGCATTAGCTGCTTCTTCGGCGCTTTGTACTCTACCGCCTGTCGTGAATAGTGGGGGTATTTCATGCTTCACTTTACGAAGCTTATTGACATGCTTATACAGCAGTTTGTTGTTTGCCATGAACTTTTTGGCTAGGCACCGTTGATAAGTTATTTTGTCTTCACGGACAAGTGCGGCGCAATGGTTGCGATGGGCCAGGAAATTTCCCCAAGTCTGAGTCGGGGTTAATCTTGTAGGCACGCTATGCTGCATCCCTTATCGCCAGGCATTTTCGAGTCCTACTCCTTATAATTGAAGGCATTTTCGCGGGATGACGGGGTTTGGTCTCTGATGCTTTGTTGTAAATGTCGCTGAGCTTATTAACGAACTCTGCCCAAACGTTGTCAAGGGGACTTTTGTTTGAGAATTCCCAGGAAGCTGCGTCGGCGAGTTCTTTCAATACGTGGTAGCGTGTGATTGTATGAGTTAGTTCCGAGTGTTCATATGGATACTCTGCATAACACACATAGTCAAAAGTTATTACTACGTGGTCACTGAGACCTAATGGACTATCCATCAATAACTTCTCAATCATGAGCTCTTCATTTGTGAGCACAAGGTCCAATATGGACGGTTTGTTTGCTGTCCTGAATCTAGTGGGCGTGGTGACATGATTGTACAAAGGGAATATTAGCGATCAGTTCCTGCAAGTCTGCTTTGAACTGCTCACTGGGCGATGCCGAAACCTCCAGATTGTGTAGATTGAAGTCCCCGGAGATGAGAGTGTGGCTGTACCTAGTGCGTGTTACTCTGTTTAGTCCACGGATCAAGCAGGAATCCATTTCCAGAGTGGACGTTGGGGGCCGTAAACGATAGCTATGGGACATGTATCGTTGTGTCTCAGTCAGAGACTGCACCAGAGTGAGTCGGTAACGTGTGTTTCCAGGTCCTCAACTATTGTACATTGTAGATCGCTGCGGTAGTAGAGTAGGACCCCACTTCTCTGCTGGGGCGGTCGTTCCGGATGAGTGACATTCCGGCTATCTCAACCTCAGCATCAGTCACCTCTTGATGCAACCAAGTTTCGGTAATAGAAATTAGGTCCCCAGCATTCGCAACCTGGCGTAGTCGAAGTTCGTTAATTTTACTGAGGTGCCCTTGGGCGTTGGTGTACATACACGAAAGTTTCTCAGATTTAATCAATGTTTCGGAAGTTGTACAACTCAAAGCTACCAGTGATATTTTATATTACTGCTAGAATGCCAGTAGCTCGAAAACAACAAACTGTATAACTTCACCTGTAGCACAATCCCCTCGGGTTTAATGCGGGTTTCCGTCATTCTTTACCACGCTCCGTCGCACTGCTGGAAGCATTCTTCCACGATGCTCCTTAATACCAGCGTTGCTTAGAGCAATATCAATTGAGTATGAGGGCTGTTCTATTATAGTAATTTTTCTCGGTCAGTAATGTCCGGGTGCCCGGAGCGTTATGAGCAGGAGTATAGTCATGAAGAAGCATCCACGATTTGCTGTCATAGTTATCGTCTGTTAAAGCGCACTCAGCGAAGCAAACGTTTCAATAATAATGCAACAATAATTGGCATAAGTGCGACATAGTCAATAGTCAGGTTTGAAGTGCATGTGACCCAGGTGCAGTAAACGAAAGTTCATAATCTAATACGAAAAAGGAAATAACGCAGTGCCAAACATATCTGGCGACAATTAACATGTGCCCAACATTTACAGATCACACAGTGG
>OX104071.1:56438902-56461774 GCA_944474145.2 Dicrocoelium dendriticum
CTGAATACTCGTCAAGCCGTTTTCTGGGGTATCCCCACAGTTTGTTTCACGATCGGGAGGCGTCCGGGTGGAACGACTTCCTCCTTCGGAGTAGTGGCTGAAGATCCCGCTGGTTTCAGCTGATTGTAATGCACGATCAGAACGTCTGAATTAGGTTGCACGACATCTCGGACGACATACACCGTGGGTGAACGGACGAACATTCACGGGATTATCCTATCGTTCCGGTCCTAACTGAACTTGAACTTGCGTATGTGTCTGGCCATACGTTTTCATTATTATGTTCATTCAAAATAACATGCACTTTATTTATAACATTATTCAAACGCTTAGACTTTGTAAAATGTTCTCTTTAGTTCATACTTACCTTTCTTATTTTGTTCATTATTACCTTCTTTTCTGCTGTATGTCCATCACCGAACGTTCAGCTGTTCTGTGAACCCACACTACAAAATGTCTACAGCTTTCTTTCGGCCCCATCTGGAATATGGCGTCCAGGCTTGCCCGCCCTGTCTTGTTCGGTACAAAATGGAGCTTGAGAGGGTTTTGATAGTAGGTACCAAATTGGTCGAGGGGTTACGGGGTTACGAGTACCTTCAAATAGTGCTACGGAAAGAATTCTGGATGACCAAATTCTTCTCGAGCGTTTGATCTCTTTGTTATTTGATGAAGGGGAACATGGGATTAACATCGTTTCTGCATTCCGGCTAGGCAGGAAGCAAGAGGACCAAACCAAATTTCGTCCCCTCAAAGTCGTGTGTCAGACGGAAGAGGAATGCCGACGTATTCTGCGACGGACCTCGCGTCTCAAAGGTGAGCCATATTACGTACTACGTGATCTTTCTCCAGAGGATCGGATAAAAATGAAAAAGGCTGCTGAGGAGCTACGAACACGCCGAGGAAATGGTGAAACTGACCTTCATATTGTGGATTTTTGCGTGGTTCGGAAGACCCTGAGAGCCCGTTGGAGACCCATTCTTCTCATCCCGGGACAATAAAACACACAAGTGGACTATTTGTATTAACCGCCAATGTGCGCAGTCTGCGGAATAAATTGGATGAGATTCAGTTGATTGCCTCAGAGACCTGCCCGGACTTAATGGCCTTCACTGAAACCTGGCTATTCACCGACATCACGGATTCAGAGGTGTCTATCCCTGGTTATCACCTCTCCCGATCCGATCGACAAGGAGGGAGGCCCGGCGGTGGTGTAATAGTCTATTGGAAGACTGATATTAAAGTGCACGTAGTTGAAGCGATCAGTGACAAAGACGATGAGTTTGATGCACTCTGGTGTCGTGTTCATGATGGTCGGAGTTCTCTCTCATTTGGTGTTGTCTACAGAGCGCCTTCAGGATCCGGAACCCGGTTGATGGACTCGATCAGGAAGCATGGTGCACGAAAGGATTGTCTTATCGTTGGGGATTTCAACGCTCCTTCTGTTGACTGGAACCTGTTTCTTTGTGACCGACCTACAGAATCCTTCGAAGCTAACTTACTGGAGACCATTCTTCATTGTAATTTACTCCAACACGTCACTGCACCAACTCGTATTCCTCCAGATCAGACGCCGCATATCTTGGATCTCGTACTCTCCCCAACACAATCAGACATCACGAAACTTTCAGTTCTACAGCCCATTGGCAGCAGTGATCACTGTACTGTCTCATTCCAGTGGTCACGTCGTCTCGCTGTTCACAGTCAACGTGCCGACCGTCGGAATTTCTGGCGTGCCGACACAACTCGTTTGAAAACGGCGGCAAGCATTGTCGATTGGAGTATCCCTGAACACCTCAATGTTGACGAAGCGTGGCATCACTTGTACTCCAAGCTGACGTTACTCATTGAACAAGTCATCCCCTTCTCCAAAAGAAGACCCTTCTCCAAAGGCCCTCCATGGATCGACCGCGAATTGAGATCAATGATGAAAAAAAGGCGAAAACTGTGGGATCGTTTCAGAACTACGCGATTTGAGCTTGACTACTGTCACTACAAAACGGTCAGGAATGCTTGTAACATAAAAAAACGAGAGAAACGCCAAAAGTACGAACTGTCATTAGCTGCACTTTCTAGTACAAACTCCAAGGCGCTCTTCTCATACCTCAAACGAAGAACTAAAGCTGGAAGTGGTGTCCCCGCCTTGTCTCCCTGTGAGCATTTGGACCTAGTCTACGAAGACGGTGAGAAAGCTAGCCTTTTGGCCCAGCAATATTCCTCAGTCTACTCTACCGAAACCCCACTCCCAGATAGCGTTGCACCCACTCCTCCTTTCCTGCTGGAGTACGTGAATGTTTCCACTGACGATGTAATGAAACTTCTACTTGACCTAGACCCGTATTCCTCGCCGGGTCCCGATGGTTTACACCCATTGTTCCTTAAGACCGTGGCCGGACACATTGCCGCTCCTGTATGTCAAATTTTCCGTCGTTCCCTTGAGGTCGGGCGGCTTCCTACTGCTTGGAAAATGGGAACGGTTAAACCCATTTACAAAGGAGGGGACCGACAGAATCCAGCCAGCTATCGTCCCATATGTTTGACTTCGATTTTGTGCAAAGTTATGGAACGGATTCTGAAACGGGCCCTTCGCCTACATCTCGATGAGTTGGAGTTCCTATCTCATGCCCAACATGGCTTCCGAAGGGCGCGTTCATGTGCTACAAATTTGCTGGTAGCTAGGGAAAAATGGGAAAGATCCTTAGATGCCGGTAAGCGTCTGGATGCTGTGTTTGTCGATTTCAGTAAGGCTTTTGACAAGGTCCCACATGAGCGGCTCCTCTTCAAACTCCGGGGAATCGGCGTCACTGGCAATTTTCTTTCATGGGTCTCCGATTTCCTGCAAGGTCGCTTCATGCAGGTCGAAGTTAACGAAGCGCTTTCTGATCAAATTCTCATGACTAGTGGGGTCCCCCAGGGTTCTGTACTCGGCCCCGAACTCTTCAATATCTTCATCAACGACCTGCCATCTGAACTGCAGACCGACTGCTTAATCTACGCGGATGATCTGAAGCTGTGGATTGAGGTTTCCAGTCTGGAAGACGCAGACATACTTCAAGCGACACTCGATCAGCTCCACGATTGGTCACTAAAGTGGCAGTTGCCCATTAACTATGACAAATGCGCAATCCTTCCAATCGGTGCTCCTGAGCCTTTTGGGGCTTACCATATCGGGGGTTTCCTGCTCAGAAATGTCCACCAAGAGAGGGACCTTGGGGTGATTGTGTCTCCTGATCTCAAATCAATGGAGGACACCCGGAGGAGGGTCGCATCCGCATACAGAATACTTCACGCTATACGGAGAGCCTTTTCACGCCTGACCCCAACACTCTTCAGATTACTGTTCGCTTCTCATGTACGCCCAGTTCTTGAGTACGGATTGCCTGCTGCGTACCCGCTCACTAAGTCCGAACGTGACATGATCGAGAAGGTTCAACGGCGTGGATCCAAATCCGTTCCAGAGCTTCGGGACTTATCCTACCTCCTCCGGCTACAACGGTTGAACCTGTTCTCTTTGGATTATCGTCGTCGCCGCGGAGATATGATATTCACCCGGCGTATTCTACGGGGTGAGCTGGGGAGTGAGCTGCAATCGTTCTTTTGTCTAAACACAAGTTGTGCAACTCGAGGCCACCGGTGGAAACTTTTCAAACCGCGGCGACTCCGTGTACGGTCAGATCTGGCCCTATCCACCCTGGTAGTGAATGACTGGAACAGTTTGCCAGAAGCTGTCGTCGATGCGGAGACTGAGGAATGTTTCAAACGACGGTTGGATACCCACTCTCTGAGTGCGCAGGGATTCTGCTGCCCACAATACAACCATAGCGATCTTCTGCTGAACCTTGTTCCGCAATGATCCCAGCAACCCTCGCAATGTCCGGGAAGTGACGGAGTTGACAAAGGAACTTCCTTCTGCTCTCTACTAACCAATGAACCAATGAACCTTCAAATAATGCTAAGCAATGTGCGAGATAGGTCTGCTTGTAGATGGGTCTCATCCCGATATACTTGCATTCACTGAAACGTGGCTGTCTCAAGACATCACGGACGGTGAAGTACATCTGCCTGGCTACGCACTATTTAGATGTGATCGCTTCGTTGGCCGACAAGGCGGGGGCGTTGCGCTTTACGTTAGGTGTGAACTTGACGTTTCACGCACCTACATGTTTCAGACGGCAGATAAAACTGCCGAAGCGCTGTCGGTAGTGATTAACACTTCCTCAGCTCAACTTACAGTCGTACTTGTGTATAGAAGCCCTGGAAGTGCGTCCAAAGAGGTGCTTGACTTTATTCGCTCCCAATCCGCAAACAGGTGTTTGATACTGGGAGATTTCAACCTACCAGAAGTTTGCTGGGCGGATCTTTCTTGCAACTCGGCAGAAGGTACTTTCGGGGCAGATCTACTTGAGCTTACGCTACAAGTACCATTGTATCAGTTCGTGGACCTCCCCACTAGGTACATGGACGCCCAACTCCCGTCTATTTTGGATCTAGTGTTTGCCAAGTCACTAGACTTCGTAGGGGACATCACTTACGGCTCTCCCTTAGGTGCTAGTGATCATGTTTGTTTATCGTTCAGGTGTAGTCTGACCAGGCGTCACCAGAGCATTGCTAAGCCATTTCCAAACATATGGCGTGCTAACTATCAGGCAATGCGTACCAAGGCTGCTGGGATGCGTTGCGAAATCTCGGTGGTTGATACGGTTCAGGCGGCCTGGGATAAATTTAAATCTTATCTCACGGAAGTGTCTACTCCCTACATCCCGCTTGCGAGGAGAAAGGAGACACGGGCGCGGCCGCCGTGGATAGATACCACTGGCAAGCACCTGCTCCAGAAGCGTTCTAGGTGCTGGAGGACCTACCGTGCGGCTCCATCAACTAGCACCTATGCTAGGTACCGCGAGGCTAGAAATAGGTGTAAACAACACTTAAGGAAAGCTCGGCTGGTGTACGAAAAGGAATTGGCTGATGGAGCTTCGGAAAATCCGAAGTTCTTCGCTTATGTTAAGAGACGCTGTGGTTCAACTTCGGTAATCCCAACTTTGATGAGGGCCGATGGAACTCGTGCGTATGCGGACTCAGATAAGGCTCGTGTACTTGGGGAACAGTATGCAGGGGCTTTTGTACGTGAGGCCGCGTTGACTAGCGTTGAATTTGTCCCCAGAGTACCTGATGGTTCTTATTTAGCTGAGTTTACTGTGGTGGAAACGCAAGTCCTTAAACTGCTGCAAGAACTGAACCCTTCCAAAGCAGCTGGACCTGATTCAATTCACCCGAAGCTTCTGCATGAGTTGGCGGTGGAACTAAGTGGACCGCTGACGATGGTGTTTCAGAAATCACTTGACACCTGTACATTACCTTCCGAATGGAAGGAGGCTGTCATCTGTCCTATCTTCAAAAATGGCGACAGGAGTCTGTCAGCCAATTATAGGCCAGTTAGTCTGACTAGCGTCGTGGTCAAACTGCTTGAAAAGCTGGTGAGAGATTCGTTGGAATGTCACCTGAATAGATTTAATCTGCTCAGTAGTGCACAACATGGATTCCGGAAGGGATTTTCGTGTTTGACGAATTTGTTGGTTGCTCGTGAAGTTTGGGCCGAGGCAGTGGACAATGGCCACGTGGTGGATGTGCTTTTCGTAGACTTCTCGAAAGCATTTGATAAGGTACCCTACTTGAGGCTATCACATAAGCTGAGGTCCTACGGCGTATCTGGCCGCGCCCTTCACTGGGTATCTGCGTTTTTGCAGGGAAGAGAGCAGTGTGTACGTGTGGGTCGCAGCTTATCCTTTAAGCAAGCGGTCCTTAGCGGTGTCCCACAGGGCTCGGTCCTTGGACCGATGCTGTTCTCCATCTACGTAAACGATCTCCCTGGAGAGCTTGGGGTATCATCCCTATTGTTTGCTGATGACCTTAAGCTATGGAATGTTGTAAATGTTCCTGGGGGTTCTGAGGCCATACAGCATGCACTGGACAGACTCTGGGACTGGTCTACTTTGTGGCTACTGCCCATAAATCAGGCTAAGTGTTCCGTCCTTCGTATAGGAGCAACTTTCCCGCCTTCGAGCTACGTACTCGGTGGGGTCGAACTCCCCCTTGTCTCCAACCAGATAGATCTAGGTGTCGTTCATTCCTCGTCTTTGCATTCTGGTGACAACTGGAAGAAGGCCGCTAGTAGGGGTTTCAGAATGTTATGGTTAATACGCCGTTCTTTCGGGGTCTTAACTGCCGACATATTTGTGAAGCTATTCTCAGTTTTCGTTCGGCCCCATCTGGAATACTGCGTCCAGGCTTGCGCGCCCTGCCTTGTTCGGGACAAAATGGAGCTTGAGAGGGTTTTGAGAGTAGGTACCAAATTGGTCGAGGGGTTACGGGGGCAATCGTACCCCGAGCGTCTACTTAGCTTGGGTATGTATTCAATGCACTACCGACGGCTTCGAGGAGACCTAATCCTTACTTACCGCATTTTAACAGGGAAGGTTGGGCCGGACTTGCGCTGGCTATTTAGCCCGGCTAGGTTGCCTTGTCTTCGCGGTCATCCCATGAAGCTACACAAGCCGCGTTCTGACGGGATCAGGGCGGAAACTCGGTTATCGCGTAGAGTTATCGAGCGCTGGAACTCGCTTCCAGAAAATGTAGTCAGTGAATCTACGGTTAAGGGTTTCGAGCGTCAGTTAGACGCTCTTAGGTGGCAGCACGAAACCTTTCCCTTCTCCTGACCATATCCATCTTCAAACTTTTAGTTCTTATTCTGTCATTATCTTCACTCTTTGGTGTTATCCTTCATTTAAATGACTTTCATTTCCCTTTATCTTCCATTTACTTTCTACTTCTTTCTTACTTCACGTAACCTACACAGCGCGGACTGCTAGTGCAGCGAGCGTGGGCAGTAATTGGTTGATCAGGGTGTGTTTCGGGTGTTTCGTTTTAGATCTATAAAGAACTAGCACCTTATCATTTCCTGGCCCAACGATTTGCTCAAGAAGGAACACTCAAGGGATTTTCCTATCGTTCCAGCCCATCTGAAATTGAATCTGAATCTGCCCCTAGTCTGTTAGTTATGGGTTACCCCGGTAATGAATTGACTCCATCAAGTGCGCGGGTAAGAGGAACGTAACTCGGAAGAAAAGCTTGGGTATAAATAATTTTTCGCCTACACTGTTGGAATGCGTCCTAAAAGGTTACGCTGATAAATAAAGGAATACACTAAAGAAGTTTTTGTGTATGCTCAGCTCCTGTTGATGCGGTTAGAAATAAAGTTTACATGCACTGCTCGCGTCTGTTGCTTTCTGCAATGTTTGGCAACCGCTGTCGGCATTCTTATGTTTTCGTTCGCTTTCCGCACAATTGAAGTGTTAGATCAATCCCTGAAACGCTTTCAGAACAAAACGGCCTCATCATTTTATAGGAGCAGTGTGTGTTGGCTGCAAATTTCAAGCGTGAAACGAGGAAAGAGCTACCTGAAGGCTTCAAAATAATCCATTTACTTGCAGGCGTTCATAGTAGGATATCCAATGCTCATGCTGCTAGGTAAGTATGGAAATGCGTTGTTACTGCATTATATGTATGGTGCGGAATGCTACAAATCCAAGGCACCGTTCTCGGTCATACTGCAAGTTACGTTATGTACTCGGCCTTTGGTGCATGAAGCATTCTCATATGGGAAATACTTGGTTACATCTAGGTACCCGCAGGCTAACTCCTGCGCAGGAGGATTAGATCAGGTGACTAATAACAACTTTCCGGAATACGCTGATGATGCGGCCTGTTGTGATGTTCAACCATGGTTTGTGTTTTAGCCGTCAATCTTTGGTTGGCATCAGAGAGCGCGGGAAACGAGGGAAGAGGAACGCAGTTGAGTAAGTGGCGCAGCTTTTAGAACTACAAGGTATATGAAGTAGTACGGCAGTGCATGAAGGTGATCTATCTTTATTTTGGGCCTACAGTGATGGTATCATTGATGGTGCCTTATGCTGAGGTGATGTTGGCGGACGCCACTCATCAGATTACCTGTGACGGCTAAAGTTTGTGGCACTACATCTTCGTTGATGTGAGCGGTATTTTCATATCCTTTTTCGAGGTATTACTCCCAAATGAAACCGTCTACAGTCTGTCAGGCTGTGCAGGCGATGCCTGAAATAGTGCCGGAAGCTTCGAATGTGCCCACAGTAGTCAACGACAAACGCACGGCTTAAGTCTGTTTTTCGATGCTGCTTACACAGGCACAGCCTTGGTAGATTTCCGGGTTCATATCATCCTTGATATGAGCAGAAAGTGCGTGTATTTAATCGGGGTGCATGCAGTTGGCAATGAAAAGCTCCGACAATGGATGCGAGCTTTGGTCTAAACGAGAGACTTGGCGCAGTTTTATCATCTCCTGGAAAGGATGCAGTGAAGAGTAGACGTATTTGCAGTAAAATTGGCTTGACTGTGCTGGCTCCCTGGCAGCGCATAAGCTGCATGAGGTTGTGTTGTTTGGTTGCCACACTAAACAGTGTAGAGGAGGAGAACTTGCAATGAAAGGTGCAGTTGAGCGAGTGTTCCTTCTTTGTGACCCTGGTACAGAGGTTTGCAAAGCATTGCGGCGGTTGTTGACCTAAACGCATACTTTCTAAAATGGATTTCCTGCGGTCTACTGCACTGCCACTTGAACGCACAAGTAGGGCGTCTGAGCTCTTCAGAAGCTCAGCTGGGTGGTAAGTATGGACTTAACGCCGAACGGACTGACAACGGCGAGCGTCTGCTGCAACTGTGTGCGGAGCACCAGTTGTTTCTTGCTAGCACTGCTTTTAGACACAGTGGGCGCCGAAGTGCCACTTGGCGTCCACCTGTAGCTGGCCAGCGATGGACCCAGATTGACCACATAGCCATAAGTTACAGGTGGCGCGGTTCCATTCTGGATTGCCGCTTTTACTGGAGTACCTGTGTCTACTCTGATCATGCCTTGGTGCGCTGTCGTTTCTCCATGAACTTTGCCGGAAGGCGCACAAAGAGTCTCCCCCGATTGGCAACGGAGAAATTGTCCCAGCCCTCTGTCAGGCAAGACTATCAAGAAGCATGCATAGCGAACTCTCGCTGTCTTGTCCTAATGACTCTGAACTTCAGTGGAATAGGATCTCGGCCGCTATGCACGACGCAGGAGCATCTGTTTGTGGCACTATCAGTCGTCATCGCACCAGTCACTGGATATCCGAGAGGTCCGTGAACCTTTTGGAAGCTAGAAGGCACCTCCCGGCTGGTTCTGAACACAATGTGACCAGACGGGTTATTAGGCGTGAACCAAAGCGGAGCCTACGTGCTGACAAGGAAGCCTGGTGGACCAGTCGGGCTCAAGAAATGGAGGAGGCAGGAGCAGTAGGCAATTACCGCAAGCTCTTCCAGCTAATACGCACCACTGGTCCGAGAAAACCGGGCGTCAGTGAGACAATCATGGACAGCGCGGGTGCGCTGATACACAATAAGGAGCGCCGTATGGCTCGTTGGGCGGAAGATCAGTTCAGCTGGCCCCCTGCTCCCGGACCTCTTCCTACTCAGGTGATGCAGGACGTGCCATGGACGGTTAGTTTAGAGCCTCCGTCGGAGGCCGAGGTCCGAACGCGATCACAGCCCTCAATCGTTTTCGTGCTGCTGGCCCGGATTCCCTACCACCTGCATTATTTAAGGATGGAGGTGAGGTCCTCTGCAGAGCACTGACCTCCCTATTCGAACGTATCTGGAACGAAGAGTGTGCCGGCTAATTGGAGCGAATCGATTATAGTGGCAGTATACAAAAAGGGCAGTCGCACAGACTGTGCGAACCACAGGGGTATTAGCCTAACGCCAGTTGTGACAAAATTACTGGCCTCGATTATCGTTCGTCGCCTCACTGCAGAACGGGAATCTCAGATTAGGGAAGAGCAGGCCGGTTTTCGCCCAGGACGTGGCTGTATAGACCATATATTTACTTTGCGGCAGGTGCTAGAGCAGCGCCACGCATACCGCAGACCGACAATAGCTGTGTTCCTCGATTCCAAGAGTGCGTTCGATTCGGTCGATTCTGTTCGAATTACTTGCGCGAAAAGGTGTTCCCACGAAATATGTGAACATCCTTCGTGCTCTATACTCGAACACTACAGGCCGCGTCAGGGTCTATGGTGCCCTGTCGGATAGCTTTCCGACCCCAAGTGGCATCCGTCAGGTTTTCCTATTTCCCCATTTTAGTTCAATTTCGTCGTGGATTCTATCATAGAGTGTTCCCTTACGGAATCTCGTGATGTAGGTGTTGGAGTGCTGCCTGGTGAAAAGTTAGTTGATCTAGATTATGCGGACGATATCGTCTTGCTTTTCTACTATGTTGCGGCGGCACAATGGACCCTGAATAGCCTATCCAGAGTGGTCCCATTATTTGGTATGCACTTCGCACCTTCAAAGTGCAAAGTGTTGCTGTAGGATCACCAGCCACTCGATGACCCCTTGACGCTTGCTAACGAGGAACTCGAGGTGGTTGATCAATTCACTTATCTTGGCAGCTGCATCAGCAATGATGGGCGCATAGAAACTGACGTGAGCTCACGCATAGCAAAAACCAGAGCTGCCTTCTTGAACCTGCGTCATCTTTGGCGACAGAAGGAAGTTTCCCTCCGTCTGAAAGGCCGTGTATACAAGGCCACAGTGAGGGCCGTTCTGCTCTATGATAGTGAAACTTGGCCCCTTCGATCTGAAGATCTGAGGCGCCTTCAAGTCTTTGATCATCGTTGTCTGCGAAGCATTGCTGGTGTCGGATGGCACCAGCGTATCCGCAACGATGATGTGCGTAGGCGAGTACTGGGTGGTTATAATCATGCTAGCTCACTAGAACAACAGATAGCACTGAATAAGTTGCGTTGGCTCGGGCACGTGCTACGCATGCCTGGTCACCGCTTACCTAGAAGGGCCTTGTTCAGTCTACCGGGTGTAGGATGGCGCAAAGCTCGAGGTGGACAGAAGTTGACTTGGCAATGGGAAATGAAGTCACTGACGACCAAACTGGGTGCCGCTGGTCCGTCTCGCCTTCCGGGTTGGAGTCCAAGTGACTCACCTTGTGCTTGGCTCGAGACTTTACAGGACATGGCTCGCAACCAACACCAGTGGCGCATGTGCTGCCGTCTCCTAATCGGATTGTCTGTTTAAAGTGTGTTTGGTGCTGAGTTATCTGCGGGATAATGGCTGATTATGACGCGTGGCAGTGAAAGCCGCAAGGAAGCTGTCTCGCGGATGCCGCCTTATCTTTGCACGATAGCCAGTTGTTTGTGACGGTATGTTGTCTACACAAGGTGTAGGCGCCTTGACCCTGAATGTTTGCTTAGTGCATTAGGGTTTTCAGGTGAGTCCCTCTTCTCTCCCTCTTCTTATTCTTTATTTCGTAGGTCCTCATGGTTGTATGGCAGCGAAGCATCAGTTCAAATGGCTGATGTACTGCTGTTAAAAAGAACTGCACTGCCCCTGGAACTGCCAGGGTACGTACATATCATGCTGCCGTTAATCAGCCAGGCACGGCACCGCCTCCTTGTCCACTGTTAACCGGTCGCTGTACACAGCGTTACTTTCAACTGCGATTGTAGGCTGATGGCTTCAGATAAGGTCTACAGGTATCAATCCAGAGCGGAGATACATACACTTTTTCATTCCAGCCTTAACGGCGCAGGCACCGTTGCCACGTTGCTGTGATGCGACAGGTTGATACCGTTGATTATTGCACAAATGTGTGTGGCTAGTGTGACGCTGTACGGCTGAGGCGATGGAAATTAAGGAGCAATTGGTCACTGCCACCAGAGTGCGTGAGGTACGTGCCACAAGGTAGGCATGCGTGAACGGGCATTATACTTGCTTGCGGTAGAGTAAGCGTTAGCGGACATAGAGGCGCAGATGCATGTCCACGGGTCTGAGCGGTTTGCAAAGATGCTGCATACGATGCGCAGTCTATATGAGTTAGTGCGTTGAACTGCGATATTAATCTGCTTTTCGGGTCGCCACGGTGCCCCGTGGTGCGTTATTACAGGGTGGCAACCTTTCTCGCCTAATGTCTACTTCATCCCGGCCAATCGCGGTGGCAAGTGTTAACGTCCCTGTGTCTGCGGTGTCCTCGGAATTCACATAAGTTAAATCCCCCGCGAGTTCCATAGCTTCCACGAGCAGGGATGTTCGTGCGGAAGTGAATATAGCGAATCGTCGTGTATCCTCAAATATTTGGTTCACGGAGGTTCCTACAGGCGGTAGCTACATCATAGGGACGAATTTCCGAAAATTGGATACCGCTACCTTGGCTTGACGTCGCACAGAGCAACGACCGCACGGTTGCATGCAAGCAAAGCGGTACCTCCAAATAACAGCGTTTGTGCTTAATGTTTGCGAAAAGCGGATGCTGAATGCCAGGACAATTCCATATAATGGGTAACGTGCGAAGCTTACAACACTTAGTGTCACCAACTGTTACAAATACCGTGGTGACAGCACGTATTTCTGTGCATTTTGTGCTTGATAAATAGTGTTATCTTTCATGCTGCTTTCATATTTAGGGCAACCTGTTGTGTACCTTTCTCTGCTGACGTTACGAATATGACAAGCAAATCCTAATACAGAAGGCAACCTTACGGTAAGTGTTTCTTTAGTTACATATTGTGTAATTGTAACTGCGTGATGCACGTTTTTACAGGTATAGGTGACCTACCGTCACACCGTAGTTGTCTTACTGCAGTAGGTGTAGGTGGACATAAATGACGGTGGGAGTGTACCGACTTTTCAACCAATGTATTTCTATTCCAGATTCAGCTTCAGATAGGACTGGAACCGTAAGAAAAATCCCTTGAATGGTTCCACTTGAGCGCATTTAGCAAGCAGGAAATTATAAGGTGCTACGACGTGTTTATGAATCTAAAACGAAACACCAAATCTACACCCTCGGCGAGCAATACTTATATTTACGTTCCCTGCACTAGCAGGGACGACTCTGATAGCATACAGGGCTATGTATGCAACTGCTGGTACCATGAGACTTGTACCGATTTGAGCCCTGATCAGTACGCAATGCTTTCGACTAGCGACAGCATGCTGTTCAATTGTATTCTATGCTGTCGCCGTCGATCCACGCGTCTTGAGGTCAATGAGGAGACATCGAGCAACGTCGGGCTGGGTAACCAGCGGTTGTGGTCTTTCCTCACATCTCTTGACCGGAAAGTGGAGTTACTGATGAGGAATATGGGAGTCTCTATTGATGTCGGCTCATTGGAGGAAAACATACAACTAACCTCAGTAGCTGTCGATGAAAATCCGACTGAGGTGATGTCTACCGTGTCGTGTGTCCCAGCGGTCCATAATGCCTCTAAAGAGGCCTCTGATGTCGTACTGGAAACCGCCGTGTCACCTACCAAACCGGTCGAAACTGGGGTCGAGTTGAAGACTCGTGGAGTGAATACGCCTCGTTGAGATGATTCTTTTACTGATAGTAGCGTTATCTTTCGTAACGTTGCTGAATCCGCGGCAGCTCTTCCAATGGAACGCATGTTAGATGACCTCCAGTAGTTCAGTTCGGCGTCAACAAGATGCTTCCACCTGGTTTCCTCGGTGTCGCTATCAGGAAACTAACGTCCCTGTAGATACGCCAAATCCGCGACCCCGACTACTTCGTGTAGTCCTCTCAACCCCGGAGGAACGCAAAGCGTTAATGCGCTTTGCATTCACACTCAAGGTCAGTAGTGTCAGCGTTTGGCCGGACCTCCCACTGGCAGATCGACTGAAGTTAAAGGAAGCCATAAAAAGCCTCAAGAGCAGGCGGTTGGCTGGTGAGCAAGGTCTTCCTCTTATGAGTTTTCAGGTGGTCAGCTGGAAGTCAAATTCTGCCCTATCAGAACCCCTCCTGCTAGCGTACGACCCAGGGCTGGTTGTGCCGAGTTCCTTGGGGTAGTGCTTAGTAATGTGCGTAGCGTAAGGAACAAGGTACACGAGGTGGGTTTACTTGTAGACAAATCTCGTCCCGACATACTTGATTTCACCGAAACGTGGCTGTCCCCGGATATCATAGACGGTGAAGTATGTTTTCCTGGCTACGCACGGTGTAGATGCGATCGCTCCGTTGGCCGCCAAGGTGGGGGCGTCGCTCTTTATGTGGGTTATAAACTTGATGTGTTGAGGACCTGTGTGTTCCAGTCGCCGGATCAAACTGTTGAAGCCCTGTCGACTATTGTGTACACTTCCTCTGCTCAGTTTACAGTGGTAGTGGTATATCGAAGTCTTGGAAGTATCTCCAGGGAGGTTATCGAATTTGTTCGTACTCAGGCTGCCAATAGGTGTCTTATACTGGGTGACTTCAACATCCCTGAAGTCTGCTGGGCTGATCTCCTTTGCAGTTCGGCGGAGGGCACTTTTGGTCCGGATCTCCTCGAGCTAACATTGCAACTGCCTTTGCATCAGTTCGTGGACCTCCCGACTAGATATATGCGCAACCAAATTCCGTCTACCTTGGATCTCATTTTTGCGAAGTCACATGATTTCGTAAGTGATATTACCTACGGCTGTCCTCTAGGAGCCAGTGACCATGTCTGCATATCTTTTCGATGTGCTCTAACTAATTGTCATCAAGCTACCGCTGAGGCATGTCCAAATATTTGGCAGGCAGACTTTAACTTAATGCGAGACAAAGCTTCAATTCTGCGTTATGCGATCACCGTGATGACACCGTTGGACAGGCTGGGAGAAATTTAAAGCATACCTCACCGAGATCTCTGTTCCCCACATCCCACTCATTAAGAGACGGGTGACATGGGCGCAGCCTCCTTGGATAGATCATACGGGTAAATACCTGCTCAGGAAGCGCAGTGTTGGCGAATTTACCAAGCGGCTTCATCAAGCAGCACCTACGAAAGCTATCGAGCGGTTAGAAATAAATGTAAGCATCATCTTAGAACACTTAAGTAGGAGGAGGATTTGGCTAACGCAGCCGTAACTAATCCAAAGTTCTTTGCTTACGTAGAGAGACGTAGCGATACAAACTCGTCTACACCGGCTTTACTACGAGCGGACGGGACCCATGGGCATACCGACTATGATAATGCTTGTATACTTAGAGAACAGTATACTGGTGTCTTTCCTCATGAGGGCTCTCTACCTCAGGTTGAGCTGGTCACAAAAGTTCCAGAGGATACTTGCCTAACTGAAATCAGCATAACGGAGACACAAGTCTTCGGGCTATTGCAAGGGCTAAATCCTTCCAAAGCTTCTGGCCCTGATTCAATTCATCCGAAGCTGATGCATGAATTGGCCGCTGAGCTAAGCGACCCTCTGACATGCATGTTTACAATATCACTCGACAGTTGTGCCTTACCTTCAGAATGGAAGAAGGCAATCATCTGCCCGATTTTCAAGGGCGGGGACAGAGCTCTGCCTGCGAACTACCGGCCTGTCAGCTTAACAAGCGTAGTAGTTAAGTTGTTTGGAAAGTTGATAAGGGATTCGGTGGAGAATCACTTGATTAAGTTTAACCTTCTCAGTGCGGCCCAGCACGGATTCCGTAAAGGATTTTCATGTCTGATAAATTTACTTGTAGCTCGTGAAAGCTGGGCTGAGGCGGGAGACAACGGTCATGCCATCGACGTGCTTTTTGTTGACTTCTCGAAAGCCTTTGATACTGTCCCAAATCAACGACTCTCATTGAAGTTGAGATTGTATGGGATATCTGAAGCCGCCCTTAAATGGGTTTCTGCTTTCCTAGAGAGGAGAGAACGGTGCGTATGCGTGGGGCGTAGTCTTTCGCTTAGACAAGCTGTTCTTAGTGGCGTTCCGCAGGGCTCGGTTCTAGGGCCGTTGCTTTTCGCTATGTATCTCAATGATCTACCCCAGGAGCTTGAAGTACCGTCGCTATTGTTTGCTGATGACCTTAAGCTCTGGAATCTTGTGGATATCGCTGGTGGCTCTGAGGCACTTCAGAGTGCATTGGATAGGCTCTGGGATTGGTCAACCTTATGGTTGGTGCCTATAAATTAGGCGAAATGTTCTATCCTCCGCATTGGAGCTGCTAGTCCTCCCACGCGCTATGTTGTTGGTGGAAGTGAACTCCTTGTTGTTATTCAGCAACTTGATCTAGGTATCACCCATACCTCATTGCTTCACTCTGGGGACAGTTGGAGGCAGGCTGCTTGTAGAGGGTTCCGTTGGCTGTGGTTTGTTCGCCACTCCTTCAGTGTCCTAAGGGCCAATATTTTTGTGAAGCTGTTCCCAGCTTTTGTGCAACCCCACTTAGGGTACTGTATCCAGGCTTATCCACCTTGTCTTGTAAGGGACAAAACGGAACTGGAGGGGGTTTGGCGAGTGGGTACAATGTTGATACAGGGATTACTGGGGCAAACGTATCCCGAACGTTTGCTTAGCTTGGGTATGTACTCAATGCACTACCGCAGAATTAGAGGAGACTTGATCCTCACTTACCGTATCTTAACGGGTAAGATCGGTCCAGACTTGTCCTGGCTACTTGGTCCCTCCGAGCTGCCTAGTCTCCGAGGTCACCCGCTGAAGCTGCACAAACTGCGTTCTGACCGGGTAAGAACGGAAACTCGCTTGTCGCATTGAGTTATTAGACGTTGGAACTCGCTTCCGGAGCACGTGGTTAGGGAGTCTAGGGTAGAGGGTTTCGAGCGTCAGTTAGATGCCCTTGGGTGGCAGTACCAAACCTTCCCCTTCTCCTAACTGACTTGTATCTTCAACTTCCCCTTCTTTTTTAACTTTCTTCTCACACTTTGGTGTTATCATTATTTAGCTGACATTCACCCTCTTGTTTTCTTAGCTTACCCTTTACTCTTTCACTTCACATAAACCGGCCTGGCACGGACTGCTGGGTAGGAAAATGTGGGCAGTAATTGGTTGGACAGGGTGTGATGCGCTTTGTTTTAGGCTTTTCAACACCTCCAGCATACCTGTCAATTCCCGATCCGACGATACGCAAAAGAAGGAACATTCACGGGATTCTCCTGTCGTTCCGGTCCCAACTGAACTTGAACTTATTCCTTTCGAAGTCCGCGTACAATGTCTGGATATTGTCGGTTTGTCACGTACAAACACGTGCACCATACAAACATACAAACCACTTGCTTCCCTAATATATGAGAATACTATGATTTCATAGTATTTAGGATTGATCTGCACATCAATCGGGGGAATCTCCAGGTCACTGCAGTCCTTTCTACACCGGAGGAACGCAAATCATTACTGCGGTTTTCATTCATACTTAGGGGTAGTGATGTCAAGATTCGGCCAGACCGCAGATGACTTAAAGCTAGTTAGTAAGGGAAACTGAGCGATATTGGCTAGGGACATCACCACTGTGGTTAATTGGTCGATCCAATGGGATCTACTGAATGCCAATAAATGTCAGGTATTGACCAACAGTAGTAGCGGAATTGTAGTGCAGTCTCCTGCGGGATCTCTATCATTGCAGTGTACTGATGAAGCCCGCGATCTAGGTGTCGTCATAGTGAACATTTTTAAGCCTTCGGCACAGTGTTGCCATGCTGCCAATAAGGCGCGAAAAGAGTTGTTTCCTCTTAGGAGGGCGCTAACACTAAAGCAGAAGTATTCTTGCCGTTGCATAAGGCAGTGGTTAGGCCACAGCTGGAGTACTGTGTTCAGGCCTGGGCACCGTACCTCCGTAGTGACGCCATGTGTACAGAAAAGATTCAGGAACTTGCGACCAGGAAGATCGAAGATAAACGAGGGAAGTCGTACGAAGATCGTCTAAGTAGCTTTGGATTATTGCCCTTGGAACGGCATAGCTTGAGAGGGGATTTGATAGAGACGTTTAAAATCATTATCGGACTTAGTGGTATTAGTCCCTCCCGTCTGTTTGAGTTAGCTATATCGGATCACCTGCGCGGGCATCGCCTGCAGCTCAAACATCATAGAGCTCGTTTGGACATCAGGGCCAAATTTTTTACGAACCGAGTAGTTAACATCTAGAATATACTTTATTCTGATTTAGTGGAATGTGCGCATGTAGTAGCCTTCAAAAGGGGCTTAGATGTGTGTTGGTCTGTCTTTTCCCAGGGATATTGTAATTGCACTGGAATAGGTAGTGCATTTTGATGCTGACACATGTAAGTGCAAAGATTACTCTTGTTATTGCTTCATTCAGTTTCAGAAACACGAAGAGTCAATCCAACGTCGAAGTGCCGGGCGCCACTTCACTTACCGGTACAAGAAACTGGATGCTCGTTAGGCGAAATCCCCGATCGTCCGTTGTACCTGTCCTGACGTAACCTGTCCTTGCAGATAGATTGAAGTTGAAGGAGGCTATCAAAGATCTCAAAACTAGACGGGCGGCTGGTTAGGAAGGCCTCCGTCTGGTGGCTTTTCAGATGGTCAGCTGGAAGTTATTTATCGCCTATTAGAACCCATCCTGATGGCGCACGACCCAGGGATAGTTGTGGTGACTTCCTTGAGGTAGTACTTAGCAACGTGCGTATCCTCAGGTAAAAGGTGCACGAGTTGGGTCTACATGTAGACAAATCTCGTTCCGACATACTTGTTTCAATTGAAACGTGATTGTCTCCCGATATCACGAATGGTGAGGTACGATTACCTGGCTACGCACTGCTTAGAACTGATCGCTCCGTTAGTTGTAAGGGCGGAAACGTTGTACTGCATGTGAGCTGTAACATGTGTTGAGCACCTGCACATTTCAGTCGTCGGATCAGACTGTTGAAGCCCTGTCAGTTGTTTTGTGTACTTCCTCTACCCAGTTTACAGTTGTAATGATATACAGGAGTCCTGGAAGTTCTTCCAGGGGGATACTTGCCTTTAATCACACTTAGTCCGCGAACAAGTGTTTAGTTCTAGGGGATTTCAACCTCCCGGAAGTGTGTTGGGCCGATCTTTCTTGCATTTCGGCGTCAGGAACATTCGGTGTGCAATTTCGTAAGCTGATTCTGCAAGTGCCTTTGCACCACTTCGTGGACTTCCGCACTAGGTAAATGGAAAACCAAATATCAACCACTTTAGACCTAGTTTTCGCTAGTTTTCGCTAACTCCCTCGACTTCGTGACTGACGTTTCGTACGGTGCATCTCTAGGGTCCTGCGATCACGCATGCATATCCTTTCGGTGTGCTCTTTCAAGGCATTAACAGACCGCCGTTGAATTATTTCCGAATATTTGGCGGGCGAACTTTAGTGCAATGCGAGCCAAAGCTTCAATTCTGAACTGGGAGATCTCGATGGCCGACTCTGTCCAGTTAGCCTGGGAAAAATTTAAGACATTCCTTACGGAGGTTTCCACTCTCTATACTCCACTCATGAGGAAAAGGGTTACTGGCACAGCTTCCATGGATAGCTACCACAGGCAATCCGCGTAGGGGTGGGCGTCCTCGCGGTATACTCAGCCCACGCGCGACTGGTGGTGGTCGCGCGGCAGCGAAGCGCCGTTACGGCGTATAGCTGACACATTATTATTATTTTATTTATTACCACAGGCAAGTACCTACCCAAGAAACGGTCTAGATGCTGGTAAACCTACCAAGCAGCCCCATCAGCCAATACTTATAACAGTTAGCAGGAGATTCGAAATAAATATCAGCAACATCTCAGGACTGTTCGTCTCCAGTACGAGCAGGGCTTAGCGAACTCGGCCGCAGCTAATCCCAAGAAGTTTTTGCTTACCTTAAAAGATGCGGCTGGGAAAAACTGTTTATACCAGCGTTATCGCGAGCAGACGGGATCCGTGCGCAAACTATGACAAGGCTTGTATACTTAGTGATAAGTATACTGGGGTCTTTGTTCGAAAGACCTGTTTACCACAGGTTGCATTGGCTTTGAGATTTTCGGAGGATTCTTGCTTAGCTGAGTTTAACATAACGGAGACTCAAGTCTTCGAGCTACTGCAAGGCACTAATTCCCCTAAAACTTCTGGTCCTGATTCAATTCATCCGAAGCTATTGTATGAATTGGCCACTGAGCTGAGTGGTCTTCTCACATGCGTGTTTTCAATATCGCTTGGCAGCTGCATCCTACCTTCGGAATGGAAGGAGGCAATCATCTGTCCGATTTTTAAGGGCGGTGACAGCGCTCTGCCCGCGAACTACCGGCCTGTCAGTTTGACAAGCGTAGTAGTCGTTTGCAAAGCTGTTAAGGGATTCAGAGAACCATCTGAATAAATTAAACCTTCTCAGTGTTACGCAGTTTGGGTTCCGCAAGGGATTCCCGTGTCAGACTAATCTATTTGTAGCTCGTGAAAGCTGGGCCGAAGCGGTAGACAGTGGCCACAATGTAGACGTGCTATTTGAAAGCTTTTGACACTGTTCCTCATCTTCGACTCTCACTAAAGTCAAGATCTACGTTATATCTAGTCGCACCCTTAAATGGGTGTCTGCTTCCCTTGAGGGGAGGAAACAGTGCTTACGGGTGGGGCGTAGCCTTTTGTTCAGGTAAGCGATCATTAGTGGCGTTCCGCAGGGCTCGGTATTGGGGCCGTTGTTGTTCTCGATCTATCTAAATGACTTTCCATGGAGCTAAGAGTGTCATTACTAATGTTTACTGACGACCTTAAGGGCCTCCTCTAGAAGGTTGAACGATGGAATCCTTCGATGGAGCTGTTAGTAGGGGAAAACGGAAGGTGAAGATGATTGCGAATAGTTGCATGGGCTTGGGTAAAAGCTTCCAAGGTGGGGTGTGTAGCAGTGTTCGCTGGGTCCAGGCTTTGGTTAGTTATTATTTGTGATGATCGTGTGGACCAGAGTGCATCATCGGTGGGCCATCGGGGCTGGCTGGTCGGACTGCAAAAAATACTGGCTAGTCCAGAAGAAAGACCGACAGGACATTCCCTTGGCTGCAGACCCGACGGTGCGCTTAGGAGGTGTCACTCCCCAACTGCACTCTAGTCCACGGTCCTCGTCCCACGGAGAAATCCGGGCGTCCTCGTCCCACGAAGCAATCCGGCGTCTTCGTCGGCTAGGCGTTTAGGGAACAACCCTTCGTGGCTGTCTGCGGCCGAGGGCGACTGACTTCTTTGGGTCAGGAAGGGGGCCTTGGATCGGCTGGCGAGTCACTCGGGCGTTGCGTTGAGCCGGTTGGCGAGTCACGTCTGGGTCACCAATTGTTGGGTGGAGCCTGGGATACTAGTCGGTAAGGAATGACACGTAAGACGTGTCAAATAAGGGACAGTATAGAAGCTGGAGGCGACAGAACCCAACGTATATTGTGCAGGCTATAAAAATAGAAAGCGAATCAGCCAGAGCGAGAAACGGTGCAGCCAGGTACTCACCAAAGCGCTTTGTGTACATGGATGTGCCGTCAGTAAAACAAGTGGATGTTTTGAGGTTAAAACAACCGTAAAATGCAATGTTGCAAAATACTGAAAGAGCGTGTTCTCCGGTACACTATAGGTCTACCTTATGGTTGATGCCCATAAATAGGGCCAAGTGCTCTGTTCTCCGAATCGGAGCTGCTAATCCTCCCACCCGATATGTTGTCGGCGGTGGTGCGATTCCTGTTGTCACCCCGCAGGTTGATTTAGGGGTCCTACACACATCAGCACTTCATTCTGGCGACAATTGGAAGAAGGCAACTTGTTGAATTTTTCTTATGATGTGGTTTATCCGCCGCTCTTTCGGAGTCCTAACGGCCTACTTTTTTGTGAAGCTATTCTCGGCATTCGTCCGACCGCAACTGGAATATTCTATCCAGGCTTTCCACCATCTCTTAACCGAGACAGAATGGACTTGGAGATGGTGTTACGAGTGGGACTCGGTTAGCGCAGGGTTTACGGGGACGGACGTATACCCCCCCACACACACACATACACACACACGTTAGCTAGAGGCGGGAAACACCTCAACTACTGTGCCGCAATACCTAAAAGAAAAGGGGAATAAAATGCAACCGACGTATCTTGAACGCTTGCTCAGTTTGGGGATGTACTCAATGCACTACCGAAGGATAAGAGGGGATCTGATTCTCACTTATCGTATTTTGACGGGTAAAATCGGCCCGGACTTGTCAGGGCTATTTATTCCCGCTACGTCATCTAATCTTCGCAGTCACCTTTGAAACTGCATAGACCTCGGTCTGATAGGATAAAACGGAAACTCATCTGTCGCGCCGAGTTATAGATTGCCGGAATTCGCTTCCAGATCATGTGGTTAGGGAACCAACGTTTAAGGGTTTTGCGCGCCAGCTCGATGCTCTTGGGTGGCAACACCAAACCTTTCCTTTTTCCTAATTGACCTTCACTTTTCAGTTCTTTTTTAATGACTCAAATATCTTGATATTCTACTTACTTAGCTCTTTCCACTTTCTCTTCTTGCCTTCTGAATTTACTTTTTTCTCTTCACGTAACCGGCCTAGCAGGGACTGCTAGGGCAGGATACGTGGGCATTAATTGGTTGGACAGGGTGTGATGCGGTCTTTGTTTTAGGGTCGTCAATATTTCAGTCTGCCAACTTCTAGTTCAACGACCCGCTGAAGAAGGAAGACTTAAGGCATAATCCTATCGTTCCAGTCCCATTTGAACTTGCACTTAGCTTACCGCTCACTCTCTTACGTCAGTTATACTGGTCTGGCCGAGATTGCTGGGCAGAAAAATGTGGGCAGTAATTGGTTGGACAGGGTGTGATGCAGTTGTTGTTTTAGGCTTTTCAACATCTCAAGCAGACCTATCAATACCCGAATCAACGATACGCAGAGGAAGAAACATTCACGGAATTATGCTATCGTTCTTGTCCTAATTGAACCTGAAATTGGCCTTATAAGGCCACGCTATCCTTTTTCCCTGGCGGCCAGTGTTCGCACCCTAAGAAAAATTGGTCAACGGGCTGCACTCGCACGCACATTGGACACTGGTTATTTACCTGTGTTGTGTTCGAAGCTAGGATCAGTGACGCTAATGGTGT
>OX104071.1:56462271-56573185 GCA_944474145.2 Dicrocoelium dendriticum
CAAGTACCTGGGCAGCTATATTATCACCCGTGGGATTGAAGATGAGGTTACGAATCGTATAGCGAAAGCTCGAGGTGTTATTGCCAATCTCCGCCCCCTGTGGCGCGGACGCGACATTACTCTCGCCCTGAAGGACAGAGTTTATAACGCGGTCGTTCGTTCAACTCTCCTATATGGTTGTGAAACCTGGCCAATCTGATCGATAGGCTTAAAGAGGCTCGTCACATTCGACCATCGCTGCCTTCGAAGCTTAGCTCATGTCTGGTGGGAGCACCACGTGAGCAGTGAGCATGTTCAGCGTAGCGTATTTGGTACAAGAAGAGCGTGTGAACCGCTCAGCATCGTTATATCACCAGGTTTCGATGGTTGGGCCACGTGTCGCGCATGCTAACACCGACTTTCGCGACGTGCATTATTTGCGCGTTGTGGGTGCGGTTGGAAGAGGAGAAAGGGAGGCCAAGCGAAGACTTGCTCGAGAGAGATGAAAGTCTTCACTTCGAAGTTGGTGTCGGTTGGTGCATCCGACTGCCTGGCTATGGTCCTAAGGACGGTGAACACGTTTGCTTGGACACACTTGTTCATCATCATCATCATCATCAGTACACGTTAGCTGGAGGTGGAAAACACCTCAGCTATTGTGCCGCAATACAAAATACAAGAGAAGAAAAAACAGTGGCACGCCCGCTGAGTCCCCAGTAACGGATGGACATCGTTCCGGAGAGCTAACAGCTGGCTGCCGTAAAAGAAAGTCATATTATGCCAAACGATTGAGATCGTGATTGGAGGGGGATGCTAAACAGGAGGGGGATGGACAAAGGAACTCACAACACAAACGCCATTGGGGCCGGCACCTAGCCATATCAGCAAGTGTGTCCAACCAAACGTGTTCACCGTCCTTAGGACCCCAACCAGGCAGTCGGGATGCACCAACCGACGCCAACTTCGAAGTGAGGGTTTTCATTTCTCTCGACCAAGTCATCACTTGGCCTCCCCTCCTCCTCTTCCAACCGCACCCACAACGCGTAAACAAAGCACGTCGTGGGAGTCGGTGTGCTGGCATGCGCAACACGTGGCCCAGCCATCGGAGCCTGGTGCGTGATATAATCGTGCTGAGCGGTTCACTCGCTCTTCCTGTACACATACGCGACGCCGAACACGCTCATTGCTCACGCGGTGTTCCCACCAGACATGAGCTAAGCTGCGAAGGCAGCGATGATCGAATGTGACGAGTCTCTTCATGTCTGTCGACCTGATGGGCCAGGTTTCACAGCCATATAGGGAGAGTTGAACGGACGGCTGCGTTGTAAACTCTGCCCTTCAGGGCGAGAGTAATGTCGCGTCTGCGCCACAGGTGGCGGAGATTGGCAAAAGCACCTCGAGCTTTTGCTATAAGGCACGCGACCTCATCTACAATCTCGAGGGTGCTAATATAGCTGCCCAGGTACTTGAATTCCTGAACGACTTCTAGCAGATCACCACCAAGCGTTAGCGCAGGGTTGGGTCCCTGCCAATCTTGGAGAAGTACTTTGCATTTCGATGGAGCAAAGCATAGCCCAAAACGATTGACAGCCAGTGCTAATCGGTTCAGTGCTGTTTGGCATGTTTGGGAGCTGTCACAGATTAGGGCAATATCGTCTGCATACTCCAAGTCAAGAAGTCGCTCACCAGGGAGTAGCTCCACACCTTCTAGGTCGTGTCCAGCGAACGCTGTTTCCATGACTTCATCAATAGCGAAGTTGAAGAGGAAAGGTGACAGCGGGCATCCTTGTCTCACACCGCTGGTGATACTGAAGGGTGGCGAGAGTTTGCCATAAACCCTCACCCTGCCCGAACTATGTGCGTACAGCGCTTTGATAATGTTTACATATTTATCAGGCACACCTTTCCTCAACAGACAGTCCCAAAGGGCACATCGATCGACTGAGTCGAAGGCACCTTTTATGTCAAGAAACACGACAACGGTGGGTCGCCAATAAACATGGCGGTGCTCCAACACTTGACGCAATGTGAAGATGTGGTCGATGCAGCCCCGACCTCGACGAAATCCGGCTTGCTCTTCACGAATCTGGCTTTCACGAGTGCCAGTCAGTCTGTGGAGAATGAGAGAGGCAAGCAATTTAGAGGCAATCGAAATCAGACTGATCCCTCTATGATTGCCACATTCTAAACGGGAGCCTCCCTTGAAAATTGGGACAATGACGGAGCGGTTCCAGTCTGTCGGGACTGTCTCCTGCTCCCAAAGTTTTACTAGCAACTCGTGTAGATCATCTACTAGAGCAGGTCCACCGAACTTGAAGAGGGCTGGAGGAATCGTATCTGCTCCTGCGGCCTTATGCAATTTCAACAGCCTGATCTCACGTTCGACTTCTGCGCGTGAGGGCGGATCCAAGGAGACGGCCCAAGGAGAAGGGCGCTCAATGCCCGAAGAAAGCGATAACTCAGGTTGGTTAAATTGCATAGCAAAGTGTTCAGCCCAACGCTCCAAGCGTTTTGACAGGCTGTGGATCATCTGCCCACTCTCGTCGCGTATGGTCTCGCTAACACCAGGTCTCCTGCTGCCTGTTGCCCGTATCAGACGGTATAACTTACGATGATTACCAATGGCAGCGGCTGTTTCCATCTCAGAGGCACGATGAGACCACCAGGTTTCGCGGTCCTTCTTTAGGCTAGCACGTAGTTTCGCCCTGAGATTTTTGCGAGCTTCATTGTATTCGCTTCCAGCCGGAATACGTCGGCGAGCATCCATAAGTTCCAGAGACTGTGTAGAGACCCAATGTTCGGTTTTGCAATTTGTTTTGCCACATGAAGACATGCCTGCTAATAGCAACGCTTGACGAGTATGCGACCAGTGATCTTCAACGGTGTTTAGTGGGCGCTTACTCAGCCCAGATGTCAGCGCATCTTGGTACACATTCAGAACATCTGGCTTCGCCAGCTGGCTAGTGTCAATCCGTTCACATCGACGTTGCGGACGTCCACCGAAACGCATCAGGAGGTCCGCACATACAAGTGCGTGGTCAGAGTCCACGCTCGTGCTCCAAATCGAGCGACAGTTTTGGACACAGCCTCTCCAGCGGTAACTGATCGCGATATGATCGATTTGCGTCCATGACTGGCCCGAGGCTGGTGGCCGCCAAGTCACACTTCTGCGGGTGCTGTGTCGAAAGTTTAGTGCTCGCGAGAAACAGGCGAGCATCTTCACACAGCTGGAGCAATCGCTCACCATTATCATTACGGGAGCCTACACCATGTTGGCCGCCCAGATGAAGCTCATCAGAGGACAACTTTCCGACTTGGGCGTTTAGATCGCCAGCCAGCACCACAGTATCCGTACTCCTTCTGTAACGAAGGAGCTCGTGAAGTTGCTGATAGAAATCATCTTTTACCGAATCAGTGCTACAGTTTGTAGGGGCGTAGGCCGCAATGACAAACAGGCACCGTTTGTCCCCGCGCGACTTCGAAGCACGGAACGAACCAGCTAATCTAACGGCGCACATTCTACTGTTTACTGGGATCCAATCAAGCAGGGCAGCTTCAGCCCGGGGACTCAAAACAATGCCGACGCCAGCTTGACCGGCATTTGAAGCTGCATCATCGCCAGATAGGCGCAATGAGAATGTGCCGCCAGTGTCGCATGTGGGGGATCTCAGGGTAAGCACGGAGCTCGAACCTTGCAGGCGGGTTTCTGATAAACAGCAAATATCGATCGATAGGGTCTCTAATGTGCGGGCAAGTGCTGCCTGTTGGCCAATCTGCAGCAAAGTGCGCACGTTGGACACACTTGTTGATATGGTTTGGAGCCGGCCCTAGTGGCGTTTGGGTTGTGAGTTCCTTTGTCCATCCCATTCCTGATTAGCATCCCCTCCAATCACGATCTTACTCGTTAGGCATAACATAACTCTCTTTGTATGGCGGGATAGCCAGTTTTTAGCTCTCCAGGACGATGTCCATCCGTCACTGGGACTCAGCCGGCGTGCCACTGCTTTTTTTCCTTTTCTTGTCTTTTGTATTGCGGCACAATAGCTGAGGTCTTTTCCACCTGTAGCCAAGGTGTATAATGATGATAATGCTCAGTGAAACCCGGCTCGCTGAGCAAGGTAAGTTGCATGAAGCAAGTGCTGGCTACACATTCTACTGGGTGGGCAACGCCGCCTCAGCATCACGTAGTCGCGTTTGCAATACCCGATCGCCTCCATGTCCAGCTCGTGGGTGAACCAACAGGCATCAGCGCACGACGGATGACTGTTGGCCTACGGCTCGGAAGAGGTAAGTTTGCCACCTTTATAAGCACGTACGTTCCGACCATGTGTTATCCTGATGACACGCGTGATCAATTTTACACTGAGCTATCCTCCGTGATACGGTCTGTGCCGAGGAGCGACCGACTATTTCTGCTGGGTGATTTCAACGCGCGCGTTAGGCGTGATGCATCGGTGTGGACAGATGTTATCGGTCCGCATGGCATTGGTTCAGCGAATGCGAACGGTGACAGGCTGCTCTCACTGTGTGCCACTCAAGGCCTGACGATCACGAACACTCGGTTTGCACTGAGTGCGAGTGATATAGCAACTTGGACGTACCCACGGGGTGGTCACGCTCATCTGCTCGACTATGTCATCGTACGTCAGCGTGATATGCGTGAGGTGCGCATGACACGTATACTGCGTGGACCTGAGTGTGGCACTGATCACAAATTGGTGCGCACCAAACTGTACATATATTTTCGTAAATCTATGTATTGCACTCCCACTGTGAATCGGCGTAAATTTAACATTCTCTCCCTCGGTACTGTGGCGAAACGTACCGAGCTGGAGAAGGCGATGGCTGCACGCCTGTGTGATGTGGACTGCATAGTCACAGTGGACGACCTGTGGCACCACATTCGCGACCAGGTGACAGCTGCTGCCGAGACCATCGGGCGCGCAAACTATAAGCGGCCTGAATGGTTTGATGACAACAAAGCGACGATTGGCGCATTGGTTTGTTAGAAGAATGCAGCATTTGCTGCACAAGTCGCAGACCCCAGTGAGTTGGGGAAGAAGAGTCAGTTACACAAACTTCGACGGCGACTGACTCGAGAGCTCCGTCGCATAAAAATGCCTGGTGGACGGGGAAGGCGAAGCAGATGGAATGCTACGCCGAACGCCGTCAACACAAGGAATTCTTTGACTCCTGGAAGGCGGTGTATGGACCGAGATTGGAGCCGCTGAGGACACTGATCGATGGTAGTTCAGGCGCTACCTGCACACAGACTGCAGACATAATGCAGATCTGGCGAAAACACTTTGACTGTCTCTTGAACAACCGTTCAGAGATCGAATGGTCTACATGGAACGGCCTGAAGCAGCACGATGTGAAGACGAGTCTGGCGGACACACCGTTACTGGATGAGACGCAGTGAGCACTTGCTCAGTGGCGAAACGGAAGGTGTGCCGGGGCGGACGGGATCCCGCCTGAAGTATTGAAACACGGTAGACCGGCGTTGTTGACTGCGCTGCACCACTTGGTGCAACGCGTGTGAATTGAGGAAAAGGTCCCTGCTGTGCTGTAGGATGCTCTTGTGCTACCACTGTACAAGGGCAATAGTAGCAAGTAATGTTGCACGAATCATCGTGACATCAACTTGCTGAGTTGTGTGGGCAAGGTGATTGCCCGAATGCTGCTCAACCGCCTCATCAGTCAGGTTGTGGAACCTAACGTGGCGGAAGAGCAATGTGGATTCCGTTCGCATCGCAGCACTATAGATATGATGTTTGCGGTTCGTCGGTTTCAGGAGAAGTGCAGAGAACGACACCAGCCTGTGTATTCGCTTTCTGTTGATTTCACCAAGGCATTTGATACGGTTAACCGCGAGGCATTGTGGCTGGTGTTGGGTAAGTTTGGTTGCCCGCGTAATCATCATCATCATCAACAGCAGTACATCAGCCATTTGAACTGATGCTTCGCTGCCATACAACCATGAGGACCCATGAAATAAAGAACAAGAAGAGGGAAAGAAAGGTGGACTTACCTGAAAACCTTAATGCCCTAAGCAAACATTCAGGGTCAAGACGCCTACACCTTGTGTAAACAACATACCGTCACAAACAGCTGGCTATCGTGCAAAGATAAGGCGGCATCGGCGAGATAGCTTCCTTGCGGCTTTCACTGCCACGCGTCATAATCAGCCATTACCCAGCAGATAACTCAGCACCAAACATACTTTAAACAGACAATCCGATTAGGAGACGGCAGCACATGCGCCACTGGTGTCGGTTGCGAGCCATGTCCTGTAAAGTCTCGAGCCAAGCACAAGGTGAGTCACGTGGACTCCAACCCGGAAGGCGAGACGGACCAATGGCACCCAGTTTGGTTGTCAGTGACTTAATTTTCCGTTGCCAAGTCAACTTCTGTCTACCGCGAGCCTGATAGACACCTGATAGACTAAGCAAGGCCCTTCTAGGTAAGCGTTGACCAGACATGCGTAGCACGTGCCCGAGCCAACGTAACTTATGCAGCGCTATCTGTTGTTCTAGCGTGCTAGCATGATTATCACTACCTAGTACTCGCCTACGCACATCATCGTTGCGGATACGCTGGTGCCATCCGACTCCAGCAATGCTTCGCAAACAACGGTGATCAAAGACTTGAAGGCGCCTCAGATCTTCAGACCGAAGGGGCCAAGTTTCACTACCATAGAGCAGAACGGCCCTCACTGTGGCCTTGTATACACGGCCTTTCAGACGGAAGGAAACTTTCTTCTGTCGCCAAAGATGACGCAGGTTCAAGAAGGCAGCTCTGGTTTTTGCAATGCGTGAGCTGACGTCAGTTTCTATGCGCCCATCATTGCTGATGCAGCTGCCAAGATAAGTGAATTGATCAACCACCTCGAGTTCCTCGTTAGCAAGCGTCAAGGGGTCATCAAGTGGCTGGTGGTCCTGCAGCAACACTTTGCACTTTGAAGGTGCGAAGTGCATACCAAATAATGGGACCACTCTGGATAGGCTATTCAGGGTCGATTGTGCGGCCTCAACATTGTCGAAAAGCAAGACGATATCGTCCGCATAATCTAGATCAACTAACCGTTCACCAGGCAGCACTTCAACGCCTACATCGTTGGATTCCGTCAGGGAACACTCCATGATAGAATCCAAGACGAAATTGAACTAAAATGGGGAAATCGGACAACCCTGTCGAACGCCACTTGTAGTCCAAAAGCTATCCGATAGGGCACCATAGACCCTGACGCCGCCTGTATTGTTCAAGTATAGAGCACGAAGGATGTTCACATATTTCGTGGGAACACCTTTTCGCGCAAGTAATTCGAACAGAATCGACCGAATCGAACGCACTCTTGGAATCGAGGAACACAGCTATTGTCGGTCTGCGGTATGCGTGGCGCTGCTCTAGCACCTGCCGCAAAGTAAATATATGGTCTATACAGCCACGTCCTGGGCGAAAACCGGCCTGCTCTTCCCTACTCTGAGATTCCCGTTCTGCAGTGAGGCGACGAACAGTAATCGAGGCCAGTAATTTTGTCACAACTGGCGTTAGGCTAATACCCCTGTGGTTCGCACAATCTGTGCGACTACCCTTTTTGTATACTGCCACTATAATCGATTCTCTCCAATTAGCCGGCACACTCTCTTCGTTCCAGATACGTTCGAATAGGGAGGTCAGTGCTCTGCAGAGGACCTCACCTCCATCCTTAAATAATGCAGGTGGAAGGGAATCCGGGTCAGCGGCACGAAAATGATTGAGGGCTGTGATCGCGTTCCGGACCTCGGCCTCCGACGGAGTCTCTAAACTAACCGTCCATGGCACTTCCTGCATCACCTGAATAGGAAGAGGTCCGGGAGCAGGGGTCCAGCTGAACTGATCTTTAAAGTGTTCCCCCCAACGAGCCATACGGCGCTCCTTATTGTGTATCAGCGCACTCGCGCTGTCTTTGATTGTCTCACTGGCGCCTGGTTTTCTGGGAACAGTGGTGCGGATTAGCTGGAAGAGTTTGCGGTAATTGCCTACTGCTCCTGCCTCCTCTATTTCTTGAGCCCGACTGGTCCACCAGGCTTCCTTGTCAGCACGTAGACTCCGCTTTAGTTCACGCCTAATAGTCCGTCTGATCACATTGTGTTCAGAACCAGCCGGGAGGTGCCTTCTAGCTTCCAAAAGGTTCACGGACCTCTCGGATATCCAGTGACTGGTGCGGTGACGATGGGTAGTGCCACAAGCAGATGCTCCTGCGTCGTGTATAGCGGCCGAGGTCCTATTCCACTGAAGTTCAGTGTCATTAGGACAAGACAGCGAGAGTTCGCTATGTAGTGCTTCTTGATAGGCTTGCCTGACAGAGGGCTGGGACAATTTCTCCGTTGCCAATCGGGGGAGACGCTTTGTGCGCCTTCCGGCAAAGTTCATGGAGAAACGACAGCGCATGATCAGAGTAGACACAGGTACTCCAGTAAGAGCGGCAATCCAGAATGGAACCGCGCCACCTGTAACTTATGGCTATGTGGTCAATTTGGGTCCATCGCTGGCCAGCTACAGGTGGACGCCAAGTGGCACTTCGGCGCCCACTGTGTCTAAAAGCAGTGCTAGTAAGAAACAACTGGTGCTCCGCACACAGTTGCAGCAGACGCTCGCCGTTGTCAGTCCGTTCGGAGTTAAGTCCATACTTACCACCCAGCTGAGCTTCTGAAGAGCTCAGACGCCCTACTTGTGCGTTCATATCCCCTGCAAGTACTATAATATCTGAACTAGTAGCACTGCGTAGTAGGGCGTCCAGTTCGTGATAGAAAGTGTCCTTGACTGCATTAGAACTGCAGTCGGTGGGAGCATAAACGGAAATCACAAACAAACAGCGTTTTGTTCTACTTCGCGAATTCACCTTAGCTGATGTCGTCAGACGGGCTGCACATAAACGGCTGTTCACCGGAATCCAATCAACCAACGATGACTCAGCCTTGGAACTGAGAATGATACCTACATCAGCTTGACCCGTGAGTGCCGCATCGGCGTCTCCGGATGCGTGCAACCAATAACGAGAGGATAAGCCGGGTGCAGTTAATTCAATAACCCCGTTAGGGTCACTAATCCTATTTTCGGACACACAACACACATCAACACCCAGTGTGTCCAAGGTACGTGCGAGTGCAGCCTGCTGAACTGTTTGTCTTAGAGTGCGGACGTTGAATGTCGCCATGGAAACGGGCAGCGTGGCCTTATAAGGAACGTTTGCCGATAGGTGCTGTGGGATGGTGGCTGCAGACGGTACTACTCCAGTAACACTTCGGTTGCTGTCAATTAAGCTGGGAATTATAAAAGGAAGGTTAGTAATGGTGGCCGGGATGGGAGTAAGAGAAAAAGGTGGAAAAGAAAGAAGGGAGGCGCCAGCAGTAGCATGTTTTCGCTTATCCGCCCTGCTGTATGCAGCAGATAAGGCGACCCTTGATAATCTGCGCGACGGCCGATGCAGGATGAAGTCTATGTTTGAAGAAAATGTCATGGTTGTATGTGGGCTGAGATACTGCCAGGGCGCCCAGACCTAGACAGGAGGACGATTAGGGTCCTCACCCAAAGCCTTTGACTCAAAAGCCTGTCCGCAAGGCAGCGAGGTGGCAGTGATTTAGTTTTACAGAAATGGACGCCATCCCATTTCAAACCCCCAACCTGGTGGGCTAGGAGACTGAGTTTGTCTGACCTCTCACCATTGACCAACCTGGTAGGAGTAGCTCTCAAGATGCTCGGAGGCATCACCCAGTATAGCTCAATGGGTCAATGAGGTGCGCAAACCGTCGCACAACATTAAGGTCCAGTCTCGTTGCGACGCGTAAGTTTGTAATTGAATTGAATGTTTACACAGTGGTATGCGAGCGAGGGTGCAGCTGAGTAGAGAGACGTCGGATGAGTTTGCAGTTGTCTCTGGTGTGAAGCAAGGCTGTGTCTTAGCTCCTGCCCTGTTTAATATATATCTTCATGCAATGATGTCTTGTGCTTTTGATGCCGCTTTTGCTTACGGTGTTCGAGTGGAACACCGTATTGATGGTGGGTTGCTGAACATCCGTCGTTTCGGAGCGAGAACTCTAGTCTGTGAGACAACTATCCGTATGTTGCTGTTTGCTATGTTATTTGCACACAGCGCGGATGAGTGTCGGCATAGTACCAATACACTTGCGACGACAGCGGCTAAATCAGTGCTCACTATCAATACCAGTAAAACTCTCTGTCTTTTAGCCTTCATCTGAGGTGCAATCTAAAAAGGTGCCGCGAATCAGCATTGGTGCTGAAGTATTGGAAACCACCTCCTGCTTCTGGTAACTTGCGAGCTTCGTATCCGCGTCTGGAAGGCAGCGGCGGCATTCGGGAAGCTAGAGCACCGAGTGTGGAACAACCATCAGCTTAACGTTGGCACGAAGCTAATGGTGCATAAATCCATGGTGCTGTCCGTTCCTCTATACGACATTGAAACGTGGACGATGTCCTGGCGGGATGTGCGTTATCTCGAGAGGTTCCATCAACGGTATTTGCGACGGGTTCTGCGCATCGGTTGGTGAGACAGAGTTGCGCACACGGAAGTGTTGCGCCGAAATGAGATGTATGCAATGGATTACATATGTTTGTTGAGACACCTGAGGTGGCTCGGTCATGTAAGCCCTATGGCTTCGACGCGGATACCGAAACAAGTATTATATCGTTAGCCGAGTACTGGGAAGCGGCATGTAGGGAAACAGAAGCTTCGTTACCAGGATATGATCAAAGTGAGCCTCTCAAGTTACGGGTTATGGAGATCGAAGGCGGTTGGTTGGCGTGCATGGCGCGATGTGATCGCGAAGGCAGTTGCCGAAGTGCGGGAGAAAGACCTCATGCATGCAGAGAAGAAGCGGCAAGCACCGATGGGTTGTACTCAATTGGCATCGAGCGCGTGGTGCTGTAGCACATGCGGTCGCGAGTGCCTGAGTCAGGCAGGCCTAGTGAGCCATGGGCGAGGGCACTCTTGGCCACCACCGAAGTGACGACGCGTCCTACAAAGAACGTAGGCAGAACCGGCGCAGCGTTTATAGGTACGCTGCATTCGATTTACTAACCGCGTGCTTGCATGCTAAGTCTTTATTTGTAGTGGTGGGTTTGCAATTTTCTCCTAATTCTTATCTTTCTCATATTAGTCTCTATCTGTACTATCTTCTATACACTTGCACACGTCGCCTAAGCCAATTGTAGTTAATTTCGATAACATTTTCGCGTTTGTGGCGTTTCCCTAGAATATATTTTCTGACCTCTTGTACTTACAGCGGTTTCGTTTTTAATCAATTTTTTGTACCCATATTTAGTGTAGTTATGTGGCGGGGTCTGTAAGCCTTATCTAATTTGTTTTCTTTCCTCTTGTCTTTTCGAGTGATTAGCTGTTGCTTGATATATGCGGTATGGCTGCACTTGATGTGCATGTTGACAAGGTTCCTACCTTTCTATTACTCACTACCTCGTTCACACTGGCTACAGGAAACAGTTGGTCGCTGCTGGAAGGGACGGGGTGCACAGTCCTTTTGGCCGTGCTAGGCTCAAAGAGCGGTTCCATGCACTCAGTGTGGAGCGGACTACGGTCCAGCCACCGCCTTGTGTGCGCTTGATTCCCCAACTACAGCGTGCTTGTGTTTGCCTGTGAAGGAGTGTGGGCCGGCTCCGTTGATGAAACGTGGCTCTCATCCACATGCCTCCCGATCTTATTCCTTCAGGTTTACACTGGATATGGCGTGTGTGTATGGAACTGTGAGTGGTGCAGCGCAAGCCACCTCCATGGTCCCTCTGTAGGCGCAGGCGTCCTGGGGCTGGTCACATTGACAGGCAAATCCGAAACCGGATGCCGCCAACTATCCGCCACTATCCGTACGATTCACCATGGCGGGGTGTATTTACCTCACCGGTCTTTGATTCGACACATGCAGTACGTGGCTTCACCACTGGTGATGGGTATGCTTGAACAGGGTAAGTTGAAATCTGTCATCACGAACCTCAGTCTTTGCCGCGGTTACGTCGGCGATATCTTTGTACTACTCCACTCCTTTCGAACCATCGAAGATCTTACCAATGAATTCAGTCAGGCGCAGGAAGCACTGAAGTTCACCTCCGAAGTAGAGGTGAATGGTACTTTTCACTTCGTCGAAGTGGCAATGAAGCGACTCGAGAGTGGCATGTTACAATGTCATTTGTATAGAAAACTAACGTCAAGTGGACAATACCTGAATTTCCACAGTTTCGTCCCATTGAAATTAAAACGAAACCTGATCCTCAGTCTAATGAGTCGAGCAGAAAGAATTTGCTTGAACGAAACGTTTCCCGAAGAACTGAAGCGCATACGTTCGACGCTGAAAGAAAATAGTTGTCATGAGTGCCAAGGTGATGCAAAGGAAGAAGGCTCCCGTAACTCTTATAGTTCAGAGAAAACCCATATTTCTCCAACTACAATCCAAAGGAGAAATCGCTGCTGAAATCATACCTCCTCGCCTTTTTCATGCACTCAGACACACCTTCTTAACAACTAAAATGCAAATCCAGTTAGCTGGTAACCCAATGGTTAGAACTAGCCCCAAAGACAAGAGGCCTGTCCACACCAAATCAATGTGTATTTATTCTTTCTCCTGTTCCTGTGGAGCAGGGTACATAGGCAGAACGACGAGGCGCCTGTCTGAAAGGGTTAAAGGACACTATCCGGCTTTGCTCATGAGCGCTTGTCGAAAACAACCCAACTTATCCATAGCCACGCATCTCGCCGATACTGGCCTCGCCACCAACTTGGCTGTCATTCAAAGTGATCTATCAGGTACCAGACAATCCATCAAAGTGCGTTCTTAGGCGTTTGCTTGAATCTGCGGAGGCCATCGCGATTCGATTGTACGAGCCTGAGTTGAGTGTTCAGAAACGTCTCGTTCAGACGTTAAAACTGCCTTGGCCACTCAAACTACGACATCTGACTCACGAAATGGAGTGCACGCCGCGTTTGTGACCTAACGGATAGTGACTGTGCTTGATCAGTGACTGTGAACTAGACTTGTCTTACCAACTTTTACGTTGTGTCAAAAAGGTGGGGGCATATTCGATCACCCGTCGCCATGTTAGATGACAAGGCTATATTCCATCGAATAATTCGCAGTATATATCATGCCAGTGAACAAATAAGGGAGGACGTGCACATGTTTCAGATGGCTACCGCGACGTCATTTTTTAATTGTAAGGTGGGTAATAGACAGGTAGGCACCTAGCTAACATGCACATCAAGCGCGACCACCCCGGTGATATCAAGCAACAGCCAATCACTTAAAATGACGGGATCAAATAAAATAAATCGAATAATGCATACAGATACGGTGACATAACTTCTCCCTGCGGAGTTTAAGCTGTTTTCTGCGCTCAGTGAATATTGTGCATACGTTTCGTTGCTGACTAGCAATATCATCATTGCGGCTTCAGGGCCTGATTCGCGGTGCCTCGTAAGCGACTTCAATGTCCAAGTGCTTAATGATCGACTTTTGCTTCGAATGCCAGGCTCGGATGAACTCTTCACTAAATGAGCATATTAAATAAATTGGTTACGAAGTAACCCGGGATCAGTTCAAGATGTCAGAAAATATATTTTAAGAAAATGTTACAAACGCGAAAATGTTATCGAAGTTAACTTAAGAAGTTAAGGAACATGTGCATGTTTACAGAAGATAGTTCAGGTCGATATTAATAAGAGATAAAAAAGCATCATTAGAATATAACAAACCCACCACCTACAATAAAGTAACTCAGGATGCAAGCACGCGGTTAGTAAATCCAATACAGTTTACCTACAAACGCTGCGCCGGTTCTGCCTACGTTCTTTGTAGGACGCGTCGTCACTTCGGTGGTGGCCAAGAGTGCCCTCGCCCATGGCTCACTAGGCCTGCCTGACTCAGGCACTCGCGACCGCATGTGCTACAGCACCACGCGCTCGATGCCAATTGAGTACAACCCATCGGTGCTTGCCGCTTCTTCTCTGCATGCATGAGGTCTTTCTCCCGCACTTCGGCAACTGCCTTCGCGATCACATCGCGCCATGCACGCCAACCAACCGCCTTCGATCTCCATAACCCGTAACTTGAGAGGCTCACTTTGATCATATCCTGGTAACGAAGCTTCTGTTTCCCTACATGCCGCTTCCCAATACTCAGCTGACCGTATAAGAGTTGTTTCGGTATCCGCGTCGAATCCATACGGCTCACATGACCGAGCCACCTCAGGTGTCTCAACAAAAGTATACAGTCCACTGCATACATTCCACTTCGGCGCAACACTTCCGTGTTCGCAACTCTGTCGCACTAACCAATGCGCAGAATTCGTCGCAACCACTGTTGATGGAACCTCTCGAGATAACGCACATCCCGCCAGGACATCGTCCACGTTTCAATGTCGTATAGAGGAACGGACAGCACCATGGATTTATGCACCATTAGCTTCGTGCCAACGTTAAGCTGATGGTTGTTCCACACTCGGTGCTCTAGCTTCCCGAATGCCGCCGCTGCCTTCCAGACGCGGATACGAAGCTCGCAAGTTACCAGAAGCAGGAGGTAGTTTCCAATACTTCAGCACCAATGCTGATCCGCGGCACCATTGTAGATTGCTCCTCCGGTGAAAGCTAAAAGAAACAGACAGTTTTACTTGTGTTGATGGTGAGCCCGAATTCGGCGGCTGTCGAAGCCAGAACACTAGTCATGTGCTGCAACTGATCCGCGCTGTGTGTGTATGTGTGCCAACAACGCACAGTCGTCAGCAAACAGGAACATACAGATAGTTGTACCACAGACAAGGGTTGTCGTACCGAAACCACGGATGTTTATTAACCTGCCATATATATATATATATATAGTGTGACAGAGCTTGTGTTACTGCGTAGATCAGAGAGCTGACCAGTTCTCAACGAATTAGTTAAACGTTTGGCCGTATTTTACCACTAATGCGTACGGAATATTGCGCACATCTGGTGTGAACACCGGGTCCGCTAGTAAGTTGTAGGCGTGAAATCCTCTGTTGCCTCACTCGAGTGTTTGCTAATGATCAATCGTTTACTTTTAGGAGATCCTGCTCTCTATATGGTCGTTGGCCGGCTTCATCCGTGTGCATTACACGCCGTCGCTGCACCAAGTTGAGTAGGTTGTCGGTCGATGACATTAGCCTAAATGCATGAAGAAATTGACTTAGAAACTTGGTGTGTGAAGTCTTCGTGCATAGGGGTATGGAAATCAACATTAGCCATTTGAACTGATGTTTGTATTTCTGCTGAGATAATACAAGGTCGTCTCAACCTGGGTTCTCGGCTAAAGCCTTTGACTCAAATTCTATCTGCAAGGTTCCGAGGTGGTGGCAACGAGTCGGTTATTCAGTAATGCACACCATCCCATTTCTAACCCCCAACGTGGTGGACCAGAAGAATGAGTGTGTCTGACCTCTAACCATCGACTAATCTGGTAGGAGTAGCTTTCAAGGGGTCTAGGGGCACCACCCAGTATAGCTCGATGGGTCACAAAAATTAAAAAATAAACAAATCGCCTGCTGTACGCCTTAACTGCTTAGCCGTCGCGCGACTACCACCAGTCCTGCGTAGACTGAGTATACCGCGAGGACGCTCACTCCTACGCGGATTCGAACCGGTGACTTTATGGTTGCAAACCAGGTGCGCAGACCACTCGGTCACTCACCGAGGTACGCAAACCATCGCACGACGTTAAGGTCCAGTTTCGTTGTGACGAGAGTCTCGAGATGGACCACATCAGTGGTTGGTGCATCTAACGGACATGGCGCAATCGTGCAGTCAGTGGCTTTCATGCATTCGGCTTCTTGCATCTAGCTGTCAGTTCAATTTCATCTTGAATAGTTTAACGCACTCTTCTCTTGATTCAATTTTCACTGTATTCTGGTTACCTTACTTGTTGTGCAAACCATGGCAGATGGATTCACCCTAGGTGACCAGGTCAGTTGCCTAATTGAACTAATGCTTAAACCGTCTTGATTTTTGACGCATCGGCTCGTCGCCCGCCTTGATCATTGATAAAATCAACGTGTTTAATAGGTGTCATAAAGAATTTACACTGGTCCATAATGACGACATCATCCAGGTATGCTGCAGTATATGCTATTCATAGTAGCATCGTATTCATGATCGGCTGAAAAATTGTCGGGGACTATTTAACGCCAAATGATAGTCGCGTATACTGGTATAGTCCGCGATGGATGTTTGTCGTTAGCAACTTACGCGATTATTCTGACATTTCACTCTGGAGCTACGCCCGGGATAAGTCCAGTTTGGCAGAACACTTGCCACCGTTTAAGCGTGCAAAATAGGTCTTCGTGAAAGGGCAGAGGGCACCTGTAATCTTATAACGCAGCAATTAGACCGGTAGAGTAATCTGAACGTAGGTCAATTGTCCCCTTTGGTCGATTCAATAAACCCCCCGTTTGTACGTTGTCTAATTCTTCGTCGACGATTGAAACGACTGCATACGAAATTGGTGGCTTTGGTCGGAAGACTTGCTTCGCGTCTTACCGCAGGGATAAAATAGCCTTAGTACTCGTGCACCATCAAGTAGCTTCAGGTTGCCAATTCAGTCGAGACCAAGTAAGTTCTGAGTCTTTAGAAATGACGGCGTGAAATCTCACCGGTCAGGCTCAAAATCCCTCCTGAAGCGTTGGTAGCAACCCGAGATCCCATGATACATAGTTTACCGATTTTTTTCAAGATTTTCCTGATCTGACCATCATATCTGAGGCAGGGCCAAACTGGAGGCATACGGACACTTGGTTCACACCTACTATAAGGAACATTCTGTGCATTGCGGCCCCTGCATCGAAGGTAGGAAAAGCAAAATAGAGCTAAGAAACTTTTATTGTTAAAGATGTGGGTACAAGCTTTTTGGAATATTTGTTGGAGACGTCATTGTTGGGTGGCAATGATCCTCCCTGTGATCCCGTTTGTTGCATTTCTGACAACGACGTTTCTTGAACAGAATCTGACGAAGTATCATTCTCCACATTGTCAGAATACTAATGGTGGCTTATTTGGCTTCACAGTGTTCGAACCATCCCTGGACCTCGGCACTGATTTGACACTGCCAGAGCATCTCCGAAACATCGGCTGCATCCTTTGGCAATCATGTTCATGTCGTGTTTCAAATTGATTAGTTTCTGGCATTCGGTGGTGATGGACATTGAGGTTAATAGACAAGCTATGCTCAGTTTTGTAGGCACTATCACGCGTACTTCGACATCTACGGGCGCTTGGAGAACACAAACGAAAAATAAGCTCTCGAACTAGTCGTCCGTTATCTCTTTTGGCTTAAAACTCGCAGTGACGATTGACACTACTTGAGAAATTGAGGCTAACGTAACGCGCTTCATGCAGTTGTGTCGGAGACTGTTCCGAACTTTCGCAAGAGCACTCTATACTTTCATCCGTCATCAGTATCAGCAAGTTTAAACTGAAAAACGTCTTTGTATCTTCTGATCCAAAATTCGATAGTGAGACTGGCATCCGGGTCATATTGAAATTCACTATTGCTGTTGAAGACGGCGTCCACGAAGAACGATGCTTTACGGTGTCTGACCTTGCTTTCGCTGCGAGACTGTATGGTGTACTCGGTCAGTCCTGTCTGGCCTTCTTCGAACCGTGTTTATTGATGTTGCAGTATGGTGGATAGTTCCTCCGCATTTTCAGGCAAACTACTCCGTCACCAATTTGTTACCGTCCCTTAAGTTCGTGCCGTCGCTCTAATTGGCTGCTTTCAGCCCGACCATTCAGATCGGCTGACGGATTGATATGTTCTCTTATGTTGCGCTGCGCAACTGCGCACGTTTTGGTAACCACCATTAGTCACAGCACTTTTTGTAACGCATGTCGCATCACTACTTAGTCTCGGGGCTCTCTTGTCTACGGATCCCATATCCCACTAATCGGCTCCTCTGTGTACTCTGCAAGCATGATCTAACTATAAACGCTAGTAAATAACATCCACGCCTTTTTTGTTTTTCAGTTCTTTGTCTCATTCCAATGGCCGATGATGGTGCCGGAGGCGCAGATGACTTCGAATCGGATGATGACGTCCTGGATGAGGTGCCAGAGGAGGAACTCGATGCCAAACCCGGTGCGTAGCACTTTGTGTACACCTTTTCACTGTTTATCCCCTTTCGTTGTCAACCGAATACATCTGGCTGAACCGTTTTATTTCTGTTGTTCCTTCAGGTCGTAGTCCACATCCATATAAGTAGATCGTTAGAACAATATGGTGAAGAAGCATGTTCACCTGTGAGGGCATACTGTTAGTTTGCCTTTAGTATAGTTGAGGACGAGCGGCACCATCATATAGACCCTTCGCTAGTCGTTTTAAAGCCTTCATTCTATTTGACACACACATCCACCTCTTGACCTTTTTCATTTCCATCACCGTAAATTTCATGTGTCTAACAATTTTACGAATGCCAAAAGCTGTTACAGTGGTATATCTCAAGTGTTGTGAGATATCAGATGATGTATGCGCATGGGCTCTTGCAGTTAACTAATTTCATCAGATTCCCATATTTTCCCTGTATCCCATTCACAGATGCAGTCATCCACATTTCCGCGGAGGATGCGCCTCGGTTACCCTCAAGTGTCTGCATGACCGGTCCGGTGGAGAAGAGCAAGCGAATAACCACTCCATATCTAACAAAATATGAGCGAGCTCGTGTGTTGGGCGCCAGGGCCCTGCAGTTGTCCATGTCAGCTCCAGTCATGGTGGAGTTGGACGGGGAACGTGATCCACTCAAGATTGCCGAAAAAGAGTTGAGAGCGAACAAGATACCCATAATTATTCGGCGTTATCTTCCAGATGGCAGTTTTGAGGACTGGAGTTTGGATGAGCTGATTTTGACAGAATGAATCCCCTGATACTATAATTAATTGCTTTGCCTTACGGAAACTTAGTTTGGGTAAATTAGTCAGCGCCAACTTAGTCTTTCACCGGATATCAGCAGCAACGTGCGAAAAGCCTGAGGCAGCTAGCCGACCTTCGCAGTATGCTCGCGTCGATGCGCGGGTTAGCAGGTATAGCTTCTAACTGCCGTACACAGTGTGGAAAGTCGTAGCTCTAGGGCCAACCACTGTCCTCTGCAGTTTGTAACTTAGTTTTTCGATTTCATGGGACTTGGTGTTAACAAAACTATGCGCAAAAGATGGTGACTTATCCACAACTTACCAAAATACTTGGAGAGTTTGGGCTAACCAATTTAGTCGGCCAGAATTAGCTGTTTCCTTACCGGTTAGTGATCACCCTGCTCTCTGGGCCATCGGTTCGGATCCGCTCTCGAGCGGCAAAGTCGAAAATGATCGGACTGCTGATCAAATGCACTTCCTCCAGTTCTTGCTCGTAACTTAAATTATTTACTAGCAAATCTGCAGCCGCTGTATTATAAGCCCGATTTTCAAGGAGGACTGGTATTTGGGATGCCGCAAACAGTCTGATGTCTATTGCTCTCAAGTTGCTTACCTCTGTCGTTCTTCATAGACTGATTAGCGCTGAGGAATGCTAGTTTCGGGAAAAGCAAGCTGGGTTTCGCCGAAATTGGGGCTGAATTGACCACATTCACACTTTGTCAGTTATTCGAGCACTCCATCTGTCGTGTCATCGCAACGGAGGTGTTTCTGATTCGGTGGATCGACGTACGATTTTGGACTGTCCGATTAGGGTAAACGTTTCCGGGAAATGCATACATATGAAAGTGCTAGACGCGAGGGGTTCAAGCGGAGTGAAGAATCTTGGCAAGTTATCATCGTCATTCAATATCTCGAACGATGTGGAACAATGACATTCCTTTGGTAAAAGGAGAAGTCAAGAAGAATGAAGTTCCTTACTCTGAAGGTGGCGCCGTTTCGAGCATCTTAACAACCGGGAGGCGTCCGAAGGATGATGAACCTTTGTGGTTGGAGATAAATTTTGGCATGGCGAGAAGCCGACTACAGTAGCGTTTGCGTTGTGGGTTTTTACCCCTCATTTTACAACCACGGTCTCATTGGTAATGTACATTGGAGACAAGAGAAATATTATTCCACATCGAAAACCGATAACAGATCAAAATCATGGGTGCGTCATCTCCTTTCAGTAAGTTGAATAACAGTGCAAAAGGATGAACGCTGGCAGGTGCGAAAATAATTGGTTGTCAATTTTCAGCTACCGTGAGCTTAGTGCTACTGTGTTATTTAAAATATTTGATACGCCTAGAAATGCACTAGACGGCCGTTCCGTCAAAAGGAACTCGTCAGTAGTGCGCATGCCTCGGACCCATGAAGAGTGGTTTGTGCCACTAGGCCATGGAGGACGGGAGCGCACCGTCATGAATTGCGGGCGTGTGGAGTACTGTCTGTCTTGGAAGCCGCTACGAACTTTCGGTTACGCGTTAGGTGTTGCTCGCAGTCAATACCGTACTGAATGACCAGTCTCTCACACCTATCTGCAATTGTCATATAGAGAAATCAGAACTGCAACTCGAGGAGCCAGATGAAACGGCTGTCACAGGGGTTACTCATGACTTTATTCGATTCACCCGTTAAGTGTGCGGTACCCAATGTCGATCTCTTCACAGGGCACTTCACCACCACCTGCAGATAGCGGAGTGAGCAGCGAATATCATTTAGCGAGGCCGCGAATGGAACTTTAGATTCGGACGACCGCGATTCAACTGGTGCCAAATGGGCAGAGAACGATTGGTGGAGACGGATGACACGTTTTTGCGGCGACTCCAGATGGCACCTTCCATCGCGAATGAAGGTACCGGTGTGCCCATAACTGCCTGATTACCGGACAACATTTTGGAACCGTTTCCGCGGTTGTTACCCATTGCCGGAGACCTTTGTGTAAACTAGACATAGACTTCATTATAGCCATCGATTGATGACCTCTTTGGTCGATATGCATTTATTCCCCTCCAGAACTCCAGCAGGTTGGATGGCCGTCAGATATCCCTTGCATAGAAGATAGATAACACTGTAGGTAGTAGTTCCACCATCATACGTGACAGCAGAGATTTTACTCTAGCGCAGCTAGAAACCGTCAGGATAAGGAGGCGAAAGCTTAACAGGAGGGCACCCAGGTAAAACCGCGCAATCGTAGACTGACGCTACATTTCGGTCGACTACCGCGTTTCGTTAATATGGTAAAGTGTTCCTATCTCGGTCGTAGTTACGTTAGGGTCACGATGTCTGAAGCTAGTGACACTATGATCAATAGGGTCATTCCTAGCAAGATGCAGAAGTACGAGTGTTATTACGGAAGCCTGTCAACTGCGACTCAATGGTGGTACATTTTTGTATCCCACACTCTCTGTCTTCACAGTGAGAAGAACAAGTTATCAAAGTAGTTTTATCCATAACACGAAGATCTGTACAATGAATAAAGCGAGAGAAACCAGGTTATTCTCAAGTAAAAAATTTAAACTAGATAGGGGTGCCTTGGTCATTTCCACGGATCAGCCAAGGGAGTGGTCACGAAAAGCCATGCATGTTATGGCGCGCTGATGCCCTTTGTATTCGATCGGCACCTCTCCGGTCTCCAGATTCCATAGGCGCGCGATCCCGTCTGATGTTGCCGTGATCAGGAAACGGGAATCAGCCGAGAAAGCGCAATCCCATACCCAGTACAATCCGGAAGCAGTCACTTTGTGGGACGCCGCGATGCCGAAATCGGTGGTCTTCAGTAGATTAAAATTTCCGTCGGCTCCGCCCGTGGCCAGTTGAGTGCTGTCTGGAGAAAATTGTACTTTGATCGCGTACGTTGGGTGAACTTTACATCGATGCTAGATGGAAAGGAAACCATCGAAGAACGATTAATAATCTCACTGATCTTACTGGTGTCGTGAGTAGCTAAACGGCAGCAGGTGATTGTACAACTCAGACTCATACTAACAAAGGGTATACTTTCTTTGTCCTGCAATGAATTGTGCCGGGGGTAGGGACGGAATACGTTATACACTTATCTTAGTGATTTATAACGTATATACCTTGACTTATAGGGCTGTAACGCATATCAAAAACAAAAAATTCGGTACCGTTCATATTCATCGTGTCTGTGTGACATGGGTGTCGTAATGGATTACTAGATGTATCTATGGGAGGATGTTCGAAACTAGCCATCGGGTGGCTACAGGGCTGTATCACTGTGCAAGTGCTTGTTCGCCGCATGGCTTTTGTCAACTGCTTTGAGCAGACGCTAGTCCCAAAACGGTTGATTGCGAAGTGAAATATTTCTCCCAAAATAAAGTAAAAGAGAGCTATCCAGTATGCCTTGTTCAAATATTTATTGGCTTGTTTGCAGACATTTTTCGTTCTTACATACCGTAGGTCGATCCTACTTTTTGCTGCTTGACAGTCACATGTAGTCACGAATATTTTCCGCGTTCGACCAAAAGAAAGCACTCAGTCTGTTCACTTGGCAGATCAGATGGCCAACCGAAAAATCTTGAGTACGCGGACGACATAGCTCTCCTTGGATATGGCGCATTGACAATGTGTAAGCACTACTGAACAGGCTGGTGCGTAGCGCTGCACGCTTCGGTTAGTGCTTTGCATTTTCACTTACCTTGACGGCAATGTCACCTCTGGTGGCTATAGCTCTGAGGAGGTTACTCCGCGTATCAGCAAGACCAATGTCGTATTTCTTAGGCTCCAACAACTATGGAGACAGCAGGATATCAGTCTGCGAGTGGAAGGTAGGGAATACAACACTGCGATAAGGTCGACGTTACTGTAAGGATCAGAGACCTGGCCAGTTCGCAGTGAAGACATCAAGCGCTTAGATGTCCTTGACCCCCGATGCTTGCGGAGTATTACTCACATCTGGTTAAACATCGGGGTAAGCAGTGCTGACGTCCGCTAGTTGGTTTTTCGGCAAGAAGCCTTCTGGTGCCTCGCTCGAGTGTTTGCTGGACCTACGTTAGCTAAGTCACGTACTCCGTATGCTCTTTACTAGCCTTCTTAGGGCCTGGGTTATACGCCATCGCTGCACCAAGTTGGACGGAACCGTGAGGTGACCAGGCGGTGACTTGGGGTGGTCCATACCAGTGATTGGAAACACCAATCGGACAAGGCGCAATCGCGTTGTCAGTGGCGTTCCTGCATTCGGTTTCTCGCATCTAGCTGTTACTTGTAATTTTATCCCAATCAGTTTTACGTTTTTTCTTGATTCCACTTCTTTGTTTTCTATTTGCGTTCAATCTCATTTTCTGTTGCAACTGCATCCATTTGCAATTCGGTGCCCTGAACTGGACTGGTAGAGCAGCTATACCTGTATAGCGTGACCAAGGTCGGATGACGTCACCGCGGCGTCGCCAACACAAATATAAGTACAACAGGCCACATCAGGGAGGGTAGCAGGCACAGTCCATGCTACCGCCTTTATCAGATAGAGCTGATCGAAGAGACGGACGTCCTCACATGCATCAACTGTGGTCGAAGAATAAGAGTGAAACAATAACAACCTGAGTATCAAAGCGACTTCAACCTAACCGACGTAACATTACCCACTGGTATGTAGAAAAACCTCGGCGGAACCCTGCACATATCACTTACCAGCCAAACAATGACCGGTGCACAGTGCCATACTTCAGGATTAAGATGGCGAGCGCGCCGTTGTCAGTCTACTACAGTTTCGCGCGCACAATTAGGGAATTTGTGACTTATCACGACGCCGCTTACCCTTTCCAACGGTCTCCAAGCAGAATCTCCGGTAAGAGACCAGACAATAAGGTATCCGCCTGAATTGACTGCGGCCAGCGACGTCATGTCAGGGTTGATCGATAGACTGTGTATTGGTCCGTTATCGGAGTCAGGGCAAATCGTGTTGGCCGCATTGTTGCGCAAATCCCAGATGACCACTTCTCCCTTGTTTGTACCCATGATTATTTCATGCTGATTCCGATGCAACAGCATTGTATTGATGCTCGAGGAGGTCTGAGATTTGATGCATAAGATGAATGGAATGAAGAAGTAGCAGGCGCTTGTCGACTGTAACAGAATCACATTTTTGAAACACTATGGTATAGTTGGACAATGTCCCTTCGAAAAGGTATTCCGAGCACCAATCAGATGATAGACAGGAGTACATTTGGTTGAGTAGTATAGTAAATAGAACGAGACATACCATGACAGAATGATCAGAAAACTCACAGATATCAAAAAATAGTTGCAGCAATTTAAGAAAATAATATAGAGAACCATACGTGTATGCATTTTCAGGTGTACAGCGTAATGAAGGATCGGTAAAGGAGAATAAATATTAGGTGGGTATGCAGCACAATCACATGGGTGTTTTTCATAAATGGAGATATCATGCCGAAAAATTTTCTAAACAGTTATGATGAAGTGATGGAAAAACCAAAAGCAGAAACTGTCATTGAGAATCGCTAACAGCTCACACACCCATGATTACACAACAAAAGGAAAAATGTGATATGATACTTCATCATCATCAATACATGATTGCTGAAAGTGAGAAGCACACTTCAATTTATGTGGTGCAATACAAAGAAATAAGATATCAAATATTGTAGAATATAAAAGTAAAAAGTGAAATAATGCTAAATATCATACTACACATTGAGTATGGGCACATGGTTGGAAGATGGACAAAGAAACTGATAACACAACGTCACTGAGATCGGCTCTTTTGCATATAAAGTGCATCAAACCAGACTTGATCATCCTTCGGACCCCAGTCCGGCGGTCAGGAGATACCAACGGATGCCAACTTGGAAGTGGAGGTTTTCATCTCTCTTGACCAAGTCGTCCCTTCGCCTCCTCTCTTTTTCCATCTACACCTCGGACGCGCAAACAATGCGCGTCACGGGAATCGGTGTGCCGGCATGCGCAACATGTGGCTTAGCCATCGGAGCCTGGTATAACAGTGTTGGGCAGTTCACTCACTTTTCCTGCATCAAATACACGACGCCGAATACGTTCAATGCACACGCGGTGTTTCCACAAGACATGACCTAAATTGCGGTGGTCGACCTAGTGGGCCAGGTTTCGCAGCCCTACATGAATGTTGAACGGACGGCTGCAATGACCCGATCTACTTGATTAATGATCCGGTTCCAGAAAAAGGAGCTCAGTTTGTGCATCCCCGTTGATGAAAACGAAGCTGACGAGGTAACTAATACCCGCGGTACACAGGAACTCCGACCACTTCTTGCTGTCAGCAGCGATCGCATGCGGTCTGGCGTACTGAGTTAACCTGCAACCATGCAAGTTCAATCACATGAACTAGCGATAACAACCCAAGAATCTGAGCCGCGGGCCTAGGTCTTGGATTCATATGGGGAGCTATCTCGGATTATTAGAATAAAAACCCCATAGGTAACGTATCTATGAAATACCGAACCGAGCCGAAAGACCCAACTCAAATCGACATGAATATGGGTAGGATGTTCGGAAGTGACGTAGCAACAATCAGCAAAACCATCTTAAAATACAGCTAGGCGAAACGTGACGTAAGTAATGGGGAGAAACGTGTTTCCATAAGTAAATAAGCTGGGTGTGGAAGTTCGCTGTCGTTCGAGTGATAGCTCGCTGGTTCGCCTGTTACATGTGAGCTTGCTGAGATTCATCGGTAACAACCATCCAGCCCATATAAACTGCCGATATTGAAGAAGATAAGGATCCTCGTATAATAAAAGGCTTCCTATGTTGAATGTTACCAGAAGAGAGAGCGAGTTAGGCACAAACCAAAAAAAATGTGACCCGAAAAGACGACAGTGTGCGCTATCTTTCGCCAAGAATATTGTTGGTTGGCCGAACAAGCTCCTTGTGGTGCCAGCTGGGTGGTTCCCGTTCCAGTGAATGGTTCGGCGGAAGTGTTTCAGGACGTGATGCGTTTTCGCCTGGCAAGCGTTCTCCTCATAAAAGTCACATACGTCCGTTTAATAACACTGTAGCGTGGGGGATGTGACTTGCCACTAAATAAAATCACTGCCCCTTGCATCTTTCAGAGTGGCATTGTAATTCAAGGGTGTGTTGGACCTCTGGTCCTTTTCGGTCCTAAACGCGTATGAATCACTTGCTTAGTCACGGACGCCCTCATATCGCCTTGCTGCCTTGACCAAAGACTCGGGGTAGGAACCTCTAAGACAATCCACTACTTCGGCCTGGGCAATCGGGTAGTACCACGTCCACTGACGAATCATGAATGGACCATACTACTACTTTAACTCTTGCAATATCTATCTACTATACTGTCCACACTATTCAACCTTCAGTCAGAAATTGTCCCACGCTTCAACTACACTTATGTCTTCCCCGGTCACCGACAATAACAACTCACTGGTCGCACCTGGCGGAAGTAAGTCAAACTCTTGGTGTTCGAGGCCCGGTGATCACAGTCTTCTCACACTCCACCGAAACCCCAGCTTTTTTCGACTCAGTTCTCCATTCGGCTTCGCAGCGTTAAATGTGGCACTCGGATGCAGATCGGACTGCAAGCTTACCTGATCCGCACTCTTGAGACGCTCTCGGTAGACATATGTTGCTTTTCAAAACCAAATTGCACGACTTCAGTACCGTCATTAATTACCTTTCCGACAAACCCTGACGTCAGATACCATTTGCGCCTTTCCAAGGACCTAGCAGCTGCCGCTCCTGGGCAGGCTGGTGTTGGGGTTGCTCTGAGTGACAATGTTGAGTCCTCTCTGCTTAGCTGGATGCCAATCAACAACTGGCTATGTGCAGTCAGACAAACTTTCATGTAAGCGTCGAGATGTTACACGTGCCTTATTTGTCGTCTACGCCTACGCTCATACAGATTACAGCCCGGATGTAGTGATTGCTTTTACTAACTACATGACCTTCCGCGTTCCTTTAAAAAGCCTGACGTCATTCCTGTCTGGAATTTAAACGCACGAAGGGACCGCTTGCCACCAAGCGAGCGCCATCTTGGGACTCGCGCGCTATTTACAGTCTGACCTCGGGTAGAGTTAGGACTGGTGGCAAGCTTTCGTCTTTCTTTGTTGTCAACGACGGAGTTCGATAAAGTTGCCCTATTTCCCCATTCCTCTTCGATTTTGCCACTGAATGTCCTCGAAAATGCTATGGTGGACTCGTTGAGCGCTGGCGTCGAGGTCCTCCTAGGTAGTTGAGTTGTTGACTTGTACCACGCTGATGATATCGTCTTGCTGGGTGACGGTCCAAAGACCGTCCAACTTGCACTTAACCGCTTGGCGATTGAAGCGTCAAAGTATCGGATGGCTTTTCCCCATTCAAGGTCAAAGCACATTTTCAAGAATTTCTGATGCCTTTCTGATGATGTACTTACACCCAGTCTTGGTGAAGAAATACCAAAGATTGTGGAGCTGCGTCATTGCCAGTGGAATTGTTGGAGACGAGGTTTTGATGAGTATCTCAAGAGCTCGTCTCGCTTTCTTTAGGCTGAGGCAGTTGTAGCGCCGCCTTGACATTCGTCTATCCATCAAGGGCGGGTTCACTGTGTGACTGTCCGCGCTGTACTGTTGTACGGTCGCGAGATAGCCTGTTCTTACCGTTGGTCTGCGCCGCTTTTCTTTGAGCACCTTCGCTTGCGGTCCACCATTCGTGTGTGGTGGCTGCACCACGTAACAAATGTGGAAGTGAGAGCATGTCTTGAGTGGAGGCAGCCACTCGCTCGAGGAGCTGGTTCCACTGCGTCAGCTGCGGTAGCGTGGACAGATATTGTGCAATCCGCTCATTGTCTTCCGCATCGTGCGTTAGCGGTTACTGGAGCAGGCGGCGCGGTGAACATCAAACGAATTGGGGAGACGAAACAGTTGGCCTTGGTCTGTTGTTCTCGATTCCCTGGTTGGAGGCCCTGGAAGTCATGGCTCAAGACTGATGTCAATAACGGACATGTATCTACATGTTGCGGTAATTTCCCTTTCCTTCCCCTAATAAAATAAGTAAGGAAAAATTCAAAAACCGAGTGAAAAATAGGGCAAAAAAGGTATTTTTCTACTTACTCCGATCCTGTTTTCGTAGGTTAAGGTGAAGCAATCATAATTCAGAATATCGAAAAACAGCACAAGGGCTAACCTGAAAAACTCGAGTGATCCACAGACTGCCACCAGCCCTCCAGTCAATAATCTTCGCTACGCGATCTTCCGACCCAGCAAACATCCAATTTCCTTCATCATTGAATCCCAGGGTATTTACATTTTTGTTAAACTCTGACACGATCACTGCTGGGGTTGCAGCACCATGAGTGTCGTAAACCCGAACACGCCCATATCCACCAGCAGCCAAGTAATGCCCATCTCGTGAGAACGCCAGAGCATTGACCTATGCCGAGATGAGGCAGAGGGAAATGCGTCTGTACTTGTGATTCGTTATGCTGAAAGCCTTGTATGTACTTTCCAGTGCTCGGTTGCCACATGCGTATAATGTGGTCGAAACCACCGGTAGCCAGCGATAAATTGGCGTCATAATCCCCTTTCATTAAATAAATGGACCTTAAGGTAAGGTATAGGAGCATATAAGTGTACGAAGGAAATATCATGATACCGGTAGTAATTATGCGCAGACAAAATACCAATAACTCAGAAATCAGAGAGTGAAGTCATGTAGTGCTGTGAATAGCCTGTGTTAATTCAGACCCTGAACCGTGACTCGAACGCTAAACAAAATTAAAGGCAAGTTAACAAGCCTGACTATACTGAGGCTTGGTGCAGAGCATACGGCTAAAGCGTCAAACGAACAAAGGTACTATGAGGTTCCGGTGGCTCGGCAAGGCATACAATTGCCGTGGTCAAATGCGTGATACAAGAAAAAGCGTCGCCGGCCAATGATGAAGTGATCAAGACGTGTGTCTTGTAATCCACAGATCCGAACCTGCGTAGGTGCGTATGATATACCAGTGTCCCTATGTGGTACATCGCTGATGGTGGTAGCAAACTGTCTGTGACGGAAGAAAAGTCATCCCAAAAATGGAGTGTGCCGCATGCAGATTTTCAGTTAGTCAAATCAGATCTGGTTGCCACAACCGGCGTAGGAATAAGGGTACTTATAACCAGCGGCAATTCGATATATTAATAGAGTAAATCTGAAATAAAAGGGAACTTAAGAGGCAATCGTTATTAATAAACACATCAGGGGCGAGGCACCCCAACTATTGTGTCGCAATAAAAATCAATCAGATGGAAAGCAAATCGAAATAATGTTATCATAATGTGCATTATATTATGCATTAGCGACGAGATCGTGGTTGGAGGAAGAAGCTAAGCGGGAGGATAGGGATAAAGAAACTCACAAAACGAACGCCACTGAGGTCAGCTCCTAACTATGTCAAAAAGTCTATCCAGCCAAACGTGTTCATCTTTAGGACACCAACCAGGGAGCCGAGAGACTCCAATCGATACCGACTTCGAAGCAAGGGACATCATTTATCTTGAGCAAGTTACTGGTTGGCATCCCTTCCTCTTCTTCCATCCACAACCCTGGTGCGCAAAGAACACATTTCGCGGGAGTCGGTGTGTTGACATGCGCAACAGGTGATCCAACCCTAGGAGCCGAACCCTTAACCTGCTATTCGTGTGCCGTAAACAAGGCGACGATCATGCTCGTTGCTCACAAGGTGTTCCCAACAGATGTGCGCTAAGCTGCGAAGGCACCGGAGGTGGAATGAAGCAAGGCTCTTCACATAAGTCCATTTGATGAACCAGGTTTCATCGCCGTACAGTAGGGCTGAACAGACAACTGAAGTGTAGACTCAGTCCAGAAAGTGAACTGACTAATGGTTGGTTCGGCGGAGCTGTACGTCACGGGGTGCGTCCTCAGTTTGCGGATCGAGGAACGCCTTCCTTGTGAAGGCAACTGTGAATAAGTCTCGTTGTACGCAGGCGAGATGAGCAAGCAATCGTGGACAATCAGCGGCAGCATCCTAGAGCGTGGGGGTTCTGGGCTGGTCACCTGGTTCCTAATTAAATACTACAAGAGCTCGTAAGACGCTGTAGCAAAACTGATGTGGCCGGCTATAGGGTCACTGACCACTCACTTTGCAACCAGAAGTGAGTGGTCAACTGAGGGTGGATGAACTACGTCGATGACCATCGGCTTCTGTGAAGAAGTATGAGCCACCCGGCTGTCAATGGCCTTCGTGCTATTCTGCGAGTTCGGTGGTCCAGAAAACTGCTCATGGCCTCCGTGTTGCTTCCTCCGAGTTTCTTGGGCGTCCTGAGTAGCTTGTTTTTACTCGAAAGCCGTGTTTTCATCATCGTGATAGTCGGCTTCCAACGGTACGCGATATACGTCAATGACCCCGCTGTCTTTAAGACCAAAGGCTTCAGGTGGGGTTCCTTATGTCAACCGTCTTCCTCGACCGGGAAGCTATATGCCCACACAACATATGGACTAATGCTTCAAAAACTTTCTGTTCTCTCTCTCCGCTCTTTGTGAATGCTACCGCCGGCGGAGGTGCTGGCGGCCGAACACGCTATATCGCACCACAGTTCGGTTACTTAATTCCACGTTTGCTCAACACCCCGTCCTTGGTAATCCCCCTCGGTTTCCGAGTCCACGACACCGTGCCGCATTGGGCAAGTGTTCTCGTCATACGGATCAGGAATTTATGTCCGAGGGTGCGCCGCCAAATAGTACTGGCAAGGGTTTTTTAGCGCCCCATTCCCAATTCAAACTGGCAACCTTCAACGTCCGGACGCTGATGCAGATTGGATCATAAGCAGACCTTGCTCGCACGCTTGAAACTACTTCTACTAATGTCTGCTGCCCCAACGAAACCCGATTACAGGGCCTTAACACGACGCTAGGACCGGTTTCGCCGTCTGCAGGTCCCTTTGGCAGGTTTACACTGCGCTTATCTGGAGACGCAACTGCCGAAACCGCTGATCTTTGCGGCGTGTGAACTGCGTTGAACACGTGCTGACGCCGCGCTACTAGAATGCATCCCTGTCAACAGTCGACTCTGCGTGATCCGACTTGAGACCACTGTGCGACTTCCCAGTCGCGGGACTAGCAGAAGTTGCTTGTTCGTTGTAGTGGCGTAGTAGCCCTGTCAACCACTGGATCTCTGCACGATCCTTCTAACTTCTCGAAGCTCGTCGGACAATTCCAGCTGGCGCTGTGTTTCATTCACTACGAAGAACCACTAACGCTGAATTTAAACAGCTCCACCGGGTGTCAACTGTACGCCGTAACGGCGCTACGCTGCCGTGACCACCACAAGTCGCACGCGGGCTGAGTATATCGCGAGGACGCCCACCCTTACGCTGATTCGAATCCGCGTTGCAAGATTATGAGACAAGCTCGTTACCACTAGCCTACAGCCGGTGCTTCATACACAGCTCTAACGAACGTTTGCAGTTGTCCGTATGGTCGCGGTTAAGTCCATACTTAGCACCTCCTCCGGGAGGATCGCGAGGCCTGATTAACGCAACGGCAGTTTCTGCATTGCGCTGACTACGGTCGTTATGCGCACATCGTTGCCCATGCAGCTGTCAAGGTAGTCGAACCAATCAAATATCCCGATTTCCTTGCTATCAATGGTCAAAAGGTCATCATGCGGCTAGTAGTCCTGTAACAACAATTTGAAGATGCGAAGCACATGCTAAATGATGGGACTACTCTAGAGAAGCTGTTCAGGGTTGACTGGGCCGCCCCAACATCGTTAGAAAGCAAGACAATATCGTCCGCATAATCAAGGCCGAATAACTTTCCATCAGGCAGCACCTCAAAGCCTGTATCGTGAAGCTCCGAAAGGGAACACTGTATAATGCAGTCCATGACGAAGTTGAACAAAAATGGAGAAGTTGGACAATCCTGAAGAACGCCACTTGTTGTAGGAAGGGTATCCGACAAATCACCGTAGACTGATGCGGCCTGTGGTGTTCCAGTACAGGGCATGTAAAGTGTTCACATATTTCATGGGAACACCTTTCCGCACAAATATTTCGAACAGAACGCATCGATCGACTGAATCAAGGAACACAGTTGTTGTCAACCTGCGGTACGTGTAGCACTGCTCTAGCACCAACCGCATAGTTAATATGTGGTCCTGGGCGAAAGCCTGCTTGTTCTTCCCAAATGCGGGATACTCGTCCACCAGTGAGGCGACGAACAAGAACTGAGGCCAGTAATTTTGTCACCACCGGCGTTAGGCAAATACCCCTGTGGTTAGAACAATCGATACGACTACCCATCTTGTATATCGCCACCATAATCGATTCACCTCAGTTAGCTAGAATGGCCTCTGCCTTCCAGACCTGTTCGAACATCGAGGTCAGTGCTCTGCAGGGGATCTCACTACCACTCTTAAACAGGGCGCGTGCGAGGGAATCCGGGCCATTAGCACGAAACAGATTGAGGGTTGCGATTGCGTTTCGGACCTCAGATTCCGACGGGTCCTCTAAATCAGGGGTGTCCAAAGTCCGGCCCGCGGCCTCATCATGAAATAATAAATTCAGGCTTGGAATTTTTTCGTACCTGTGTAATTTTTGTCATTATCTTAATGTCAGACTGAATATGTCCCGACATATGTTTACCTCACAAAATGTGGACAATCCTGCTCTAAACTAACCGGCCATGACTCAATTGCATCAACTGAAGTAGGAAGAGGTTCAGAAGCAATGGGACAACTGAACTACTCACGAAAGTGCTCAGCCCAGCGAGCAATACAGCGCTCCTCACTGAATCAGGGCACCCGCACTGTCTCTGATTGTCACACTGACGCCTGCTTTTCTGGGACCCGTGGTGCGGATCAGTTGGAAGAGGTTGCGATAATTGCCCAATACTCCTGCTTCCTACATTTCTTGTGTCCTACTAGTCCACCACGCTTCTTTGTTTACATGCAAGCTCCGCTTTAGTTCGTGCCTAATAGTTCGTCTGGACACATTCTGTTCAGAAACAGCCGGGAGTGCTTTTTCTGAATTCCAACAGGTTCACCGATCTATCGGATATCCAGTTACTGATGCAGCGACGAATGATAGTGCCGCAAGCGGAAGCTCCTACATGGTACATGGTGGTCGAGATCCTATTCCACTGAAGCTTAGTGTCATTAGCATAAGGTAGCGAAAATTCGAGACGTAGGGCATCCTGGTAGGCTTGCCTGACCGAGGGCTGAGACAATTTCTCAGTTGCCGATTGGAGGAGACGCTTCGTGCGTCTCCTGACAAAGTTTATCGAGAAATGACAGCGTACCAAGGCATGATCAGATTCGAAGAGAGGGAGAGAAGGGGGACTTACCTGAAAACCTTAATGCCCTAAGCAAACATTCAGAGTCAAGGCGCCTACACCTTGTGTAAACAATATACCGTCACAAACAGCTGGCTATCGTGCAAAGATAAGGCGGCATCGGCGAGACAGCTTCCTTGCGGCTTTCACTGCCCCGCGTCATAATCAGCCATTATCCCGCAGATAACTCAGCACCAAACACACTTTAAACAGACAATCCGATTAGGAGACGGCAGCACACGCGCCACTGGTGTCGGTTGCGAGCCATGTCCTGTAAAGTCTTGAGCCAAGCACAAGGTGAGTCACGTGGACTCCAACCCGGAAGGCGAGACAGACCAACGGCACCCAGCTTGGTTGTCAGTGACTTCATTTCCCGCTGCCAAGTCACCGTCTGTCCACCCCGAGCCTTGCGCCATGCTACACCTGACAGACTAAACAAGGCCCTCCTAGGTAAGCGGTGACCAGGCATGCGTAGCACGTGCCCGAGCCAACGCAACTTATTCAGTGCTATCTGTTGTTCTAGTGAGCTAGCATGATTATAACCACCCAGTACTCGCCTACGCACATCATCGTTGCGGATACGCTGGTGCCATCCGACACCAGCAATGCTTCGCAGACAACGATGATCAAAGACTTGAAGGCGCCTCAGATCTTCAGACCGAAGGGGCCAAGTTTCACTACCATACAGCAGGACGGCCCTCACTGTGGCCTTGTATACACGGCCTTTCAGACGGAAGGGAACTTTCTTCTGTCGCCAAAGATGACGCAGGTTCAAGAAGGCAGCTCTGGCCTTTGCAATGCGTGAGTTGACGTCAGTTTCTATGCGCCCATCATTGCTGATGCAACTGCCAAGATAAGTGAATTGATCAACCACCTCGAGTTCCTCGTTAGCAAGCGTCAAGGGGTCATCAAGTGGCTGGTGGTCCTGCAGCAACACTTTGCACTTTGAAGGTGCGAAGTGCATACCAAATAACGGGACCACTCTGGATAGGCTATTCAGGGTTGATTGCGCGGCCTCAACATTGTCGAAAAGCAAGACGATATCGTCCGCATAATCTAGATCAACTAACCGTTCACCAGGCAGCACTTCAACACCTACATCGTGAGATTCCGTAAGGGAACACTCCATGATAGAATCCACGACGAAATTGAACAAAAACGGGGAAATCGGACAACCCTGTCGAACGCCACTTGTAGTCGAAAAGCTATCCGATAGGGCACCATAGACCCTGACGCGGCCTCAAGTGTTCGAGTATAGAGCACGAAGGATGTTCACATATTTCGTGGGAACACCTTTCCGCGCAAGTAGTTCGAAGAGAATGCATCGATCGACTGAATCGAACGCACTCCTGAAATCGAGGAACACAGCTATTGTCGGTCTGCGGTATGCGTGGCGCTGCTCTAGTACCTGCCGCAAAGTAAATATATGGTCTATACAGCCACGTCCTGGGCGAAAACCGGCCTGCTCTTCCCTACTCTGAGATTCCCGTTCTGCAGTGAGGCGACGAACGATAATCGAGGCCAGTAATTTTGTCACAACTGGCGTTAGGCTAATACACCTGTTTACATACAATGAGTGGAAAACAGTGCGATGTTAACAGCAAAAAATTCAAAGCGGTCGAAGGTCTTTAGGCTCACGTGACCTGTTCCGAGGAAAACGCAATCGCTAGCCTCACCAGGGTAGGGCTAGCGTGGTCACGAAATCCGTTTGCTTGCATAGCTTTGGCTTCAGCCGCCGAATTGCTGCCGCCTCCGCAAACTGTAGTAAACGGGGATTAGCCTGTTTACTAACTACCCTGAAATTGCCACGTGGGTTCTGGCATTCAGGGCAGTCTAGGATGTGGCGGGCAATAGAGCTAGTTGGTAGCTTCGGACCCTTAGCAATCATGTTACGCGGAACATGCTCTGCAATCCTCGCTGACAGCCTTCTCTCAGTTCGGCCTACGTACTTGCTACCGCAAGTACAATTAAAGAGGTAAATGCAAGAGGCGGTAACTTGAGAGTCTGGTCTGTCCAGGTTGGATTTACAGAGCAGCCTTCTGACTTGATGCAATAACACTAGCTCAGCCGCATGGTAACACTTCTTAATCGATTGACGGAGGCGATGCCTGCATCTTCGGTCAACTTGATCTCCTTTGAAGAGCAGTGTAATGAATACTCTTTTCTTTGGGACATCGGTTGGTGTTTTATCTCCGGATCGTACTTTTGCGTGTCGAGTTATAAATCGCACTGGATACCCATTCTCTTGTAGCGTCAAGGTGACTCGTTCTAGTTCATGTTCGATTGTGTCTAATGAGCAAATTTGGCGAGCTCTAGCAAAAGTGGTACGTACTAGAGCTCGTTTATAGTTCATTGGGCAAAAGCTATTAAAGTTCAAGTATTGCCCCGTCCATGTTGCTTTTCTGTACACAGATCGAACGAGTGTACCATCTGGCTTTCTCTGTAAGTTAACATCTAGGAAGTGGAAAGATCCGTCGGACTCGCTTTCCATTGTGAACTTGATGGCTGGATGGCACATATTCATCAGTTTCAGTAAGTGCGCCGCCTGTTCAGGTGTGTCAACGACGATGAATGTGTCGTCTACATACCGGCAATAAAGGTGTACATTTTGTAGGTAAGAAGCTAACACAGTGTTTTCCAAGTTTCCGAGGAAGATATCAGCCAAAACTGGGCCCAGTGGGCTGCCCATGGCCACGCCGTCGATTTGTCGATACAGGGTTCCATTGAACCGGAACTGAATATCTTTTGTGCATAGGCGCAGTAATGATTTTAGCTGGAGCGCTGGGAACCCAACTTTATCAGCGTGTTTGGCTATTATATCTAGTGTTTCTTCCAAAGGTACGTTCGTGAACAATGATGATACATCGAAAGAAACCATGTGTTTTCCCTTTACATTCAAATTACTTATCTTGTTGACAAATTCAAAAGTGTCTCTTAGACTGTAGCTCGTCAGTTCCCTCCGGATGGGCTCAATAAGTTTTGCTAGCCATCGCGCTAATTTTTGGTATGGTGTATCTACCATTGAGACGATTGGACGTATTGGGACACCCTCCTTATGAGTTTTCGGTAAGCCATACATGTGGGGAAGTCGGGATCCCCGGGGGCGTAACTGAGTCGTAGTTTTGGCATCCATCAATCCGGCCTTCACTAACTTCTTCAATTCACGGAGGCGGCAGCAATTCGGCGGCTGAAGCCAAAGCTATGCAAGCAAACGGATTTCGTGACCACGCTAGCCCTACCCTGGTGAGGCTAGCGATTGCGTTTTCCTCGGAACAGGTCACGTGAGCCTAAAGACCTTCGACCGCTTTGAATTTTTTGCTGTTAACATCGCACTGTTTTCCACTCATTGTATGTAAACAGCTGATGAGAATACGCGAAATTACTGAATTCAGTAAATTCTGTTATAATGTTGTTTCTTCTTGCTTTATTGAAATTCGTGAAGGGAAATGCCTGCATGAAATTTCTAAAGAAACGCCTCCCGCTTGATACATTTCGCTCATTGGACAAATTAGTGGAAATACGCTGTTGCATTGCTCGTGAGACAATGCGTGCGATTGTTTACCGTGAGTGACTGCAAACGTCAACTTACCCGCGTCAATTTGTGAAGTCATTGCGTAAGGACAATTTACCCGTCAATGCCCGAAACTTGCGAAGAATAACTAAATCCCACATCGAAGCGAGTTCTCAGCGCATTGATGAATTAAACGCCAGGTTGAGATGTGTGGACCAAGTACCCAATTGCTTAAACATTGTATGCCGTGTAAAATTCTTCAACTTCCTTCGCACTTTGTTGCTAAAAACGCGTTCAAATACTAGAAAGCATCTAATGAGCTCCGTGTCACGGGAATGTTTCAACGATCAGTTGCCGTTAGAACCTGAGAAGTATGTGTTAAATCTATCAACCACTCCGTTGAGTCGTCACCAACTTGAAGCTTTATCACTTGGTTTCAATTTTTCAGTTCCACCAAACAGATGTGACAGAATAGGGATTGAAGCTCAGTTTGAGCATCTGTACGAACAACTGTCCAGTTTAACACCGGTCAGCGAGGACGCAAGCGACTGGTTTAGAGCTAAAATGGCAGATTTGGCTAACCAATTCTGTGTCAGTGATACTGAAAAGTGCAGAATCCTTTGGGAATCATTGGGAATCCTTGAAGCAACTGCGGCGAAATGAAAATCTCGTAATACTGCGACCAGACAAGGGATCAGGAGTTGTGATTTTGGAAAAGCAACAGTACATTCAGAAAGTCCAATCAATCCTTGCGGATTCTAGTCGTTTTGTTCAGGATGTAACAAACCGAGACAAAACTGAGCAGATAGAGAAGTTAATAGTCCGTGAATTGAAGAAGTTAGTGAAGGCCGGATTGATGGATGCCAAAACTATGACTCAGTTACGCCCCCGGGGATCCCGACTTCCCCACATGTATGGCTTACCGAAAACTCATAAGGAGGGTGTCCCAATACGTCCAATCGTCTCAATGGTAGATACACCATACCAAAAATTAGCGCGATGGCTAGCAAAACTTATTGAGCCCATCCGGAGGGAACTGACGAGCTACAGTCTAAGAGACACTTTTGAATTTGTCAACAAGATAAGTAATTTGAATGTAAAGGGAAAACACATGGTTTCTTTCGATGTATCATCATTGTTCACGAACGTACCTTTGGAAGAAACACTAGATATAATAGCCAAACACGCTGATAAAGTTGGGTTCCCAGCGCTCCAGCTAAAATCATTACTGCGCCTATGCACAAAAGATATTCAGTTCCGGTTCAATGGAACCCTGTATCGACAAATCGACGGCGTGGCCATGGGCAGCCCACTGGGCCCAGTTTTGGCTGATATCTTCCTCGGAAACTTGGAAAACACTGTGTTAGCTTCTTACCTACAAAATGTACACCTTTATTGCCGGTATGTAGACGACACATTCATCGTCGTTGACACACCTGAACAGGCGGCGCACTTACTGAAACTGATGAATATGTGCCATCCAGCCATCAAGTTCACAATGGAAAGCGAGTCCGACGGATCTTTCCACTTCCTAGATGTTAACTTACAGAGAAAGCCAGATGGTACACTCGTTCGATCTGTGTACAGAAAAGCAACATGGACGGGGCAATACTTGAACTTTAATAGCTTTTGCCCAATGAACTATAAACGAGCTCTAGTACGTACCACTTTTGCTAGAGCTCGCCAAATTTGCTCATTAGACACAATCGAACATGAACTAGAACGAGTCACCTTGACGCTACAAGAGAATGGGTATCCAGTGCGATTTATAACTCGACACGCAAAAGTACGATCCGGAGATAAAACACCAACCGATGTCCCAAAGAAAAGAGTATTCATTACACTGCTCTTCAAAGGAGATCAAGTTGACCGAAGATGCAGGCATCGCCTCCGTCAATCGATTAAGAAGTGTTACCATGCGGCTGAGCTAGTGTTATTGCATCAAGTCAGAAGGCTGCTCTGTAAATCCAACCTGGACAGACCAGACTCTCAAGTTACCGCCTCTTGCATTTACCTCTTTAATTGTACTTGCGGTAGCAAGTACGTAGGCCGAACTGAGAGAAGGCTGTCAGCGAGGATTGCAGAGCATGTTCCGCGTAACATGATTGCTAAGGGTCCGAAGCTACCAACTAGCTCTATTGCCCGCCACATCCTAGACTGCCCTGAATGCCAGAACCCACGTGGCAATTTCAGGGTAGTTAGTAAACAGGCTAATCCCCGTTTACTACAGTTTGCGGAGGCGGCAGCAATTCGGCGGCTGAAGCCAAAGCTATGCAAGCAAACGGATTTCGTGACCACGCTAGCCCTACCCTGGTGAGGCTAGCGATTGCGTTTTCCTCGGAACAGGTCACGTGAGCCTAAAGACCTTCGACCGCTTTGAATTTTTTGCTGTTAACATCGCACTGTTTTCCACTCATTGTATGTAAACAGCTGATGAGAATACGCGAAATTACTGAATTCAGTAAATTCTGTTATAATGTTGGTTCTTCTTGCTTTATTGTAATACACCTGTGGTTCGCACAGTCTGTGTGACTGCCCTTTTTGTATACTGCCACTATAATCGGTTCTCTCCAATTAGCCGGCACACTCTTTTCGTTCCAGATACGTTCGACTAGGGAGGTCAGTGCTTTGCAGAGGACCTCACCTCCATCCTTAAACAGTGCAGGTGGGAGGGAATCCGGGCCAGCGGCACGAAAACGATTGAGGGCTGTGATCGCGTTTCGGACCTCGGCCTCCGACGGAGTCTCTAAACTAACCGTCCATGGCTCGTCCTGCATTACCTGAGTAGGAAGAGGTCCGGGAGCAGGGGGCCAGCTGAACTGATGTTCAAAGTGCTCAGCCCAACGAGCCATACGGCGCTCCTTATTGTGTATCAGCGCACCAGCGCTGTCCCTGATTGTCTCACTGACGCCTGGTTTTCTCGGACCAGTGGTGCGTATTAGCTGGAAGAGCTTGCGGTAATTGCCTACTGCTCCTGCCTCCTCTACTTCTTGAGCCCGACTGGTCCACCAGGCTTCCTTGTCAGCACGTAGGCTCCGCTTTGGTTCACGCTTAATAACCCGTCTGGTCACATTGTGTTCAGAACCAGCCGGGAGGTGTCTTCTAGCTTCCAAAAGGTTAACGGACCTATCGGATATCCAGTGACTGGTGCGATGACGACTGATAGTGCCACAAACAGATGCTCCTGCGTCGTGCATAGCGGCCGAGATCCTATTCCACTGAAGTTCAGGGTCATTAGGACAAGACAGCGAGAGTTCGCTATGCAGTGCTTCTTGATAGGCTTGCCTGACAGAGGGCTGGGACAATTTCTCCGTTGCCAATCGGGGGAGACGCTTTGTGCGCCTTCCGGCAAAGTTCATGGAGAAACGACAGCGCACCAAGGCATGATCAGAGTAGACAGGTACTCCAGTACGAGCGGCAATCCAGAATGGAACCGCGCCACCTGTAACTTATGGCTATGTGGTCAATTTGGGTCCATCGCTGGCCAGCTACAGGTGGACGCCAAGTGGCACTTCGGCGCCCACTGTGTCTAAAAGCAGTGCTAGTAAGAAACAACTGGTGCTCCGCACACAGTTGTAGCAGACGCTCGCCGTTGTCAGTCCGTTCGGAGTTAAGTCCATACTTACCACCCAGCTGAGCTTCTGAAGAGCTCAGACGCCCTACTTGTGCGTTCATATCCCCTGCAAGTACTATAATATCTGAACTAGTAGCACTGCGTAGTAGCGCGTTCAGTTCGTGATAGAATGTGTCCTTGACTGCATTAGAACTGCAGTCGGTGGGAGCATAAGCAGAAATCACAAACAAACAGCGTTTTGTTTTACTTCGCGAATTCACCTTAGCTGATGTCGTCAGACGGGCTGCACATAAACGGCTGTCCACCGGAATCCAATCAACCAACGATGACTCAGCCTTGGAGCTGAGAATGATACCTACACCAGCTTGACCCGTGAGTGCCGCATCGACGTCTCCGGATGCGTGCAACCAATAACGAGAGGATAAGCCGGGTGCAGTCAATTCAATAACCCCGTTAGGGTCATTAATCCTAGCTTCGGACACACAACACACATCAACACCCAGTGTGTCCAAGGTACGTGCGAGTGCAGCCTGCTGAACTGTTTGTCTTAGAGTGCGGACGTTGAATGTCGCCATGGAAACGGGACAGCGTGGCCTTATTAGGAACTTTTGCCGATAGGCGTCCGATAGGTGCTGTGGGATGGTGGCTGCAGATGGTACTACTCCAGTAACACTTCGGTTGCTGTCAATTAAGCTGGGAATTATAAAAGGAAGGTTAGTAATGGTGGCCGGGATGGGAGTAAGAGAAAAAGGTGGAAAAGAAAGAAGGGAGGCGCCAGCAGTAGCATGTTTTCGCTTATCCGCCCTGCTGTATGCAGCAGATAAGGCGACCCTTGATAATCTGCGCGACGGCCGATGCAGGATGAAGTCTATGTTTGAAGAAAATGTCATGGTTGTATGTGGGCTGGGATACTGCCAGGGCGCCCAGACCTAGACAGGAGAACGATTAGGGTCCTCACCCAAAGCCTTTGACTCAAAAGCCTGTCCGCAAGGCAGCGAGGTGGCAGTGATTTAGTTTTACAGAAATGGACACCATCCCATTTAAAACCCCCAACCTGGAGGACCAGGAGACTGAGTTTGTCTCACCTCTCACCATTGACCAACCTGGTAGGAGTAGCTCTCAAGATGCTCGGAGGCATCACCCAGTATAGCTCAATGGGTCAATGAGGTACGCAAACCGTCGCACCACGTTAAGGTCCAGTCTCGTTGCGACGGTCCAGTCTCGTTGTGATGGAGTCCAGTCTCGTTGCGACGCAGCATTGCTGGAGTCGGATGGCACCAGCGTGTCCGCAACGATGATGTGCGTACGCTAGTACTAGGTAATGATAATCATGCTAGCTCCCTAGAACAACAGATATCACTGAATAAGTTGCGTTGGTTCAGGCACGTGCTACGTATGCCTGGTCACCGCTTACCTAGGAGGGCCTTGCTTAGTCTATCAGGCTCGCGGTAGACAGAAGTTGACTTGGCAACGGAAAATTAAGACACTGACGACCAAACTGGGTACCGTTGGTCCGTCTCGCCTTTCGGGTTGGAGTCCACGTGACTCGCCTTGTGCTTGGCTCAAGACTTTACAGGACATGGCTCGCAGTAGACACCAGTGGCGCGTCTGCTGCCGTCTTCTAATCGGATTGCCTGATTAAAGTATGTTTGATGCTGAGTTATCTGCGGAATAATGGCTGATTATGGCGCGGGGCAGTGAAAGCCGCAAGGAAGCTGTCTCGCAGATGCCGCCTTATGTTTGCACGATAGTTAGCTGTTTGTGACGGTATGTTGTTAACACAAGGTGTAGGCGCCTTGACTCTGAATGTTTGCTTAGGGCATTAAGGTTTGCAGGTAAGTCCCCCTTCTCTCCCTCTTTTTATTCGTTATTTCATAGTTTCTCATGGTTGTATGGCAGCGAAGCATCAGTTCAAATGGCTGATGTACTGCTCAGAAGTCTGTATAAGCGAACATATGTTTTCGGCAATTCTTCATCAGGCTTGTACAATTACATGAAATACAAACTTTTAGTATACAGACCCAACGGGTCGTCAGTCAACCAAATTGATCTTAGTGCGCTGTGACACACCTTCGGTAAGGTTACAGTTGTATTCGTACGTGCGTACAGGTCAACTGCAGTCCGTCCTGGCCAAGGTAGGCTCAACGCGTGAGTGAACCGTTTCTGCGTGCACAGTGCTGGTTCGTTCAGCCGAATGGCGATGGTTTCTGCGGATGTTGATGATGATGATGACGTGACGAAGGAGCTCGTCCAGTTGGTGATCTAAATCGTATTTCGTCGAGGGCCTAGGTAGCAATGACAGACAGGCACTAACTGGCCCCGTGCACTTCGAAGCTTTGAACAAGCCACTGAATCTGCCGGTGCACGTTCTGATATTAATGGGATTCAGTCTACCAGGGTAGATTCAGCCCGGGAGTTCAGAGCAATACGCACACGGACTTCACTGGTATTCGACGCTGCATTATCTCCAGATGTACGCCATGAGAAAGTGGCGCCCATGTCACCTGTAGATCATAGAGCAAACATAGAGCTCCAGACAGGTTTCCATAAGCAGCAAATATCGCCTGACAGGATCTCTAATGATCGAGTAAGTGCTGTCTGTTGACCGATGTTTAACGAAGTGTGCGCACTGAGGTATGCCAATATTAGCGAGGATCGAGGTCTCCAAATGGAAACGAATGGACTGAGGCTGTCCGACTGGTTGGGCATGGGTTTGTTGACAGGGTAGAAGTGACGCTCCGCGATTGGGTATTGAAACTACCAAAGTAAGATGGAGTAGGAGCTAAAGTTGGGGTTGAAATATGGGATAAAAGCGAAGTTAGAACGGGACGATGAGGAACAACTGTAAGATGGGGACAATAGGAAGGCGTAAGCAGTAGGATCCTTACCCCTATTTGCCCCACTCGATGCAGCAGATATCATCATTCATCATTATACACGTTAGCTGCAGGTGGAAAACGCCTCCGCTATTGTGCCGCAATACTAAAGACAAGAAGCAAATTAATAGTACAACAGTGGCACGTCGGCTGAGTCCCCAGTAACGGATGGACATACTTCCGGAGAGTTAACAGCCGGCTATAGTGCCGTAAAATGAGTTATACCTAGTGAACGAGATCGTGGTTGAAGGGGGAATCTAAAGGGAGGAGGATGGACAAAGAAATTCACAGCACAAACGCCACTAGGGCCGGTTCCAAACCATATCAACAAGTGTGTCCAATCAAACGTGTTTATCGTCCTTAGGATGCACCAACCGACGCCAATTTCGAAGAGTTGTCATTCTTCTCGACCAAGTCATCGCGCTTTGGCTTCCTTCCCTCCTCTTACAACCGCACCCCCGGCGCGTAAACAATGCACGTCGCAGGAGTCAGTGTACTGATATGCGCAACACGGCCCAGCCATCGGAGCCTGGTGCGCGATATAATGGTGCTGAGCGATTCACTCGCTCTTTCTGCACCAAATACGCGGTGCTGAACACGCTCATTGCTCACGTGGTGCTCCCATCAGATATGAGCTAAGTTGCGAAGGCAGCGATGATCGAATGTGACGAGCCTCTTTATGTCTGTCGACCTAATGGGCCAGGTTTCACAACCACATAGCAGAGTTGAACGGACGGTTGCGTTGTAAACTCTACCCTTCAGGACGAGAGAAATGTCGCGTCCGCGCCACAGATGGCGGGGATTGGCGAAAGCGCCTCGAGCTTCTGCTATACGGCTCGCAACCTCATCTTCAATCACACGGGGGCTGATATAGCTGCCCAGATACTTGAATTCCTGATCACCAAAAAGGGTGAGCATAGAGGTGCATCCCTGCCAATCTTTGAGAAGTACTTTGCATTTCGATGGAGCAAGGCACAGCTCAAAAGGATTGACAGCCAGTGCTAATCGGTCCAGTGCTGCTTGGCATGTTTGGGATTTGTCACAGATTAGAGAAATATCATCCGCATACTCCAAGTCAAAACGTCGCTCAACAGGAAGTAGCTCCACTTCTTCTAGGTCGTGTCCAGCGAACGCTGTTTCCATTACCCCATCAATAGCGAAGTTAAAGGTGACAAAAAGCAACCTTGTCTAAGACGGTTGGTGATACTGAAAGGTGGCAACAGTCTGCCATAAATCAAGGGATAAAGAAATTCATCATAATCATCATCATCATATCATCATCATCATCACCACCACCACCAACAGCAGTACATCAGGCATTGAAACTGATGCTTCGCTGCCATACAACCATGAGAAACTATGAAATAAAGAATAAGAAGAGGGAGAGAAGGGGGACTTCCCTGAAAACCTTAATGCCCTAAGCAAACATTCAGGGTCAAGACGCCTACACCTTGTGTAAACAATATACCGTCACAAACAGCTAGCTATCGTGCAAAGATAAGGCGGCATCTGCGAGACAGCTTCCTTGCGGCTTTCACTGCCCCGCGCCATAATCAGCCATTATTCCGCAGATAACTCAGCATCAAACATACTTTAATCAGGCAATCCGATTAGAAGACGGCAGCAGACGCGCCACTGGTGTCTACTGCGAGCCATGTCCTGTAAAGTCTTGAGCCAAGCACAAGGCGAGTCACGTGGACTCCAACCCGAAAGGCGAGACGGACCAACGGCACCCAGCTTGGTTGTCAGTGACTTCATTTCCCGCTGCCAAGTCACCGTCTGTCCACCCCGAGCCTTGCGCCATGCTACACCTGACAGACTAAACAAGGCCCTCCTAGGTAAGCGGTGACCAGGCATGCGTAGCACGTGCCCGAGCCAACGCAACTTATTCAGTGATATCTGTTGTTCTAGGGAGCTAGCATGATTATCACCACCTAGTACTCGCCTACGCACATCATCGTTGCGGACACACTGGTGCCATCCGACACCAGCAATGCTTCGCAGACAACGATGATCAAAGACTTGAAGGCGCCTCAGCTCTTCAGACCGAAGGGGCCAAGTTTCACTACCATACAGCAGGACGGCCCTCACTGTGGCCTTGTATACACGGCCTTTCAGACGAAGGGAAACTCCCTTCTATCGCCAAAGATGCTGCAGGTTCAAGAAGGTAGCTCTGGCTTTTGCAATGCGTGAGCTGACGTCAGTTTCTATGCGCCCATCATTGCTGATGCAACTGCCAAGATAAGTGAATTGATCAACCACCTCAAGTTCCTCGTTAGCAAGCGTCAAGGGGTCATCAAGTGGCTGGTGGTCCTGCAGCAACACTGTGCACTTTGAAGGTGCGAAGTGCATACCAAATAATGGGACCACTCTGGATAGGCTATTCAGAGGACGCCAGATTTCATGTCACCTTCCGATGGATGCTGTGTCGGAAGTTAATGCTCACAAGAAATAAGCGAGCATCTTTACACAAATGAAGTAACCGCTCACCGTTATCATTACGGGAGCCTACACTATGTTAGATGTCTAGATGCAGCTCATCAATGGACAATCTCCCAACTTCAGCGTTCAGATCTCCAGCAAGCGCCAGTGTCCGTGCTCCTTCTGTAGCGAAGGAGCTGGTTCAGTTGGCGATGGAAGTCGTCTTTCATGGAATCATCGCTAAAGTTTGTGGGGGCGTAGGCAGCGATGACAAACAGACACCTATTAGAACCGCGAGACTTCGAAGCTTTGAACGAGCCAGCCAATCGGACCGCACACCTCCGGCTACTGACTGGGATTCAATCAACCACAGTTTAAGCCCGGGGACTCAGGGCAAAGCCAACACCAGCTTGGCCGGTGCTAGAAGCTGCATTGAGGTGGACAGAAGTTGACTTGGCAGCGGGAAATGAAGTCACTGACAACCAAGCTGGGTGCCGTTGGTCCGTCTCGCCTTCCGGGTTGGAGTCCAAGTGACTCACCTTGTGCTTGGCTCGAGACTTTACTAGACATGGCTCGCAACAGACACCAGTGGCGCGTGTGCTGCAGTCTTCTAATCGGATTGTCTGTTTAAAGTGTGTTTGGTGCTGAGTTATCTGCGGGGTAATGGCTGATTATGACGCGTGACAGTGAAAGCCGCAAGGAAGCTGTCTCGCGGATGCCGCCTTATCTTTGCACGATAGCCAGCTGTTTGTGACGGTATGTTATTAACACAAGCTGTAGGCGCCTTGACTCTGAATGTTTGCTTAGGGCATTAAGGTTTTCAGGTAAGTCCCCCTTCTCTCCCTCTTCTTATTCTTTATTTCATAGTTCCTCATGGTTGTATGGCAGCGAAGCATCAACTCAAATGGCTGATGTACTGCTGTTGATAATGATGCATCGTCCCCGGGTAGGTGCAATGGGAAAGCACTACTAATGTCACCTGAACGGGATCGCAGAGTGAGAAGAAAGCTCGGGTCTTGTAAACGAGTTTTGGATAGGCAGCAGATATCCATCGAGAGGGTCTCTAATGTTTGGGTAAGTATTGCCTGTTTAACGATCTGTAACAATGTGCGCTGATGATATGACAGAGTATAAGCCCTAGTCTCCTACATCGGTCCTCATACGACATAAACCGTAAACAAGATGAGCCGGGTAGCTACATGCTGGACCCGTTCTAGTCTCTGCACCTCACCTATTGTGATCGGACAATATGCGGGAGTCGTGCCTAAGCACCGGTCCTATTATGGAAGAGAACAGACGGGTGGCAATCTATTCAGACCAAGTGCAGAAGCTGCGTCTAAGTGCCCAAAGCAGGTGTAATCTGTTTGCGTGCAGTCTATTCGTACTGTCGACGGACTTCAGATCACAGCGTGAGAGTACGTTTAGATCCTTTACAGAACGGGTGGGATGCAGCGGGTGACCGGCCAGGGTGTACATAAGCCCATTACTACCCCTCCCCATGCTCATTAACGAGGACTTGGCCGTGTTGACCGGGATAGGCGGTCGAGGTCCTGCTGAAAGACGTCACGGTCGCCAGGAGAATCAACAATGCTCCAAATCTTCAGGTCATCTGCAAATAATGCACAATGAGACCGAAAAAACTGTGGTACTTCATTGATGTGGATCAGGAATAAAAGGGGCTCCAAAACTGTGCTTTGAGGTACGCCTCTAGTAGACGGGTATCATTCCGTTAGGTGGTCATCCAACTGAACCTGCCATCTTCCAATAAGGAAGTCACTGATCCACTGGTGCAGTGCGCCAACACCACTATCCTCAGCTTGTGGAGCAGGACCTCATGGTTCACTTTATCGGAAGCTTTACTGAAATCAATGTAGATAACCTCCACTGACTTCCCCCGATTCAACCATTTCTGCCGCGTCAACAGCAGGTTGGTGATGCACGAGCGGCTCTTCATGAAGTCGTGCTGTGCCGGCGTTAGGTAATCATTCGACTCCAGTAGCTAGATATTCTTTTTCACAATCTTCTCCAGCATCTTCGCCAAAACAGAGGTGAGACAAATCTGCCGGTAATCATCCACATTGCGTGGGTCACCGCTATTTTAGTATCCGCTTCACTACCGAGTATTTCCAGTCGGTCGGCAATGCACCGTCGGACAGCGCTCTGTTGAACAGATCCGTCACAGTAGGCGAGATGATGGCCGATAAGGACTTCAAAATTAGCGGGTGAAGTCCATCGGGTCCGGCAGGTTTTGTGCCGTCAAGACTGGCGAGTAGACTGTGGATATCTTCTACATCGCAATCAAAGCCATCGAGTTCAGTAGGGGCTGCACACGTCGAGCTTAGCATAAGCGCATGCTTACTTGTATATACGGCAGCGAAGTGCTCCACCAATGCAAACGCAGGTTTAGTACTGGAGGTCAGAGGCTGTCCGTCAGTGCCCTCTAACACAGCTACGTCACTTGCGGGACTCAGGCGCCGCCTCACGTTGGCAAGTTTTCCTGGGGGCCGTCTTCGCTGAGGTTACCAGCTTCTTTTCAAACTGCCGACGCTTTCGCGCTTTTGCTCTGTTGCATAGATTCCGCTGCCTTTTGTACGCCTCATAATTGTCAGCAGAGCCAGACACGCGGATTTTAGTTCACAATACGAGTCGCCACCGAGCCAATTGAGTATACTTTCTGTCGAACCAATGTGGCTTCACTGGTCTAGCTTTCGGATGATTGAGCGGTACGAAACCAGCGCACAGTGACTGCACAACCTCTTCTATAACAGACAAACAGGCCTCAACAGATGAATCCTGCGGCCTGGAGTTTTTTGTACTCCAAACACATGCCATTCATTAAGCAGGTTGTCTCACTCAGTAGAAGTAAGCGTTTCTCCAAAGGCCCAACATTAGTTGGTCGTGAAGTAAGGTCCCTCATTGATCGACAACGCGAATTGTGGGGCAAGTTCTAAACTACACAATCAACGTTAGATTACTCGTCATAAAGCAGCCAGGAATATCTGCACCTTACGGGAGCGTGAGAAACGACAGCAGTATGAACATCGCTTAGCTGAGGAATTGATAACCGCTCCCAAGCTACTTTCCTCCTAGCTGTAGCGTAATACCAAAGCAGGTAGTGGAATACCTGCCCTTTCTTCTCTCGAAAATGACAGTATGCTTCAAGTAGATGACGCAAACGTCTCGTAGTATTCCTGTCTCTTCGAATGAAGAACCGTTGCCCAATAACCCTGTCCCTACGCCACGCTCCACTTTGGCTGACCTTGAAATCAGCACTAGGAGTCAAATCCGAACTCCTCACTGGGTCCTGCTGGGCTTCACCCTCTGTTTCTCAAAACAGTGGCTGTGTACACCGCGCATTACTTTAACTAGATTTTCAGCGACCTCTCCATGAGGACGTCTCCCGCTTGCTTGTAAAGTAGGTATCGTTAAGCCCATGTACAAAGGTGGAAATCGTCCAGATCCTAGGAAGTATCGGCCGATTTGTTTAACATCCATAGTGTGGAAAGTCTCAAAAGAGCCTTGAATTCCCATCTTGATAATGTGAATGTCATCTCCCGAACAGCATGGTTTCCGGAGTGCACGCTCGTGTGCCTCCAACCTGTTTGTGGCCAGAGAAAATGGGCTAAATCGTTGGACGCCGCTATCGCCTCGACGTCGTCTTTGTCAATTTCAAGAAAGCACTTGATAAGGTCCCGCACAAACGGCTTCTACTTAAACATCGGGGAATTGGTGTTTCTAGGGAGATTGCCTTCTGGATCGCCGATTTTTATCAATAACCGTAGTGCGAGTGAACACAAATGAAACTTACTCCGAGCCCGTTCTTATGACTAGTGGAGTTCCGCAAGATTCGGTCCTCGGTTCTGAGCCGTTTAAAGTATTCACCAACGGCTTTCCATCAGAGCTTGCTATATGTTGACGACTTAAAACTATGGATGGAGATGTTCGAACTGATACTGACCGACTGTAAACGACACTAAACCGGCTGCACAATGAAGCATTGGAGTGGCAATTGCACTTCAATTATGATGAGTGCCCTGTCCTCCCTATCGGTGCTTCGTACCCCTATGGTGTTTATCACATTGTTGGCTTCTTGCCCATGAACGCTGCTTGTGACAAGGACCTTGGGGTACTTGTCTCCCGATTTGCGCACAACTCAGGACACCCTGAGAAGGGCAGTGGTTGCTAATCGGATTTTCTGTGCCATAAGATCTTTTCCCGTATAACTCATGAGGTCTTCAGACTCCACTTTACTCCTGATGTGTGCCCTATCCTCAAATACGATTCACATGCGATCTATCATTTACAAAGACCGACATGGTCCAACAGCGTGTTCGAAGTCAATCCTTGCGGTTCGGAATTTGTCCTACACCCAACGAAATCGAAAGACGAACATGTTTTCTTCGAACTATCGTCGTCGTCGTGGTGAACGGGTACACCAAATGTATTCTGCGGGGGATGATGGGAAACGAACTGAAGTTCTTTCAACTCAGAGTTGCAAGTTCAAGACGGGGTCACTCCTGGAAACTGCTTAACCCGAGAAGGCTCCGAGTCCATCCTGATGTTACTTTGTAAACTTGTGTTGTGATGGACAGGAATAAGTTACCTGAGCCAGTCGTCAGCGCACATAGTGAGGAAAGTTTAAACGACTATTAGACTCCTATATGCTGTGTAAGCAAGGATCGTGTAGCTTCCGCTGCGACCGTAATGGCCCCCTGTGGACCGACATATCGCAAGGATCCGCAATATGCCTGCCCTGAACAAGAAGTGATGGAACTGACACAGGATCTCCTTTCTGCTCAAGCATTCCAATGAACATCAATGAACTGAATTCCAATGAGCAATTCCGGAAAAAGATCCAGCCAACACTTATCCAGACCTTTTTACAGTGGCACTTACAATTAAGGCCTTAAGACATTATGAACAACGCGATTTGCAAAGAACTTGGCCATAATCTCCAGCCTGGACCTCTGATACCTAATTTTAATTTCATGCCCGCATAGGTGGTCGGATGCAAGTGCAAACAATTCGGAAAGCTTGGTCATGCTGAGGTCCTTCATAAACTTGAACGTTTATATCAGGTCATCTCGTACTTTGCGCCACTACACAGAGAATAATCCTAAGACCCTTAGCAGTCCATGGTACGATTTACCGCGCTGGCCCTCGATAATCCTAGTCGCTAGTTTTTGAATGTTTTCTATGCAGGTCCCATCCTTTTTGAGATATGGCACCCACGCTAGCACACAGTACTCTAAGAGCGATTGTACCACTGCCTTATGGAGAAAGGTTAACATCGTCATCATAATTACTTCCATTTTTCCTTCACTTCACATGGCCGGCACAGCGGGGAATGCTAGTGCAGGGCGCGTGGGCATTGTTTGGTTGACCGTAGAGTGTACCGTGTGTGTTGATTTGGCTCCTCCTTGCAGATCATTTAACAAATTCACTCTGGGATCAACGACCCTTTACTAGGTGAAAGAACCACGGGATTCTCCTACTGTTCCAGTCGCATTTGAACTTGAACTTGATTACACAATAGGTGTAGATGAGGAACACACTCCAACCATTGCGCAGCAATACAAAAATATATGATATACGAAAATAAACATTATAGAATGCAAAAAGGTAACAAACAGCTTAGTAACATATTGTGCTTCAAGACAAAGACCGTGGCTGGAGGGGGAAGAGAAGCAAGATGGAGAGAAGTGAACAATCAAAGAATGTGCAGCTACTGTAATAACACCAACGGTTATGCTAAAAGTTATCACCCAATGACGGCCCAATTAGAGACTTATATCCAGAGAAAAGACAAGCAATAACCTTCGGTGGACTTCTTTACTTCCGTCATTGGTTCACTGGGTTGTAGAGCGTAGAAAGGAGAACTCTTGTCAGCTCCGTCGACTCTTATTCATTGTGGGATAGCTGCATGCGGTGAGACGACGTTTGTAGTGGTCGGAAAAATACTAGGAAGGTTTCAGTCCCATAGTAAAGGTAAAAACTTGGAGAGAGTCAACTCACAGTTGAGTTCGAGTCGTAGGTTGCGCTATACCTGTGGCACACGTCGAGCACAATGGAAATAGACGTTCGATAGTAATTCCGAGTATACTATCCGATTCGCAAGCAGACTGGTCAGCATCGTACGCAAGCAGAAGCAGCATAGCCAGAAATCAGCACGACGGAGCGCGGGGCACGAAGAAGTGTATTGTGATCATTTACTCAAATAAACTGTACAAAAGACGTCATGATAAAATTGATGACAAAAAAGACAAAATGTGAAAGATTAATAACCACTACATAACTCCCCCCGTAGAGCGTGAACTGGTAATGCTCGATATAGCTATCTAGGGAACAAACTCAGCTAGTTTGGAGGGGAAAGACACAGAACGTCCTGAACGTGTGTGTTTGGGATCATTCGTTGGGCGAGCGCATGAAGGTTCTGGAGCATTGGAATCGGTCGGTTGAACCACAGGGGGTAACAAGTTGGGATAAGTCAAAGTAACGGCAGGCTCAACATAAGCGGGTTTAAGACGGTCAATACTCACAGATTCTTTCGATCCATTCCTTTCCAGTATGAAGTACTTAGGTTTCCGTGACAACACTTTGAAGGGACCTTCATAAGGGGGTGTCAACGGCTTGCGAACTGCATCAATGCGAATGAAAACAAAAGGACAAGTGTGTAAGTCCGGATGAATTCGTTGTTCGCCGGCAGTGAAGCGAGTAGAGGTAGGTCGAATTGTTCGGAAGTGTTGTTTGAGACGTTCGGCGTAGGACACAGGATCTATCTCACGAGTGACTCGGGAATCCAAAATCATCTCACCTGGAAGTCCGAGAGTGGGGCCAAAGACGAGTTCGGCAGGGCTGCATCCAATATCCTCTTTGACGGTATTACGAATACCAAGAAGGACAGCTGGGATGCTTTCAGACCAATGTGGGTCAGGTGAATTACCTGTGATGGCGGCTTTAAGCTGTCGATGGAAACGCTCGACAAGGCCATTCGAAGCGGGATGATAAGCAGTTGTCTGAATGTGGGTACAACCCAACAGACGATTCAAGTCACGGAACAAGGTGGAACTAAACTGAGATCCTCGATCTGTAGTGATCGTAGACGGTACACCGAAAAAGGAAATCCATGAATCGAAAGAAGCATGGGCAACAGATTCTGAAGATGTGTCACGTAAAGGAATGGCATGCGGCCAACGAGTAAAACGGTCAACACAAGTCAGAATGAAAGTGAAATTGTTCGATGGAGGAAGCGGTCCGACTATGTCTAAAAAAAATGAAATGTGTCAGCTTATACGCCGTAACGGCGCTTCGCTGCCGCGCGACCACCACCAGTCGCGCGCGGGCTGAGTATACCGCGAGGACGCCCACCCCTACGCGGATTCGAACCGGTGACCTTATGGTTGGAAAGCAAACGTGCCAACCACTCGGCCACCGGCCGACTCCGACTATGTCTAGGTGGACATGTCTAAAACGCGCCTCAGTTAGTGAGAATGTTCCGGGGGCAGAGATATTGTGTCTGTGTACTTTGCTGCTCTGGCAGCTAAGACAGTGTTTAGCCCATTGACGGATATCAGAGCGCATACTAGGCTAGATGAAACGATCAGTAATCAACTTCACAGTGGATCGAATGCTAGGATGCGATAGTCCGTGAAAATGATCAAAGACGGTTCGCCGGAAAGACTGGAACAAACGGTCTTGGCTTACCGGTAAAGACATCGCAGTGAATGCTTGCGATGAAATGTGTGATAACGGCCGTTTTAGCAATGACTTCAGCTGCCATCGGAATCTGATGGTACGCTCGCACAAGGTCAATCTTAGAAAAGACGGATTTCCCGGACAATCCCAATGAAAAATCATGAGTATGAGGAATAGGATATCTGTCGGGGATGGTAACAGCGTTAAGTGCCCGGTAATCACCGCATGGAAGCCAATCACCGAACTTTTTGGCTACCAGACGAAGCGGGGAAGCCCAACAACTGTTGGATGGGCGAATGATTCCGAGGTTGAGCATGTGCTCGAATTCACGTTAAGCCGCTTGGAGCTTGTCAGGTGGAAGACGTCTCGGTTTGGCTGACAGGGGTGGACCTGTGGTGACGATATGATGACGGACCTCGTGTTTAGGCTCGGTGGCGTCGGTATTAGAGCGGACCAAAGAAGGGAATTGCTGAAGCAATGACGAATACGGCGTAGTGTCTGGCATGAGTACGCGAAGTCCGACGGAAGTGACTGGGGCGAGATGGCAAAGGACAGTGAACGAAGTGCTATCGTCCCGTAACTTCCTGCAACGTAGGTCGACAACGAGGCCGAATTTGCTAAGGAAGTCAATGCCAATTATGGGTCTCTGGACATCTGTGATGATAAAAAGGAAATTCGCGTCGCAAACCAAGGCATAGGTGTAACAGCTTCTAACCGTATGTCGCAATTTTAGTCTGGTTAGCCGCCTGTAACGTAAGTCCGGCTTGTTGCAGAGGGCGTTGTTCCAACGAACGTGGTATAACGCTGATTTCTGCGCCCGTATCGACCAAAAAATGAAGTTTAGTCGTGGAGTCGAACACGTACAGAAGGCGACTGAGTATTTGGCCAGCGACAGCCGTCGCCATTACTGGCTGGCTTTGGCGTTTCCCGGTTGCGAAATCGGAGTTCCTTCGGATATTTGCATCCCGGGCGAAAGTTACGTGCTGCTTTGCCGAAGCGACGGTGGAAGTAGCAGTACGACCGCTGACGTGAGCGTGATGTGCTGCGGCGCGGACCACGAGGACTTCTTCGGTTGGTAGTGTGTTCACGTCGAATAGCAGACATGCTCAGTTCTAGACCGGAGATTCTATCGTTGATGGAATCAAGCGTAGTGCTTTGGGGTGAGCTGGCTGTGGCGGACTCAGCTACGTGATCAAGAGTATTCTTAAAGAAATATTCGTGCGTTTTGTCCGCAGCTTCTGCGAGCTTCTCCAGAGTGATATCTTCGCTAAGAACTGATAAAATCGCAGTGATGTTTGCCGGAAGATATTTCGTCCAAATTGGCGGAGTATGGAGTCGTCGTGTTTCGACGAACCAACTAGGGAACGCATGTCTTAGAAGCTGAGATGGGGTGCGATCGCCAAGCTCGACGCCGGAAAGTAACTATTGCAGACGAGCCTCATCAGACGTAGTGGTGCGTTTAAGGATAGCTGCTTTAAGTTTATCATACGGCGCTTCTACAGGCACAGAATCAAGGATTTAGATTCAGATGGACTGGAACGATAGGAAAATCCCTTGAGTGTTCCTTCTTGAGCAAATCGTTGAGCCAGGAAATGATAAGGTGCTAGTTCTTGATAGCTCTAAAACGAAACACAAGCTGATCAACCAATTACTGCACTAGCAGTCCGCGCTGTGTAGGTTACGTGAAGTAAGAAAGAAGTAGAAAGTAAATGGAAGATAAAGAGAAATGAAAGTCATTTAAATGAAGGATAACACCAAAGAGTGAAGAGAATGACAGAATAAGAACTAAAAGTTTGAAGGCAGATATGGTCAGGAGAAGAGAAAGGTTTCGTGTTGCCACCCAAGAGCGTCTAACTGACGCTCGAAACCCTTAACCGTGGGTTCACTGACTACACTTTCTGGAAGCGAGTTCCAGCGCTCGATAACTCTACGCGATAACCGAGTGTCCACCCTGATCCGGTCAGAACGCGGCTTGTGTAGCTTCATGGGATGACCGCGAAGACAAGGCAACCTAGCCGGGCTAAATAGCCAGCTCAAGTCCGGTCCAACCTTCCCTGTTAAAATGCGGTAAGGATTAGGTCTCCTCGAAGCCGTCGGTAGTGCATTGAATACATACCTAAGCTAAGTAGACGCTCGGGGTACGATTGCCCCCGTAACCCCTCGACCAATTTGGTACCTACTCTCAAAACCCTCTCAAGCTCCATTTTGTCCCGAACAAGGCAGGGCGGGCAAGCCTGGACGCAGTATTCCAGATGGGGCCGGACGAAAGCTGAGAACAGCTTCACAAATATGTCGGCAGTTAAGACACCGAAAGAACGGCGTATTAACCACGACATTCTGAAACCCCTACTAGCGGCCTTCTTCCAGTTGTCACCAGAATGCAAAGACGAGGAATGAACGACACCTAGGTCTACCTGGTTGGAGACAAGGGGGAGTTCGACCCCACCGAGTACGTAGCTCGAAGGCGGGAAAGTTGCTCCTATACGAAGGACGGAACAATTAGCCTGATTTATGGGCAGTAGCCACAAAGTAGACCAGTCCCAGAGTCTGTCCAGTGCATGCTGTATGGCCTCAGAACCCCCAGGAACATTTACAACATTCCATAGCTTAATGTCATCAGCAAACAATAGCGATGATACCCCAAGCTCTTCAGGGAGATCGTTTACGTAGATGGAGAACAGCATCGGTCCAAGGACCGAGCCCTGTGGGACACCGCTAAGGATCGCTTGCTTAAAGGATAAGCTGCGACCCACACGTACACACTGCTCTCTTCCCTGCAAGAACGCAGATACCCAGTGAAGGGCGCGGCCAGATACGCCGTAGGACCTCAGCTTTTGTGATAGCCTCAAGTGGGGTACCTTATCAAATGCTTTCGAGAAGTCTACGAAAAGCACATCCACCACGTGGCCATTGTCCACTGCCTCGGCCCAAGCTTCACGAGCAACCAACAAATTCGTCAAACACGAAAATCCCTTCCGGAATCCATGTTGTGCACTACTGAGTAGATTAAATCTATTCAGGTGACATTCCAACGAATCTCTCACCAGCTTTTCAAGCAGTTTGACCACGACGCTAGTCAGACTAACTGGCCTATAATTGGCTGACAGACTCCTGTCGCCATTTTTGAAGATAGGACAGATGGCAGCCTCCTTCCATTCGGAAGGTAATGTACAGCTGTCAAGTGATTTCTGAAGCACCGTCGTCAGTGGTCCACTCAGTTCCACCGCCAACTCATGCAGAAGCTTCGGGTGAATTGAATCAGGTCCAGCTGCTTTGGAAGGGTTCAGTTCTTGCAGCAGTTTAAGGACTTGCGTTTCCACCACAGTAAACTCAGCTAAATAAGAACCCTCAGATACTCTGGGGACAAGTTCAAGGCTAGTCAACGCGACCTCACGTACAAAAGCCCCTGCATACTGTTCCCCAAGTACACGAGCCTTATCTGAGTCCGCATACGCACGAGTTCCATCAGCCCGCATCAAAGTTGGGATTACCGAAGTTGAACCACAGCGTCTCTTAACATAAGCGAAGAACTTCTTCGGATTTTCCGAAGCTCCATCAGCCAATTCCTTTTCGTACACCAGCCGAGCTTTCCTTAAGTGTTGTTTACACCTATTTCTAGCCTCGCGGTATCTATCATAGGTGCTAGTTGATGGAGCCGCACGGTAGGTCCTCCAGCACCTAGAACGCTTCTGGAGCAGGTGCTTGCCAGTGGTATCTATCCACGGCGGCCGCGCCCGTGTCTCCTTTCTCCTCGCAAGCGGGATGTAGGGAGTAGACACTTCCGTGAGGTAAGATTTAAATTTATCCCAGGCCGCCTGAACCGTATCAACCACCGAGATTTCGCAACGCATCCCAGCAGCCTTGGTACGCATTGCCTGATAGTTAGCACGCCATATGTTTGGAAATGGCTTAGCAATGCTCTGGTGACGCCTGGTCAGACTACACCTGAACGATAAACAAACATGATCACTAGCACCTAAAGGAGAGCTGTAAGTGATGTCCCCTACGAAGTCTAGTGACTTGGCAAACACTAGATCCAAAATAGACGGGAGTTGGGCGTTCATGTACCTAGTGGGGAGGTCCACGAACTGATGCAACGGTACTTGTAGCGTAAGCTCAAGTAGATCTGCCCCGAAAGTACCTTCTGCCGAGTTGCAAGAAAGATCCGCCCAGCAAACTTCTGGTAGATTGAAATCCCCCAGTATCAAACACCTGTTTGCGGATTGGGAGCGAATAAAGTCAAGCACCTCTTTGGACGCACTCCCAGGGCTTCTATACACAAGTACGACTGTAAGTTGAGCTGAGGAAGTGTTAATCACTACCGACAGCGCTTCGACAGTTTTATCTGCCGACTGAAACATGTAGGTGCGTGAAACGTCAAGTTCACACCTAACGTAAATAGCAACGCCCCCGCCTTGTCGGCCAACGAAGCGATCACATCTAAATAGTGCGTAGCCAGACAGATGTACTTCACCGTCCGTGATGTCCCGAGACAGCCACGTTTCAGTGAATGCAAGTATATCGGGATGAGACCCATCTACAAGCAGACCTATCTCGCACATCTTATTCCTTAGGCTCCGCACATTGCTTAGCACTATCTGAAGGTAGTCGTAATGTCCAGCCCTGGGTCGTGCGCTACCAGTACTGGCACTGGTAGGGCGGAAACAGACCGCCGGCTGACCACCCGAAAACCCACCAACCGGAGACCTTGTTCACCGGCCGCTCGCCTGGTTTTGAGGTCCTTAATGGCCTCTTTTAGCTTCAGCCTATCCGCTAATGGGAGGTCTGGCTGAACGCTAACATTAGTACCCTTCAATTTGAAGGCAAACCGCAACAGCGCGTTGCGTTCCTCCGGGGTGGATAGGACTACCCGAAGTAAGCGCGGTCGAGGGTTTGGGGCGTTAACTGGGACGTTACCCAATCTAGTCAGTTTCCTGACAGTAACACCGGGAAACCCAGGCGGAAGAAGCTTCGTTACGCACATCTTAAACCACTGTAGGTCGTCTAATGTACGTTCGGCAGGAAGTGCAGCAGTGGATTCCACTGCGTTACGGAATATCACGCTGCTATCCATGAAAGAATCACCTCGACGGGGTGTATTTACCCCACGGGTTTTGGAATTTACATGAACCGCAACCGGCTTAGCCGCAGGAAACGAGACTGGGCGCAAGTTATCAGACGACGTTGAAGCAACTGTAGCGTACGTCTTACGCTCCAGCTTGTTTGTCCCGTCATTCTTGACGCTTTTCGAACCTGCCTGAAGAGTACGGGCAGTTCTGTTCCGATTTCTCTTTCGTCCTGCAGGCGAAAAAGCCCGTGGCTCAACGTCCATGCCTGCCTCCACGACCTGTACCCCTGGAAGACAAGATGTGTTTGGAGTAGGCGCCGCAGTTTGAGTAGCACGCGATGTGGACATCTGGGGTTTTTTACCCCCTGCCTGCACAATCTTAGGTGAAACTGAGGGAGTCGCATCACCAGGTGGTGTTTCCCGCTCAGGTGGTTGCATCTTGAGCGTCTTCTCACCTCTCGGTTTGGGTGCGGAGGGTTTGCGCACTTTTCTTGCCCTCTTTCGCCCATTCTTTTCTGGCCCAGGAGCCCGTGACTCGCCCTCCATTTGTGGAGGGTCAACAATGCCATCCGAGGCATATGAGTCATCTATCTCAATGTGTACTGGAGCGTCCGGTAAGATGAACGACCCATCAAGGGATGGACTGTCAGCAGGGGGACAGTTCGCTACAGAGTCCTCCTTTGCAATACTCAGGTGATTCATAATCAAGTCCACTTTAGAGTTGAGCGAGGCAAGCCCGACTAACGCCTTCTCAACCACTGTGAACCTGGATGCCAGTGCCTTAAATTCAGCACAGATGATAGCCGGGCACTTCGCTTTCTGAGTGCAGCAATCAGCACATCTAAACAGGAGGTTTTCACTGGATGATAGCATAGTGTACTGGTTCGCTCGGAGGCCGGTGCAACCTTTGTGATACCAGCGGAAGCAAACATCACACTGCATACCACCAGATGAATCCGTAACTGGTCTCGAGCAGGCAGAATTGCCGCAAACTGCAGTGGACTCATCAATCGAGGACCCAAAGATTTCATCCGCCTCGGTTTTTAGCGAGACGACCATGTTTAAAGTGGAAAACTGAGCAGAATTGAAAAACACGTATACAACCGTAAAACGACCACAAAAAGGCAAAACAGGGTGTGAAACGGGATTAAAAAGGGGAACAACCGCAAAAATTACCAGTAAGCGTCAAGGAGACGCTATGTCCAGTAGCACTTTAATCGATCCAAGGTCTCTTGGATCAGAGAAAAGTTGACAATAGTCAAATTTCGTATCACGTGTTTATTCAAACACCGTTTTCCACAATATTTCAGCTAGACAACTCAATCAGTATGGCACGCCAAAAAACCACGTTACCGCGTAGAACTCACAGTACACGGTGTTCAATGACCAGATTCTATGGAGACAGGTAGACGCGAGACGACGTAAGAGAACATGGAAGATTGTGAAGTAATCTTACGACATCGGAAAGTAGCTTCTACCTCAATAAACCATACACGTGGATTAGAAATGTCAAAGGTATGAAGCGAGAGTTCGACGTAATTGTCGTTAAAAACACGTGGGGTCTGGTCAGACGTGACTAAGATTAAAATTATACGTGTTCGCAAAAAAAGTAAGGCGAGGTCACCAATTTATGTTGTGGTCGGGAAAATACTAGGAAGGTTTCAGTCCCATAGTAGGTAAAAACTTGGAGAGTGTCAACTCCCCACTCAGCCCAGTGTCCGATGAACGCCCGTTGGATGTCCGATGGGCGCCTGTTGGGTGACCGATCGAGCGCCCGAGTGGCAAAAAATTGTGTCACTCATCGGGCGCTCGCGGTGAAAATTAACGGCGCCTCCCTTCGCTCGCTCACATTGCCACGATTTCCAGCCGTAACGGGTAAAGCCTCCTCCTCCCTTCCCATACCACTGCAAGTACGTTAATGGGACCGCACACATATCATGCCATGAACACAACACATAGTTCGCGAAAACATAATGTACTATGGATCTCATAATTTACAACGCAGAACTTTGCAGTGATAAACGTTATATTTCCGCCCGTATCCAGGATTCACGCACTTTTATTCTTTGTATCCAGCGTCGTAACTTCAAGTTAAAGTTCAAGTTCAGTCGGGACCGGAACGATAGGATAATCCCGTGAATGTTCCTTCTTTTGCGTATCGTTGGATCGGGAATTGACAGGTCTGCTTGAGATGTTGAAAAGCCTAAAACAAAGACCGCATCACACCCTGTCCAACCAATTACTGCTCACATTTTCCTACCCAGCAGTCCCTGCCGGGCCGGTTTATGTGAAGTAAAAGAGTGAAGGGTAAGCTAAGAAAAGAAGAGGAGGAATGTCAGCTAAATAATGATAATACCAAGGTGAGAAGAAAATTAAAAAAGAACGAAGGGAAAGTTGAAGATACAAGTCGGTTAGGAGAAGGGGAAGGTTTGGTACTGCCACCCAAGGGCATCTAACTGACGCTCGAAACCCTCTACCCTAGACTCCCTAACCACGTGCGCCGGAAGCGAGTTCCAACGTTCAATAACTCGACGCGACAAGCGAGTTTCCGTCCTTACCCGATCAGAACGCTGTTTGTGCAGCTTCAACGGGTTACCTCGGGGACTAGGCAGCTTGGCGGGACTAAATAGCCAGGATAAATCTGGACCGATCTTACCCGTTAAGATACGGTAAGTGAGAATCAAGTCTCCTCTAATTCTGAGCTAGTGCATTGAGTACATACCCAAGCTAAGCAAACGTTCGGGATACGTTTGCCTCCGTAATCCTTGCACTAACCTTGTACCCACTCGCCAAACCCACTCCAGTTCCATTTTGTCCCTTACAAGACAAGGTGGACAAGCCTGGAAACAGTACTCTAAGTGAGGTCGCACGAAAGCTGAGAACAGCTTCCCAAAGATATTGGCCGTTAGGACACCGAAGGAGTGGCGAATAAACCACATCATACGGAACCCTCTACAAGCAGCCTTCCTCCAACTGTCCCCAGAGTGAAGCAATGAGGTATGGGTGATACTTAGATCAAGTTGCTGAATGACAACAGGGAGTTCACTTCCACCAACTACATAGCGCGTGGGGGGACTAGCAGCTCCAATGCGGAGGACAGAACATTTCGCCTGATTTATGGGCATCAAGCATAAGCTTGACCAATCCCAGAGCCTATTCAAAGCACTCTGAAGTGCCTCAGAGCCACCAGTGATATCCACAACATTCCAGAGCTTGAGGTCATCAGCAAACAATAGCGACGGTACTCCAAGCTCCTGGGGTAGGTCACTGACATAAGTTGCGAAAAGCAACGGCCCTAGAACCGAGCCCTGCGGAACGCCACTAAGGACAGCTTGTCTAAGCGAAAGGCTACGCCCCAGGCGTACACACTTCTCTGTCCTCTAGGAAAGCAGAAACCCATTTAAGGGCGGCTCCAGATATCCCATACGATCTCAACTTCAATGAGAGTCGTTGATTTGGGACAGTATCAAAGGCTTTCGAGAAGTCAACAAAAAGCACGTCGATGGCGTGACCGTTGTCTACTGCCTCAGCCCAGCTTTCACGAGCTACAAGCAAATTTGTCAGACATGAAAACCCCCTACGGAATCCGTGCTGGGCCGCACTGAGAAGGTTAAACTTAATCAGGTGATTCTCCACCGAATCCCTTATCAACTTTCCAAACAACTTAACTACTACGCTTGTTAAGCTGACAGATCGGTAGTTCGCGCGCAGAGCTCTGACCCCGCCCTTAAAAATCGTACAGATAATTGCCTTCTTCCATTCTGAAGGTAAGGCACAACTGTCGAGTGATATTGTAAACATGCATGTCAGAGGGCCACTTAGCTCAGCGGCCAATTCATGCATCAGCTTCGGATGAATTGAATTAGGGCCAGAAGCTTTGGAAGGATTTAGCCCTTGCAATAGCCCGAAGACTTGTGTCTCCGTTATGCTTATTTCAGTTAGGCAAGTATCCTCCGGAACTTTGTGACCAGCTCAACTTTAGGTAGAGAGGCCTCATAAGAAAAGACACCAGTATACTGTTCGCTAAGTATACAGGCATTATCATAGTCGGTATGCCCATGGGTTGTGCCCCATGCTGAGGCTGATGTTGCGTTCTTGATGCTTCTGCACCGCAGTTGGGCTAAACCAACTTACACTTAAACTAGGTCTTTTTAAGCTGGATAAATTTCATTCCGCTTTATTTGGTTTGTTCTGCCTCCCTGAATAATGTTCTATTAACTGGCCACGTTGCTTACACTAATTGCGCTTATCTTCGGTAATTTTGTTGCGTTTGTAGCATTTTAAGTAACTTGCGGACATTTTTTACTTATCACGGATTTGTTGCTGACCAACTTACTTCATATGGTAATTTAGCGAAGAGTTATTCCCCCGTTTCAGTATGCATTATTGGATTTATTTTATTTCAGCTTGTCGTTTAAATTGAATGGCTGTTGTTTGATATCCCTGGTATGGTTGCGCTTGATGTGTATGTTGACAAGGTGCCTACCTGTCTATTACCCACTACATCGTTCATACTGGCTCCAGGAGACAGTTGGTCGTTGCTGGAGGGGACGGGGTGCACGGTTCTTGTGGCCGTGCTAGGCTCAAAGAGCGGTTCCATGCACTCAGTGTGGAGCGGACTACGGTCCAGCCACCGCCTTGTGTGCGGTTGATTCCCCAAATACAGCGTGCTTGTGTTTGCCTGTGAAGGAGTGTGGGCCGGCTCCGTTGATGAGACGTGGCTCCTATCCGCACGCCTCCCGGCCTTATTCCTTCGGGTTTACACTGGATATGGGGTATGTGGTTGGAGCTGTGGGTGGTGCAGCACAAGCCATCCATGGTCCCTCTGCAGGCGCAGGCGTCCTGTGGCTTGCCAGAGTGACAGGCAAATCCGAAACCGGATGCCGCCAACCATGCCCATGGGTTCCGTCCGCTCGTAGTAAAGCCGGTATAGACGAGTTTGTACCGCTACGTCTCTTTACGTAAGCAAAGAACTTCTTTGGATTTGTTACGGCTGCGTTAGCCAAATCCTCTTCGTTATGAAGACGAAGAGTCCTAAGATGTTACTTACGTTTATTTCTAACCACTCGATAGTTTTCATAGGTGCTGGTTGATGAAGCCGCTTGGTAAGTTCGCCAGCACTTAGAGCGCTTCCTGAGCAGGTATTTACCTGTATGATCTATCCATGGAGGCTGCGCCCGTGTCACCCTTCTCTTAGTGAGTGGGATGTGGGGAACAGAGATCTCGGTGAGGTATGCTTTAAATTTCTCCCAGGCTGTCTCAACGGTGTCAGCCACGGTGATCGCACAACGCAAAACTGAAGCTTTGGCTCGCATTGCGTTAAAGTCTGCCTGCCAAATATTTGGACATGCCTCAGTGGTAGCTTGATGACAATTAGTTAGAGCACATCGAAAGGATATGCAGACATGGTCACTGGCTCCTAGAGGACAGTCGTAGTTAAGATCACTTACGAAATCGTGTGACTTCGCAAAAATGAGATCCAAGGTAGACGGAATTTGGTTGCGCAAATATCTAGGCGGGTGGTCCACGAACTAATGCAAAGGCAGTTTTAATGTTAGCTCAAGGAGATCCGAACCGAAAGTGCCCACCGCCGAACTGCAAGATAGATCAGCCCAGCAGACTTCAGGGAGGTTGAAGTCACCCAGTATTAGACACCTATTGGCAGCCTGAGTACGAATAAATTCAATAACCTCCCTGGAGATACTACCAGGACTTCGATATACCACTACAACTGTAAACTGAGCAGAGGAAGTGCACACAATAGCCGAGTGGGCTTCAACAGTTTGATCCGGCGACTGGAACACACAAGTCCTCAACACATCGAGTTTACAACTCACATAAAGAGCGACGCCCCCACCTTGGCGGCCAACGGAACGCTCGCATCTAAGCAGTGCGTAGCCAGGAAAACATACTCCACCGTCTGTGATATCCAGGGACAGCCACGTTTCGGTGATAGCAAGTATGTCCGGACGAGGTTTGTCTACAAGTAGACCCACCTCGTGTACCTTGTTCCTTAGGCTACGCACATTACTGAGCACTACCCCAAGGAACTCGGCACGACCAGCCCTGGGTCGTACGCTACCAGGAGAGGTTCTGGTAGGGCAGAATTTGACTTCCGGCTGACCACCTGAAAACCCACAAGACGAAGGCCTTGCTCACCAGCCGCCCGCCTGCTTTTGAGGCTTTTGATGGCTTCCTTTAACTTCAGTCGATCTGCCAGTGGGAGGTCCGGCTGAACGCTGACATTACTACCCTTGAGTTTGAATGCAAAGCGCATTAACGCTTTGCGTTCCTCCGGGGTTGAGAGGACTACACGAAGTAGTCGGGGTCGCGGATTTGGCGTGTCAACAGGGACGTTCCCCAATCTGGTTAATTTCCTGATAGTAACACCGGGGAAACCAGGTGGAAGCATCTTGTTGACGCAGAGTTTGAACCACTGGAGGTCATCCAGCATGCGCTCCTTTGGAAGAGCTGCCGCGGATTCAGCAACGTTACGAAAGATAACGGTACTATCAGTAAAAGAATCACCTCGACGAGGCGTATTCACTCCACGCGTCTTCGACGCGACCTCATTTTCGACCGGTTTGGCAGATGACACGGCGCGTTTCTTCGCCAAGTGTGCTGGAGTAATTGAGTTTGATGCTTTATCCTCTGCCTCCAACTCCCTCACCGGTCTAGTCTTTTAAGACTTTGCGGGTGTGGACGAAATCGACACCGCGCGTTGCTTCGCCAATGGAACTGGGGTGATTGGAGTTGGAGTTTTGGGTTCCACCTCCAATACCCTAATGCTTTCAGTACCTTCAGGCTTCGAGGCAGCCTTAGGGACTATCTTAGTCCTCTTCCTCCTGCTTTTATTGGGTCAAGGGGCAATAAGTTCGGTCACGCTTTGGACGGCTTCCAGTAAGATATCAGAGGCCCCTTTAGAGGCCTTCTGGACCGCTGGGACACACGACACGGTAGACATCACCTCAGTCGGATTTCCATCGACAGCAATTGAGGTTAGTTGCTTGTCTTCCTCCAATGAGCCGACATCAATAGATACTCCCATATTTCTCATCATTAACTCCACGTTCCGATCCAGAGATATGAGGAAAGACCACAACTGCTGGTTACCCACCCCTATGTTGCTCGATGTCTCCTCAGTGACCTCAAGAGGCGTAGATCGACGGCGACGGCATAGAAGACAATTAAACAGCATGCTATCGCTAGTCGAAAACATTGCGTACTGATCAGGGCTCAAATCGGTGCAGGTCTCATGGTACCAGCAGTTGCATACATAGCACTGCATGCCACCAGACTCGTCCGTCACGGGCTTTGAGCAGCTCCCGCTGCCACATTCAGCGTTAGATTCGCTGATCAATGCAGCCGAAGATACATTAGCGTTGGTATCCAGTGAATCCGACATGACGCTCTCAAAGAGTGTGAAACAAGTATCAAAACGTAAAACCGGCAAGCTGTTAACTGCAGGGCAGTCAACAGAAACAGTTATGGGTTAAACAAGGAGCAAAATACCGGAAAAACAGCCAGAGGCTGAACCCGAAAAGATGGACGACGTTGGTAAGTACCCGAAAACGGGTACGACGTAATCCGGGGAAAAACGATGATCCAAAATTCTTTGGATCAAGCGAAATTTGACAAAAGTCAAATTTTTTGCACGACACTTGTAAACATTGTTCCGGAACTGTCCTTTGAGAGTAAAACCTCAAAAAGACAGCACGCTCAAAAATTTCAATCTGGTTAATTTCCTGATAGTAACACCGGGGAAACCAGGTGTTAATGATATCAGGCTTTGTGCACCCTGGTATGTTTTTTTTCATAATGGAATCTGGTGAAGACTTTAATGTTGTTTAAAGGTAACATACCACGGACCGCTCGCGCGAATGGTGTTTTCGCTATTTTGTACTTCTCACGTACACCAAGCCAGTTCATTTGTCTGACCAACTTGTTAGTCATGCAAGTAAGCATGACGTTCCGCACACTTTCTGAGATTGTACGGCCGCTTACGTTGGATAAATTGTGCACCTACGAATAAGTGTATTTCCATGAGACTTACCATGCTGTTCCTGAACGCAGCGTTATCCAGTGCATTATTTAAAAATGACGGTTGCGCTATTGTGTCCATTGGTAATGGAAATGGGCACTCTTTGCTGGAAATTGGCGCCTAAAGTGCATGCAGCGCGTTCAAGGACAACTCTACAGCAGTCATTCGTTTGCGAAGTTTCATCACTTCGCGATATACGTTTCGCAATGTGGCTGCAAGTAAATGTTACGGAGACGCTGTGAACCAAACACTCATTACCAAAAGCAGTGCGCCGTCACAGAATGTTCCGCAAACAGCTAAAGGCTGAGAAACGTCTTGGTGAATCGGACTAAGCAGGTAAAAACAAATGCATTTTATGGGTGTATGGGGCTAGGCTAATAGGTTTTAATTTTTGAGGGTTTCGGTGTGGCTCTCTCCTATCCCTGCACTCCACGACCGACGGTTTCGTCTTGATTTAGACTCATCAGGTAGAGATAGCTGAGTTAGGAGTGGAACCCGAGGCATAGTGCTTGTCGGCTATCCCCATGATCACTAGGCCGTTGAGTTCCGCGAGCAGTGTTTGACACAGCGGTTAGAAGTAGATTTTCGGGATTTTTGGAGCACCCGCCGTGTGTCTTGGATTGCGACACGCAATCTCATTAGTGGCGGCGGTTGACTTGGAAGTCAGCCTCTGCCAAAACGGTCACTGGGACCGTCACCGGAGTGGAGGGTTTCGGTGTGGCTCTCTCCTATCCCTGCACTCCACGACCGACGGTTTCGTCTTGATTTAGACTCATCAGGTAGAGATAGCTGAGTTAGGAGTGGAACCCGAGGCATAGTGCTTGGCGGGTGCTCCAAAATCCCGAAATCTACTTCTAACCGCTGTGTCAAACACTGCTCGCGGAACTCAACGGCCTAGTGATCATGGGGATAGCCGACAAGCACTATGCCTCGGGTTCCACTCCTAACTCAGCTATCTCTACCTGATGAGTCTAAATCAAGACGAAACCGTCGGTCGTGGAGTGCAGGGATAGGAGAGAGCCACACCGAAACCCTCCACTTCGGTGACGGTCCCATTGTCCGTTTTGGCAGAGGCTGGCTTCCAAGTCAACCGCCGCCACTAATGAGATTGCGTGTCGCTATCCTAGACAAGCGGCTCGTTTTTATTTTCTTTATTTAATCCATCGCTTATTTCCTCTTCCAATTACATCTGGTGAGGTGGAGATGATAATTCCAAGTTCACGAGTTAAGCTGTACCTTGCGTTGCGGGTTGCGGTGACTTATTCGGGAAAGGTTTATACAGTGCTGGGATAATATACTATCTAGCTACAACATATATTTTTCGCTTCCCCCATTGCAGCATTAGGATCGTTGCGTCGCTAGATGGCAATTCGGCTGATGTTAGCAAGCTCTGTTCCAACTTTTAGCTTCAAAGTAATCATTTATAAATCCGTGCAAATAAATCTTACTGTAGCCTAACCTATGCAACTGTGTATTCGTACTTTTATGTCAGAGCGGAAGCAGGTGGTTGCAAGCGGTGCATCAGGAAATCCTGTCACTGTTTTGATGATAACCGTCCCCGCAGAACTTCTTCCTTATTAACCATCCAGGATGACAAGACCACTGCAACTGAAGAACCTTGAAATTTGACCGCGTGATACATCTGAAAAAAATTTACTCAGACACATCATTTCTACAAGCTTTTTAGAAGAGGTAGATATGTTCGGTGGGGAAATCTTATTTGCAATATCAGGTGCAGCAGCATATGCAGTGTATTCCATGGTGTTGAAAACGTAACTGTAACGGTCAACCGCCCTTACTGTTGCACAACTATTATGCGCACCCAGATTTGAAGTAGAAAACGGACTGTTAACTGAAGCAAACAAACAATAAATTAAGACAGCTTACCTACGGCGCATGTTTCTTGATATCCTTGTGCCGCCGGCTGTGAACGATGGGGTAAAATACTATGTACTCAGCGCACGGCAATCTCAGCCATTTGCAGCCGATTGCAATCAATGGAATCCATGTCTGTGTAGCTAAGGAACCCCAACATATAAAAATACGTAGGTCCGTGAATAGCAAACGTTTTACGAACAGCGACGTAGTCTGTCTGAAATGCTGCACACATACTTCATTAGAACGCTGACCTAGCACTAACGAAGGTCTTCCACGTGCAATGACGGCATTATCTGGATGTGCATTCGTAATCAGCGCACCGAAATGTAAGAAACCGGTTTGTCGCCGACCACGACGCACAACCCCGGTCGATCCAGTGTTGTCCAAACAACAGTCATCATCTGTGGCATTCGTTAACCTTCTCTCCGTTACGCGACGAAAATTTTGCGACGTCGCCGACATCAGACCATTTATGAGCTTTCGAAGCCGTCGTAGAAACGATGCGAAGGGAAATGCGGAAAAGTTGTCCATGAGTATGAGGCGCCCGACATCCTGGCACATATGCACTAAACCGTGCACGTTAAAGACCTCTTCCTACTCACCGTACAGCTTCGCGATATCACACACCACCCTATTCAATACTGCTTTCGCATGCGAAAGGTAATGAGAACACCACCTACTGCAGCACAGAATGTATGCGGCGACGGATAACCTAACGAAATTATTGTACTGGTCTCCGGGCAACAAGTCGCGCAAAACTACTGGACCCAGATATAAAAGAAACTGTCTGAATTCCGTTGCTTTCCATCGTTCCACGTACTCAAACGTGCGACATTTGCGCGAAAACTCGAATGTAAGGTTAGCCGAACACAAGCGAAATCGTTCATTGCTGAGGTCGATGGATGTTGCTGGCAATCGTATGTTTCTACGCGTTGGTCCGCAGCGCCAAAGCATTTTTAACTTCTGTGTTATTCCCAGACACAAGGTGTGCATGTAATCAGGTGGGAAACAATTTATCATATCAATCCGTAGGTCCTCAAAGGTACTTCACCGAGGTGAGGTTCCGGTTGTTTGCGTGTTCTAAAATCCATGTCATAACGTAATGAGCTTTTGGGATCGGTAGGGAAGGTCATTCTACCATCAACATGCGAGCCTGCAAATATTTAGCAAACTTTGCGCTTTGCTTACCAGTTGTTGTGCAGTTCTCATAGGCGAAATATCCAGAATGTTGTTTCTCCTGACGAACGTTTGTTCGTGCAGGTGCATCGGCTATCACGCAGTCCAGAACCATATCTATAGCATCGTCATTATCATTTGAGCAGACACCTTTGCGTAACACCCCCTTCAGTTTATCCACCACTGGCCGCAGGAACTCATGCACATTAATGGGTTTCGATAATCCACTGTAAAGACCAAGTAAAAACATCACTTGGCGGATTTATCAGCCTTCCAAGGATTGACCACAGCTGTCTGCGCGAGCATTTGAACACGGTCATTCCGTCTATATGGAGCTGCAACCTTAGCAACGATGGATGGGGTGAATGCGTTCGGCGCAACAAGTCACGTATGGCGTCCTGCAAACCCATAAGGATGTAACTGCCACCTCTGATTAATCTCCCTGGACACCGACGGTGTTTTCAAAATGCTACGAGCGTCAACTGGTAAGTTGGGATATAGACGCCCAAGATTGCGCAAAGTGTGTTAATCTGGGTCAAAGTGAAGCTTCCGTCTAGAGCCACGTCACGCAGAATTTCTTCTAAGGTAACCGATTCCGCTGGACGCAAAATGTTGGTTGTACGGGCTAAAAAACGTTATATACAACGTTTGCATACGTAGCTTTAATAAATTGAAAGCATAAGGCACATCCGATTCATGTGTGATAAATGATTCCATCACTAGCGGATATTGCGTCCATAAATGTCTCATGCACAGCCTGACGCGAAGAATGCACGTCTTGTGCGGTAGGTCCAGTACTAATCATCTCGCGTGTATTGAGTTCATTGTTCACTGAGTTCATTGAGTTGTAGAGAGCTGGAGGGAAATCCCTTGTCAACCCCATCGATTCCGTATCATACTGGGTTTGCTGCGTGTCGTTGCATTACGACGTTCCTCTAGGGTTCGTTGCAGCTGCAGTGACAGCCGCCAAGTTCCAGCATTCTCAACGAATGTTTGTCTATCAGCCGCTTGAAACTTTCCTCGGATGGAGCGTCTGCAGTTTCTTCCGGTAGGCTGTTCCAATCATTCACAACTCTAGTGGATAGGGTGACGTCCATGCGAATTCCGTGTCTTCTTAGCTTAAACAGTTTCCATGTGTGACCTCGTGTGGAACAGTCAGTGTTGGACCGGAAGAATAGCTGTAACTCACTCCCAAGTTTCCCTCGGAGGATGCGCCTAGTGTAGATGAGATCACCCCGGCGACGGCAGAGATAGAAAAGACATCCCGCGAAAAAAACCATACCTTGTAATGACATAACTCCTTGCACTTCTCTCTGTACGTCATCTTCAACTCGTCGTATTCTACGACAAATACTTGTGGTGGAGCACCATGAAAAGACGTTCACAGGCTTCTTATCCACAGCGGAAAATGGACCAGCAAACGGTAAGACTCAGAAGCGAAATGCTAATTACAAGCCAGTAGCAAAGTACTAAAATGTTACATTTAAACATAGAGCGGCAGATGAATTAGCACTCGTTGTGGAGCAAAATAAATAATAAATAAATAATCTTTTATTCTCGACAAGGCGAGGCACACCTTTACAGGCATGATCATGCTTAGCTAACATAGTGTGATCAAAAATGTACAAACAGTACATGTTTGGAATAACAGTGTATGTAAGTGTGAGTGTATATACGTATGTAATTTTGTATGAATGTTGCTTGTGTCTGAATATGCCGGAGCATTTTTACTGTTTCTTATCTTTAGGAATGTGAGCATAAGTGATTGATGTCTGCGAGTTGGATAGCACTTTCCGGATATCCAGCGTGTATGGGTGTACATACGTGTGTTATTTTGTATGAATGTAGCTTGTGCCTTTGAATATTCCGGAGCATTTTTGACTGTTTGTTCTCGTCAGGAATGTGAGCATAAGCGATTGATATCTGTGGGTTGGATAGCACGTTCCGGATATCCACAGGCCAGTGACTTTATTTTGTGGCGAGTCACATCCGCCACGTCGCAGTGTTGTTAACCAGACATTTGTGGCTTTTTATAGGGAGAACGCTTGCCAGGCGAAAACCCACCACGTCCTGGAACACTGCCGCCGAACTATTTGCTGGAACAAGTCAAACCCGAACCACCCAGCTGGCACCACGAGGAGATTGTTCGGCTAGCCAGCCAATGTGCTGACTGACAATATTAATATACTACGCCACCGCGCATTTCCATAAATAAACATATATCATGATCGCCCGATGAGTGTCCCGATCGGTGCGCTCGAGTGACCGATGGTGCTCACAGGGTCACAGTTGAGTTCGAGTCGTAGTTTGAGCTAAACCTGTGGCACCCGTCGAGCGTAATGGAAGTAGACTTTCGATAGTAATTCCGAGTATACTATCCGATTCGCAAGCAGAATGGTCAGCACCTTACGCAAGCGGTGCGTCGGATCCGCCACTTGAGATCAACGATCTTTCCACAGTGTAATTTCGGTACACACTGTTGGATGTAAATTTGGGGCCATCGGACGCATGCGAATGTTTATTATCAATTTAGGGTGTTGGTTGAAATGCTAAGAGTTGAATTTGGAATCTATATATTAAGCGGTTTAAATGTGTTACAATGTTTAACCATTTTCCGCTTCAAGCGTAGCAGTCATGGTGGGTGACTCGTTTGTATTCCGACGTGTAATCAAGGGTCCTTATCTGGACTCCGCATCCATGAATGATGAGCTAAAAGTGTTTCAGATGGAAACGGCGACATCGTTTATTCTTTGGAACGTTATAACTTTGAGGGCGTTCCACAGGGAGCCTGGACAGGTGCTACCAGAATGATGCCCGTACCGGTATATTCTGTTTTTATGCGTGCATAGCAAGCGCAGCAATGTTGCTGGAAATCGGTAACTGCATTGCATATGCCCGATGAAAAGATAATTACAGGTACCGCGGTTACAATTGCCCTACTCGCTTTTCAGCGGCGGTTAAGCGGGAAAGTTACGAGATTGGAAACGCGTGTCTGTGGCATTCGCACAGTTTTCAAGTGGGGAAGCCATGATTGTATGCGAAAAACCGGAGGCTACCAGCGGATCAGGAAAGCGTGGCGCTTAACTTAATGAAAACTTTTCGTCAGACGCAGGAGATGCTTGCATTTGACATTGTTCCACATCTTCGACTCTTACTAAAGTTGAGATCTTCCGGAATACCTGGTCGCGCCCTTTAATGGGTGTCTGCCTTCCTTAAGGGGAGGGTACAGTGCGTACAAGTTAGGCGTAGCCTTTCGCTCAAGCAAGCTGTCCAGAGTTTCGCACCGCAGGGCTCGGTATTGGGGCCATTGTTGTTCGCGACCTATGTAAATGACCTACCGGGAGAGCTAGGGGTTCCACCACTAATGTTTGCTTACGACCTTTGGCTCTGGAATATTGTGGATATCCCGGGGGTCCTGACGCAATTTAGCATGTTCAAGTGGTACCGGAACAGTAGCAAAATCCCGCGAATGGTCCACCTTCGAAAACGTCGTTGATCCAACAGGGAAACCGGTGCCTTGATGTGCCAAAGGAGAGCCAAATCAGCACACGCGATTCACCTGGTCAACCAAACAGTGCTCACGTGTCCTGCATTAGAAGTCCCCGCTGTGTCGATCACGTGAAGAATAAAAGAAAACAGTAGTGTCAGCAAAGGAAAGGGAACAGAGAAGACAAGCATATGGAATATGGCAGGCAATATTAGGATGTAAGTTAAAATGAGTAAACGAAGAGTAGGCCGTAGTAGACGAAGAAAAGTTTAAGACCTGAAGGAGAAAACTTTAAACTGCAGACCGCGCGTGTCAATACGATACTCGAACTCCTTCAGCGTCGGTGCCATCACGACGTCTGCAGGCAATGCGTTCCAATAAGCTATAATCCTACGCGATAACCGAACAGCTGCTTAAACCCGGTCAGTCCGGGGCTTGTGCAACTTTAATAGTGGCCACGAAGTGTCGGCAGTCGAGTTTGGCGAAACAGTCCAGTCAAATCAGAACCAATCTGACCCATCAATATACGGTATGTGATGACCAAATCGCCTTGGATAGGCTCTGGGAATGGTCTACCTTATGGTTGATGCTCAAAAACAGGGCGAAGTTCTCCGTTCTCCGATTCGGAGCTGCTAATCCGCCCACCTGATATGTTGTCGGCGGTGGTGAAATCCTTGTTGTCACTCAGAAGGTTGATTTAGGAATCGTACACGCATCAGTACTTCATTCTGGAGACAACTGGAAGAAGGCTGCCTGGCGAGGGTTTCGTATGATGTGGTTTATCCACTGCTCCTTCGGAATCTTAACGGCCAATTTGTTTGTGAAGCTATTTTCGGCACTCGTTAGACCCCACCTGGAATATTGCATTCAGGCTTGTCCACCATGTCTTAACCGAGACAAAATGGACTTGGAGAGGGTGTTACGAGTGGGCACTCGGTTAGTGCAGGGTCTACGGGGACAGACGTGTCCTGAACGCTTGCTCAGTTTGGGGATGTACTCACTGCACTACCGAGGGATAAGAGGGGACCCGATTCTCACTGATCGTATTTTGACGGGTAAAATCGGCCCGGACTTGTCAGGGCTATTTATTCCCGCTACGTCATCTAATCTTCGCAGTCACCTTTGAAAGTGCATAGACCTCGGTCTGATAGGATTAAACGGAAACTCATCTGTCACGCCGAGTTATAGATTGCCGGAATTCGCTTCCAGATCATGTGGTTAGGGAACCAACGTTTAAGGGTTTTGCGCGCCAGCTCGATGCTCTTGGGCGGCAGCAGCAAACTTTTCCTTTTTCCCAGCTGATTCACCACTTTTCAGTTCTTTTTTAATGACTCAAATATCTTGGTATTCCACTTGCTTAGCTCTTTCCACTTCGTGGTTGCCGTTGGGTGCTGCCAGCGGAAGGTGTAGCAGTGTCGGCCCTTTCGGAGGACAGGGAAAGAACCTTAACGGTGGCGCGGATGCGAGGCCGTAGTGATGAAGTCCTTTACCTGGCCGCCAAAATTCGCCTCACTCGAGATGTTTGCTGACTTTGAAACGCATGTATTGCGTATGGGCACGGAGGAGTTCTACCGCACAATGGGCGTAATGGCGTGCATATGTGAGCTGCTGGCTACTCACAGTAAGGTGGAGGTGTTCGCCCGATCATCGAAGGCTGAACAAGTACAACGGTTATCCTGGGAGGACCTGCCTATCTGCAAGCAGTCGACGCTTCTTCCTCTGATGCCGCTACCCGGGTGTGTAGGGCTAGGGTTCTTCTACCAGCAGAACTTCACGTGAACCGCAAGTTGGCGTAGCGCTCCCGTTGATGTTGGCAGGGGCTGGTGTTTCGCACGCTAATTGCAATTACGGTCGGCGCCACAAACAAAAGTCACCTTCCCATATGGGTTATCCGCCACTACTCTTCTGCCTCCACGAAACCTTTGCCGCCGCATATATATACGTAGCACCCCTGGTAAGCCTATCGGCCATTCATATGTGGCTTTTTGAACTGCTGTGTATGCGTGCCACCTGTAAGGTCCGGCACTACTGGTACGCCTCCACGTAACATGGGACACGACATACCTACTTCGTCGTACTTCTGGTTGCTGTATTATTCGTGCACATGTGACTTTTAGAACGCGCACCTCTTCCCTTCCAATGCATGATTGCTCTGATCGTCACGTCGCTTGCAGACTGATGCGGAATGCCATGCACTTAAACACCACTTCGTATTTTACACACCACACATTTGCTTGTCACATATATTTTAAACAATATTACATGTTTGTACTGCCTAAGTTCTTTCTCCCATGTCCGGTTTACATTGATTTTGACCTGTCACGGTGGCCTCTTAAGAGGCTGGCAAAACCCTTTCTCAGTGTTCGTCCTTGCTGGGTTCCGAGCTGTATACACGCTTACTCAACTAGTGCTGAAAAGTTTGGATGGCTCAAACGTCCGTCACCTTTATTGCATCCGGTTTCCCAATCTCCGGAACCATTTACATCCACTGTCGATTATCCGCTGGCACCTTATCATATACCAGCGGCACTGTGCCTCTTCCTACATACTGTCACCGGAAAGTGATGCATCATTGATTCACAGCCACAGGTACCATTGGATCGCCATGATCACTTCCGTTTCAGAGCCCAAGTGATATGCGCCTCCGTTAGCCCTAGTACTTAACTCAGCCACTGCGCCTACTCCAACGTACTGCCACCCGCATGTGATGCATCGCTGATTCATAGGCACAGGTACCATTGGATTTCCATGGTCACTGCTCTGTCAGAGTCACAGTGATATGCGCCGCCCTCCGTCATCCTACTTATCGCTAACGCTGCGTCTCCTCAAAAGTACAGCCTCCGTGATACGACGCAGCTGTGAAACCCCGTTACAGGTATCCTTTTATTTCATTAATGACAGTCCTTTCACAGCCAACATATCATGCGCCGCTGTCAAAGTGAACCCTGCCGCTGTCTATTATCCAGCGTATTCGCCCCACCTGAGCCCTTAGCAGTAATACGTGTACGTAGGTAAGGTTGCATTTTAATGGTAACGTCTCTTTCATAGCCAAAGTACATAGGCGCCGCCCACAACGTCTAGGTTAGCGCTGCCTCTGGCCCTCCTACCGCCGACTGTTACCTCTATATCGAGCGTTAGTGAATGAGAGCCAAAGGCAACATCAACTTTCACTGATGCCCTCCTCTTCAGAGACATAGCACACATGCGCCGCAATCTGCAGTCCTCATTACCGCCCTTGGTCACCATGTGACCTGCATGCATTAGTCGTCTCCTCTCATAGCACCAGATCCGGTCTTCCTTTGCTTTCCACTTTCGTCTGCATTTTACATTCCTTAGAGAACGGAGCAACGGCCCTTTGCAGCAGCACTCTCTGTCACTGTGTCTTGTCGTCTCACATCGCATAGGCAGCGTGCAAAGTCCGCCCATTCCTAGCGGCGGACTACAAGCTCACAAGGTTCAGTGGGTGGTTCCCTAATCTTCAGACAATATATGGGCCAATTCTTACATCTTGACGTGTGACGAAACACAGCACGCAATGCGAACAACATGCTCATCCATTAAGAACGTGATAAGTACACCTTATGCGGTCATTTTGTACGGTGAACATGCCGCTGTAGCCCTACATTCTTCGTAAACTATGTTTCCCTATTTCGCTGAGCCTTTGGCAGGTTTACCTATTAGCGCCCTCAATTCTTACCGTAATAATACATGATGAACCATTTTTCAGTATTCTCGCTTGCTTGGTGATGAGCGTTCGCAAGGCTCCCTACAAAAGGAGAACATTTGCATACGGTTTGAGCGTCCCTCTGCCCACCTGTCGCACTCATACCGCACCATACCGCACGGCAACATAACACTGCCGAAATTTCTCCAATCTCCCATTTTGCGTGTATTATTTATCAAACATACAGGAGTACATGGATTTGCACACAAAGATTAATTCACGTATACGTTTCTTGCTTACGAGCATACCACTATCCCTTACTACCTTTATTAACCTATATATGTATGCAGAGATAGGTTAATGAAGGTAGCAAGGAACACTGGTATGTTCACAAGTCAGAAAGGCGTACGTGAATAATTGCTCTCTGTAAATCTATGTACTCCTGCAATTTTGATGCGTAATACATGTAGAATTGGTGATTGAAGACATTTCCTCAATGCTGAGTTGCCTGAAAGAAATATTGTGTATGTACGAGGGGTTTTGTGGCGTACAATGGTGGACGCGGTGGAATAGTGTGGGCTGAAGCGGTTTGTTATTGTGATCACCATACGTTTCCTGCTAGGTGTGTTAATTACATGATTTTACTTCAAGCTGGCATTTTGCATGAAGTAATGGTACGTAAACATCGAAGTCGAGGATTCCCCATTTCGGAGCCTAAGCGCAGGTGGGGGAACAGGGGTTCTTTAAACATTTATAATCATTTAGCCTATGTATATTTCATTTAAGGGCAGGAGACATGTTTGCATACATGCAGTCAATTATCTAACAATTACTAATGGTTTTCGTCACCATTTCGATTACACGGTGACGATTTACGCAGACCAATCTCTACTTATAAACCATATGCTATACATCGACACTCGCATATTTTGGGAAATTTGCCATACATGCTGCCACTTCGTTCCTTTTATGGAGACATAGTGCGGCCAGCCCTGAGATTTTTAGCTTCTGTTCGTTTTTTCACCCCTTGTGTACCGTTATATCTTAACTTTTCCATTTTTATACAACTTTGCAATTAAGCAGGGCGTAGTTCAGTTTTTAGCTATTTGGAGTTCTTGACCTCACTATAACCACCTTTTGCAACAAATTACACCAATAAAACCCATACATTTAGGGAACTCAGAAACCGGTAGTCCTGATGAACAAGGGGCCGTTTGGTCGCACCATGAGAAAATTGGTTTGTTTCAGGACGTTCCGTGGAACAACTGATACATAGCAACGAGGTTACCTAACTACGTTGCTAAGGAAGATGAATGTGCAAATAGCTGGAAATAGCTGAAAGTGTGGAGGAAATTTGTGTGTGTGTGAATTATGATACCATAAAAATGATTACCGGTAAGGGTGCATATGTATGATGTTTGTTTTATTATTTCGGTGGCTATGCTTATTTTTCTGCTACCGCCATGCTTGTTGATGCAGTGAGCTGTTCAAGTCTTCGGTTTTTGAGAAGACATTGAAGAGCAAGTGGGACGTCTTTTGATTGAAACGGCGGCTTGTTTTTCCCGAGTTTCCTCCATGTCTGCTGCGGCGTACCAGCGTGGAAGGCGCAAGCGGTTGCCGAATGCGGACGGGTACGGTTACATCCTGTACCGTTTCGTACATTGTCAGCGTTCTGGATCGCGTGGCAAGCGGTGAGTTATTATTTATGCAACACATAAACTAAAGCATGTAGATACGAATCGTACATATGCAAGGCGCGATTCTCGGTGGTTTTGAAGGACGGTAAATATGTCGCGGGAAGTTACTTCATGATCAATAGTCCTGATTTTCACTTGGGTAAACCCTGGCTGTATGCACGGAACCGTCGGCTGTCACCGACGCAGTAGAAGGAAGTGTTGCGTTTGATGGACAGTTTTCACAACATGGCGGATTTGAGGCGCTTCATTTATCAGGGGTACGGCAAACGTGTAACCCGTATGAGCCGGAGTAATCTGCGCATTCGTCATCGAAATAGAACGTAAAGTGAAGCGTCTGAGGTGGCAACAAGGTTGGTATGTCACGGTGTTTACCGATTGGTGTCTGAAGATAGCCAGATTCGGTATTTCTTCTTCTCTCCATCTGTTGTCCTCGACATGGTTAAGCGTTATGGCAAGGTGTTATTGTGCCATGTGACACATTAGTTAAATTATGGTGGGTACATTTAGTGGCATTGCATGTTCTTGGACGTCACAGGTCTAGGGATTTCTTTCTTTTTTGCCCTATTACCGGATGAGACGTCCTATAGCTATGGGCATGCGGTGGAGGCAATGCGGGAGATGGTGCCTAGCAGCACACGTTGCCGCTCGATGGTGATGGCTAAATGTGATGCTCAGTTGCAGGCATTTAGACGTTTCTATCCCAACGCGTAGACCGTGTTTTACCGGAACCATGATAAAGTGGACGTGGCTGGACGTTGCGGTAGCATACGTGGGATATCAGATGCCCGCTGTATCCGGTTACGCGCGTGGCTTCATAATCTGATATATACACGCGATGCGTCGGTATTTGAAAGGTTATAGAACGCGGTGCGAATTGCTAGTTCGGCATACTACCGGCATTTGTGCGGAGCGTGGCTTCAACACACAGACTCTTGGGCGGCTCACAGACAAAGGGATGCTGTGCTTTTTGGGTGCCACACGACAAACAGGGTAGAAAATGAGAGCACGAGTATTTGTCGGTGAGGTCATCCTTGCTCGCCCTGTTCACCTGCGTCGTTGATAGAGTAAGCAGTATCGTGCACGAAAGAAGCAGCATAATAGCTAGGCGTTGCATGAGCGCAGTTTTCATTCCATCGGAGCTGTACTCCGTGGCTTCCATTTTCGCACAGCTCAGCGATTTCGCAGGGAATGTCTTCATATCCCATTTTCGTGCATCCACCGTTCTGGGTTGTCGATCCTATGGGCCTCATTGGTTTGTTACCTTTCCTCCTTCGAAAGAGCATCGGGTATACATAACAAGCGGCAGTGAATGCGATTGCGAGTTCAGTCGGCAGTGGCGGCTCCCATGTGCTCACATTTGTTATGTGGTGGCACTTCAAGGACATTCCGCGGAGAACATACTACATGGATGTCTGTGGATTGCACCCCTGCAACCTCCCGCATGTAACTCAAACTGCGTTCCAGAGGATGGTGGTGTGCAGATTCTAGCTCGTCAGGTAGCGGATAGCAATGCGGTTGTAAACCGTGCCATAAAACTTCGCTAGACACAGGATATATTGTGAGTCATCGGCACGCAGTTGTGCAGCTACGAATCGGAGAACTTCACCGCGGAGTTGAACTTCCTGAAAATGGTTGCGTTGCTGATGTCCAAGGAAGACAGTTTTCAGTTGTATGGTCGAACGTCTAAGTGCCCTCTTCCCCTTCTACTGGATACGGAGGCTAACGTCCTGGTGTTACGTGGCTTACCGACGCCGGGGAACGTTGCATGATGGCACAGCGGTCGCGGTAGGGACGACGACGGGAGGCGACGTGCCGCCCCCGTGCAAGCAACAGAAGTGTATGACGTCGGCCCTGTGAATTCAACTGCGACACAGGTTCCATCCACATCGGCAGCAGGGTCCAGGAAGCGTAAGGAGCCCCTTAAGTGCCGCGTGATGGAGGTGAGCCCTAGTAAGAGTGCGCTAAGGGGCAAAGACTTCCGGAAGGTTCACAAAAAGACATCCTCCTCCTACAGGGTTCCCGTTAAACGGAAACGGGATACTCAGGGAGTCGGTTCCTAGGACCTCTGCGGGGGATGTCAGCAGGAGGATGATGTGCAAGGTCGCGGGGAAGCGGTGCAGTGGGTTAGGTGCGATGTATGATGCCAATGGTACCATGCGTCTTGTGTGTGCTATGCTGGTGACAAGGAATTCGTTTGCTTCGCTTGCTCGTCGTAGTGTCCGTGCAACCTACGGAAACGGCGTTGCATAGCACGCGCTGCAGGTACGCGTAATTTTCACTCCATTCCATTAACCCCCATTTTTGTTATGGCAGACAGCGTTGCAGTTTCCCGTTGATGGGAATACGTGTGAATGAGAAGCGAACAACGTGCCGTGAGAGCCGCCGCTTCGCTGCACCATTATGCGCCGGTAGGTTTCCCATTTCCACTAATGAACCATGCTTTAGGTCCGCATCATCGGGCTCTCATTTCCACAGCCGAACTTCCCTGCCAGGGAAGGTGTTCCAATGTACGTCCGAGTCAATGTGATGGTTACATGGTAGGTAAGGACAGGTTGTGTTGCTTATCCGCCTTGACCTATCTTTCAGTACCAGGGCGACGTTCCTCGCAAATTGCCGTGATACTGCACCACGCCACCCAGCCTCCTCTCAATTGATGCCTCCTCCACGTCATGTCTCCTTTCCACATAGTCGCAAGCGTCGATTTTCTATTTGAAACATAGCTTCCCTTTCAGAGCCTCTGTGGTATGCGGCGTACATAGTCTTCCGATGTAACGCCGCCACTCAGCCGCGTCCCAGGTATGGCCTCCGGCATCTCATGCACGCTGCATAGGTAGTCGCAGGTCGGCTTGTTTTCCATGATGACTTCTGTTTCAGAGACGCATTAATGTGCACGGAGCACCGCCTTGCAAAGAAGCACTGCCACTGAGCCACCTCCCACGTATCACCTCCGCCATTGGAAGTATCATTCACAGACAGTCACAGCCAACCTTCAAGTTCCATGCTCACTTCTGCCTAACAGGGAAGTGAAATGCGCCGCCCACTGCCTTGCAAAAGCGCACCGCCACTGAGCCACCACCCACTTATTGCCTCCGCCATTTGATGCGTCATGGAAAGCTATCCACCGGTGACATTGGTCTTCTATGAATACTTATCTTCCACAGCCACGGTAACGCCCCTCCCATTGCTTTCTGACAACGTGATAACACTGTGCATATTCCCACGTGTCGTCTTCGCCCTGCCAATGCATAGCATTGCATGACATGCATCACCAATTTCACCATGACAGCAGGTAAGTACCTTTGCGGTAATCGCCTTCCCTTCCATAGATATGGTACGTGCAGCCACCTCCAAGCGTCGCAGCACTGCTAGCCACCGTCTGCACTGCTACCGAGACATTGCCAATTGAGTTCACACATCCAGTTCCGGTGCTGCCCTTTGTTACCGCAGTGTCCCGCAATCACTGGTACCGCGTCCGTTATTGCTTCTTATGTTTATAAATGACCTGGCGGCTGTTCCGGATGGTCCCCGCGATATAATCGCTGAGGACGTTAACCGTAAGTCTCAGGAACCTCACACCGCCGGTTCCCTTACACCATCAAGGTAACTCACTGCTATGCACCCCTTAGGGCGGATTTCATACCACGAAGTTTATTTGACTCCCACCTGTCCTATCGCAGTAGTGCTCTCTTAATTATTTTGTCAACGGACATTCACAGTCAGGGTTGGGGAAACCAGTTTCAGTGTCCCCGAACGACAAGGCCGTGTAACCAATGTCCTAACCTATGTACTGTTGCCAGGCGTAAACTTCAATTTGCAATCACACTTCGTGCGTCCTTCCATTGCAGGTACCCCGTGAGAATGCTCCACGGAAATGTACCGACAGGTGTTTGAGGGATCCGCGAACCATTTCTCAGTGTTCTCGCTTCGTAGGTAAAGAGCCACTAACCAGCTCACCCGCGAGGTCGGGAATATTTGTGAATGGTTTAAACATCATACGCCACAGGTGTCTCAGCTTTCCGTCATGGGGTTTATTACACCATTGCATTGCACCGTTATGAAGGATAACACCACCATGTTTCTATCATGCATTGACGCTAGCGGTGCACGCTCGCGGGAGTACCATTCCCATTTACCAGATTGGGGACATGGGCGTCAAGGAAACACCTCGCGATACTACAGGTTAGTAACCTATGGTGAACATGGCATTCCTACTTTTCCCTTGGATGTTTTCCACCACGCACCGTTCCCCTTTTGACACCGTTATACAATGAGAGACGTAAGATTACTTCCACGGCTTCATTTCAGAGTAAGTAGCTCTATGTATTTTACGTCTGCTCCCGTTCAAGAAGGATGTTTTAAGGTCCGCCTCAGCATTTACAGTCACAATGCTGGGTTACTGCAGTGTACTGCACTGCTGACTTTCCACATTATGGTGAGATTGCTTGCTTCCTCGCAATCACTCTACATGCATGGTAATGGGGAATCCCAGTACACGGGTTTGCTGTAAGCCCTCACTATGCCGGAGCTACGCCCAAATAATGATCGGATAATAGTTACATATTTCTCACGGACACCTTTCATGAGTACACAGTCCCAAAGTGCATGTCTTTCCAAGGAATCAGATGCAGCTTTGATATCGAGGAAGAGGACAAAGGTGGACCGCCAATATTTGTCACCGTGCTGCAACAACGGACGCAAGTTGATTATGCGGTCAATGCATCCACGACCTCGACGAAATCAACCTTGATCTTCACGAATCCGGCTTTCACGGATGCCAGTCAGTCTATGAAGGATGGTAGAAGCAAGCAGTTTGGAGGCGATGAAGCTAACACTGAGTCCTTTATGGCTACGGCGTTACGATCGTGAGCCTCCTTTACAAATTAGGTCTAGGACGGAGCGGCTGCAATCGCTCAGGACAGTTTTCTGCTCCAACTGTTTGACTAGTAACTCGTGTTAACCATCCACAAGAGCAGGTCCAGAGAATTTGAAGAGGGCTGGAGGAAGATCATCAGGTCAGGCGACTTTATTCAAGTTCCGCAGTTTCACTTCCCTTTGGGATTCTTAACAAAAGAGTGGATCCAAAGGGAGCCCACGAAGCAGGGCGATCAGTGGCAGGCGAGAAATGTAACCATTCCGACCTATTCAATGGCCTTTTAAAGTGATCAGCCATACGCTCTAAGCGGTTTGATAAGTTGTGGATCGGCTGTCCACCCTCGACACGCATAGTTTCACTAACGCAAGGTCACCCAGTTGCCTTAAGGCATCTTCAAGTTTGATAAGTAACAGCACGCACACTAGCCAAAGGTTGATGGTGAGTGCTGCAATGCATTCACTGCTTACCCGTGATTCAAAATCTTAGGATTGGCGCTTTAGCATTACATCACCCGAGGTCTTCTTCCCCACTTGCCCACTTCCTTATTGCCCCATGGCACCAAGCCACCCCACGTAAGCAGCGGCGATGTAATGCATCATTGATACCTATCCGCAGGTAACATGGATTTTCTGGGATAACTTTTCTTTCGGCGCCACAATTATATGCGCCGCCCATTGACTTCCCACCTAACGGCGCCACTGAGCCTCCTTCAAGGTATCGCCACCGCCTTACCATGCCATGCCATGCCATCAGATGTTTCACGAGGGCTTTTTATCTCCATTGCCTACGTCATGCATTTATCCTCATGCATCGTTTGTTTCACTTAGCCTGCCAACCTTCCTCACATTGGGCGGCTGCGGTACCTCACTGACGCACGGAAGCTTCCAGTGTACAACTTTCTCTCCAACGACCCAATTTACCTGGATCCGCAATCGGTTAACCGTACGTTCCAGCAACCCCGCACCGTCAGTTACCCTACGCCAAAAAGATAAGTCACAACGAACCACCTTACTGAATGCAGGGTCTCTCCAGTTCAGGTACCTTATGAAATATCCACAAACCATTTCTTGGTGTTCTCGCTGCCTGGGTAACAAGCCTTCAATCAGCTCACCCGGGAGGTCGGGAATATTTGTGATTGGTTCAAACATCATATGTCACCGGTGCATCAACTTTGCGTGCTGCGTTTATAAAGGCATCTCATTTCCCCCTATGAAGAATAATGTCAACGTGTATCTTTGGCGCCATGAGGCTTGCGTTACATGCCTGCTAAAGTAGCATTCCCACTTACCAGATTTGAGGCACCAACGTCAATGAAACCGGTTGCAATAGCACATGGTAGTAACCTCTTGTGCAAGTCAATCTCCTACTTGCCGCGTGCATTTTTCCCACTATAGACTGTTCCGCTTTACCACTGCCATACACCGACAGACATAAGGTTTACTACAGGGACTCATTTCAGCGTACATATCAATGTATTGTACGTCACCTTTCCCGTGCATGTTTGGGTGACCGTAACATCAACCATCTCAATGTGAGTAATGTCGCAATAGCCATGACGCCATACGTGTCAGCCGTACGCCATTGCTACAACTATGGCGTTAACTAGCATGCCCACCTGACCTCCACATGTACCCTTCCTAAGTGCCTCTTATTACTGCGTTCAAGTGTCTACACAAGTTCACCCAATCGGCGTGCACACCTCGTGTTCCCTATGCATGCCCCTTTTCTAGGCCTTGCCATTCATCGCACGCATGCCTACCTGTTAGGGAACTTTGTATTTTGTACGCAGATATATGGTTCTTGCTTGAAGGGAAGGGTTGCACCGGCTGAACTACTATTAATTATGTGTCACAGACGAGTGACAGCTGTGCATCTAGCAAGGAGCAGCTGTGCACTGACCGGATGAGGTAAAGTAGGTCGCCAGACGAGAGCTAAGAAGGTCGAATAAAGAAGAACAGTGGACAGGAAGAATGCAAGTGTACAGTGAGTATATTGAGAGAGTCAAATCATGTATTGCTGAAGCACGGCGGTGTATAAGTTCACAATTCATGCTATGGTGCTAGGATGCTACTACTGGAAAGAGGCTGGGAAAGCTAGTCCAATAGCTGGAAGCTTACAGCTGAAAAAGTCGAAGACGTTACAACAACTAAGAGGTATGAGGACGTCTAGAAAAGAGAGGCTAAGGAGCCGCTGAGCACCGACTTGGAGAATTGGAAGGAGTGCTAGAGAAAGCTGAAGGGTCTATATGGAAGGACATCAAACAGTCGGAGTGCATGCATACATTAAGTCTACTGAGGACAAGGCAGCAAATGCGTCAGAGGCGCGCAGATACTGAGTCCTGTTATGGTGCTAAGATTTCAGTGCTGCGGTAGACTAGGCTGTAAAATGCCTGTGAAAGATCTGGAATCCTACATGAGTCAGCTAACTGACCATGTGCTAGACACGCTGCCTTTCGGGTGTTCATTTGATCGAAGGCTTTGGCTGAGGACCCGAGTCGTTCTTTTGTCAGGATTAGCCGCCCTGACAGTATCCTAGTCCATCCTCTCCGGAGGTTAGGAAGTGGTCGATGGCCCTCTTACCGTAAAAACTAGCCATTGGAGACAACAGGTTTAGGGATGATATTCTCAAAGCTCGTTTGGCGTAGAGCACGAGGGCCACGCATTGTCTCTGACGGTGGGAGGATACCTCCGGGTCTTCACTGGTTTGCTACTGCCCACCTCAAGCCAGGCAGCCCCTGGTCAAATTGGTGCAAACCCGCCAAAAACCCACCTGCGTCGGGCCGTGGTCGCAGGTGCGTATCCTATTACGGTCGCAAAACATATGAAAATTGTTCCAAAACCTCAAAGGCTGCGTGTGATGGCCGTCAAGCAGATCCCAATCTGTCACTGCAATCACATTCCGGAGCTGGATCTGCTCTCCACCGCCTTGTGGGTCAGGCTATTGAGCCAAAGGCTTCGGGCGGAGTCCGTCAAGCAAACCTCCAAACCAACCACTGCATTGTGGGTCAGGCTATTGAGCCAAAGTCTCCGGGCGGAGTCCCTCAAGCAAACCTCCAAACAACCCACTGCCTTGTGGGTCGGACTATTGAGCCAAACGCTCCGGGTGGAGTCCCTCAAGCAAACCCCCGAAACACAAAGACCACCTCGCGTGCGATTGCCCACCAATGCAATCGTATGCCTGCGCGCAAAGCACTCAGCATCGGATGCTGGAACGTGCGCACACTACTGGACCGGAACTCCAGCGAGCGCCCGGAGCGACGCACTGCACTGGTCGCGATGGAGCTGGCGCGCTACCACATCGATATTGCGGCGCTCAGTGAAACTCGGCTCGCTGAGCAAGGTAAGTTACATGAAGCAGGTGCTGGCTACACATTCTACTGGATGGGCAACGCCGCCTCAGCACCACGTGAACATGGGGACGGATTTGCAATATCCGATCGCCTGAATGGCCAGCTGATGGGTGAACTAACGGGCATCATCGCGCGACTGATGACTGTTCGCCTACGACTCGGAAGAGGTAAGTTTGCTACGTTTATAAGCACGTGCGGTCCGACCATGTGTTATCCTGATGACACGCGTGATCAGTTCTACACTGAGCTATCCTCCGTGATACGCTCTGTTCTGAGGAGCGACCGACTATTTCTGCTGGCTGATTTCAACGTGCGCGTTGGGCGTGCTGCATCAGCGTGGACAGATGTTATCGGTTCGCATGGCATTGGTTCAGCGAATGCGAATAGTGACAGGCTGCTCTCACTATGTGCCACTCACGGCCTGACGATCGCGAACACTCGGTTTGCACTGAGTGCGAGTGATATAGCAACTTGGACGCACCCACGGAGTGGTCACGCTCACCTGCTCGACTATGTCATCGTACGTCAGCGTGATATGCGTGAAGTGCGCATGACACGTGTACTGCGTGGAGCTGAGTGTAGCACGGATCACAAATTGGTTCGGACCAAACTGTACATATATTTTCGTAAATCGATGTATTGCACTCCCACCGTGAATCGGTGTAAATTTAACATTCTGTCCCTCGGTACTGTGGCGGAACACACTGAGCTGGAGAAGGCGATGGCTGCACGCCTGTGTGGTGATGTGGACTGCCTAGCCACAGTGGGCGACCTGTGGCACCACATTCGCGACCAAGTGACAGCTGCTGCCGAGGAGACCATCGGGCGCGCAAACTGTGGGCGGCCTGATTGGTTTGATGGCAACAATGTGCTGATTGACGCATTGGTGTCAGAGAAGAATGCAGCATTTGCTGCACATGTGGCTGACCCCAGTGACTTGGGGAAGAGTAGTCAGTTTCGCATACTTCGACGGCGACTGACCCGAGAGCTCCGTCGCATTAAAAATGCATGGTGGGCGGAGAAGGCGAAGCAGATGGAATGCTACGCCGAACGCCATCAACATAAGGAATTCTTTGACTCCTTGAAGGCGGTGTATGGACCGAGATTGGAGCCGCTGAGGACACTGATCGATGGTAGTTCAGGCGCTACCTGCACCCAGACTGCAGACATAATGCAAGTCTGGCGGAAACACTTTGACTGTCTCTTGAACAACCGTTCAGAGATCGACTGGCCTACATTGAACGGCCTAAAGCAGCACGATGTGAAGGCGGATCTGGCGGATACGCAGACACTGGATGAGACGCAGGGAGCACTTGCTCAGCTGCGGAACGGCAAATGTGCCGGAGGTGACGGGATCCCACCTGAAGTATTGAAACACGGTGGACCCGCGTTGTTGACTGCGCTTCACCACTTGGTGCAACGCGTGTGGATTGAGGAGGAAGTGCCTTCTGAGCTGAAGGATGCCCTTGTGCTACCACTGTACAAGGGTAAATAAAAAATTAAATAAATAGTATATTCTCGGTAAAACGAGACACACCTGTAAAGGCATGATCAAATATGCATACAAACATAGCTTCTGTGGAATGTTAAAACATTTCGTTTTAATGAAAGGTATAAAAGGAAAGATGTTGTCCGTATGAGTGAGCATACTGTCAGGTAATAGTCAGACCCAGGGACATTATGGCGCTGTGGCGCGCAAAAATCTGTCAAAACACAAGTTAGGGGTAATTTCGCCAGGTAGTGATCCGTGAGCACAGGAACCTAAACAAGGTTTTGTTGCAACCAATAACCATTACGAGATAGGGATGATCTGTGCTCCAACAAAGCATTCTTCATAGCAGAATTAGTTGCACAGGTTCGATGTAGAAGGCTGAGGACTGCGTCAGTGTGAAATGCTTAGCTGTGACTTTATTTTGTGGCGAGTCACATCCGCCGCGTTGCAGTGTTGTTAAGCGGACATTTGTGGCTTTTTATAGGGAGAACGCTTGCCAGGCGAAAACCCACCACGTCCTGGAACACTGCCGTAGCTTTCGTTGAACAGTAGTGCATGTCGGTTATGCATCGTATAGACCGATTTTGCATTCTATTATTCGCAGTCGGTTGACAGCCAAAATTCTTCATTGGTTGGCCGAATGGCTTAGTACTGATACGGCAGCAGTCGTTGGGGCCGGTCAATGATGCAAGATTCGAAGAGTCGAATGATAATGATGCAGGTGAGTAAACACATTGTTAATAGAGGCCGGCTCTTCTATTATATTCTTGCTCGGCTCGCAAACCGTGTCCAGCTATCCACGCTGGACTTGTCATGAGGTCAGTGAGTGAAGTTGTTTCTTGTGGCTGAATATGTCCTTAATAGGTAAAAATGCCATTCTCTGCAAATTGGATTTGGGATTTCTGCAGATGTAAGTAAGTGTAACTGTTTCCATAGCCAAATAAAAAGTCCATGGAAGACCATCGGAATAGCCACGTATCAGTGCGCAACGCTGTCCGTGAAATGACGTCAGAATAGCTCCAGGTGACTGGCGAATAGGAATGTTTGAGGCAGTGATGGTAATCACGCCAGAGTTGTTTGTCTTCGGTTGTGGAACGGGGGATCCGTGTACATATATTCTTCCAGGTGAGTAAATTGTTCTCTGAGTACGAGGCAAGCTAAACCCATTTGTTTAGACCCCGTGAAGGTAGCGCCTCCGGAATGGCGGAACGAGCTCCATTTGGACCAGTGTGTGCGTTTTTCATTTCCTCGAGAAAGGACCAAGCGTTTTGAGGATGGGTCGGCCAGTCCCAGTGTATAAACCTTCTTGTTTTGGCGGATGTACCTGTGGGAATCTCGGGAAAAACGGGCAACGGACAAGAGGTGGCCAACCAGAGACAGCAATGAATCAAGAAGCACTAACACAGACTGGGGGCGCTCACCGGTGCCTATGAGACATTCAAACTTATGTAATTTTGTTTAGTATACATAATTTGCAAGCGCGTTCTATACATTACGTCACTGGTGTGACTCAGACTACAGCTACTACGTGGGAAGAAGGTTCTGCACGCGCAGGGTCAAAAGACCGATAAAACAAAGCGTTTTAACAAAAGTTAAGCAAATGCTGCGATGGTTTTAGAGAAACATGTAAAGCGATGATGATGGCAGAAGCCAGAATGCGAGAGGCATCTTAGGTGAAACTAAGGACAACTAGGTTGAGACCGAATGCGGGAGCAAGATAGGTAGAGCAACATTCCAAGAGGAAAAGAAATTTCAGGGAATCGGCTAGGAGCGAATGAATGAATGCTAACGGCAATACGAGGAGTAGTTCGTAAGAGTAATTACGCTAAAGCGTTCATGATTCTACAGTCCAAAAGCATTCAGAATCTAGGAAAATGGTCACAGGGGGCCAAAACTGCCGTGCATTGGGAGTCGTTATAACACGTACGGTCTCAATAGTATACCAGTGCTAGCATAAGGTAAAGAGCATAGGAGTAGGAAGAGTGGTAAGTTGAGCATACTAATGGAAGTACTAGTCAAGCAACACTTAGCAATGGTCCGAGTGCCGCCAATACTCAGGAGCGAGCTCAGAGCGAATGAGATCATGCGCACGAGAATAACTTAGATAGGCGCAATGAGTGTAAGCTGTGGGAATAAAAATTGGAGCGCAATAAGAGAAAAGGCCATGGATAATAGTAAATAAAAGCAGGCAGAGAGTGACAGACGGGTCAGGTGGGAGAGGATAATGGCAGGAGAGTAAAGCCGGACGTCCGAGTTAAAAAGAAACGAAAACTGGGAGCAAGCAATGTTGCACGAATTATCGTGGCATCAACTTGCTGAGTTGTGTGGGCAAGGTGATTGCCCGAATCCTGCTCAATCGCCTCGTGAGTCAGATTGTGGATCCGAACGTGACGGAAGAGCAATGTGGATTCCGTTCGGGTCGCAGCACTATAGATATGGTGTTTGCGGCTCGTCAGTTGCAAGAGAAGTGCAGAGAACGACACCAGCCATTGTACTCGCTTTTTGTTGATTTCACCAAGGCATTTGATACGGTGAACCGCGAAGCACTGTGGCTGGTGTTGAGTAAGTTTGATTGCCCGCGTAAGTTTGTAAGTTTAATTGAATGTCTGCACAGTGGTATGCGAGCGCGGGTGCAGCTGAGTGGAGAGACCTCGGATGAGTTTGCAGTTGTCTCTGGTGTGAAGCAAGGCTGTGTCTTAGCTCCTGCCCTGTTTAATATATATCTTCATGCAATGTTGTCTTGTGCTTTTGATGCGGCTTGTGCTTACGGTATTCGTGTGGAGCACCGTATTGATGGTGGGTTGCTGAACATCCGTCGTTTCGGTGCGAGAACTATAGCCTGTGAGACAACTATCCGTATGTTGCTGTTTGCTGACGACTGTGCGTTGTTTTCACACAGCGCGGATGAGTTGCAGCACGTGACTAGTGCTCTGGCTTCGACAGCGGCCAAATTCTGGCTCACCATCAACACAAGAAAAACTGTCTGTCTCTTTCAGCCTTCACCGGAGGTGCAATCTTCAATATTGCCGCGAATCAGCATTGGTGCTGAAGTATTGGAAACCACCTCCCGCTTTTGCTACCTTGGGAGTGTGATATCGACTGATCAACAGCTACACGTTGAGTTGCGTAATCGCGTGTCGAAGGCGGCAGCGGCATTCGGGAAGCTAGAGTACCGAGTGTGGAACAACCATCAGCTTACCATTGGCACGAAGCTGATGGTGTACAAATCCATGGTGCTGTCCGTTCTTCTATACGGCAGTGAAACGTGGACGATGTACCGTCGGGATGTGCGATATCTCGAGCGGTTCCACCAGCAGTGTCTGCGACGAATTTTGCGGATCGGTTGGGGCGCCAGAGTTGCAGACACGGAAGTTTTGCGCCGAAGTGGGATGTATGCAGTAGGCGGCATACTTTTACTGAGACACCTGAGATGGCTCGGTCATGTGAGCCGTATGGATTTGACGCGGATACCGAAACAACTTTTATACGGTCAGCTGAGTTTAGGGAAGCGGCATGCTGGGAAACCAAAGTAACGTTACCAGGACATGATTAAAGTGAGCTTCACACGTTCTAATCTTGCTTGCGGATAATGGGAATCGAAGGCGGTTGATCGGCGTGCATGGCGCGATCTATTCACGAAGGCAGTTGCTGAAGTGCGGGAGAAAGCCCACATGCATGCAGAGAAGAAGCAGCCAGTGCGAAAGCGGCAAGCACCAATGAATTGTACTCCATCGACATCGAGCGCATGGTGCTGTAGAATATGTGGTCGCGAGTGCCTTAGTCAGGCAGGCCTAGTGAGCCATGAGAGAGGTCACTCGGGACCACTGCCGAAGCGACGACGGGTCCAGCAGTGAACGTAGGCAGCACCGGCGCGGCGTTTGTAGGCACGCTGAATTCGATTTACCAACCGCGTGCTTGTATGCTAAGTCTCTTTATTTCAGGTGGTGGGTTTTCGGTTCTGTCCTAATGCCTTTCTTTCTCATATATATGTCTAGTGAGCCATGAGCTAGGTCCTTTGGGGTCACTATAGAAGCGACGACGGGTCGGGCACAGAATTACGGCGAGCCCGCGCAGCGTCTGTAGGCCCGCTGAATTCGATTTACAAACCGCGTGCTTGCATGCTAAGGCTATTTATTTCAGGTGGTGGGTTTTCAATTTTGCCTTAATGCTTTTCTTTCTCGTATAAATGTCTACCAGTACTCTATTCCAATAATTGCATACCTCGCTTAAGCCAATTGTATTCGATTTCCATAACATTTTTGTGTTCGTGGCATTCCGTGAACTATACTTCCTAACCTCGTGCACATAGCTTGGATCTGTTTGTAAACAACTTATTACATATACTATTTAATTAAGGTTTATATCACCGTTTCCTTATGCATTAATCGAGTTTTTCTCTATTTCTTTCTCTTTCTCTTACTCTCTCTTTCAAGTGTATGGCTGTTGTTTGATATCTCCGGTGTGGCTGCGCTTGCTGTGCATGTTGACAAGGTGCCTACCTGTCTATTACCCACTACCTCGTCCATACTGGCTCCAGGAGACAGTTGGCCGTTGTTGGAGGGGACAGGGTGCACGGTCCTTGTGGACGTGTTAGGATCAAATAGTGGTTCCATGCAGTCAGTATGGAGCGGACTACGGTCCAGCCACCGCCTTGTGTGCGCTTGATTCCCAAATACGGCGTGCTTGTTTTTGCCTGTGAAGAAATGTGGGCCGGCTCCGTTGATGAAACGTGGTTCCCATCCGCATGCCTCCCGGTCTTATTCCCTCGGGTTTACACTGGATATGGGTGTGTGGTTGGGGCTGTCGGTGGTGCAGCGCAAGCCATCCATGGTCCCTCTGTAGGCGCAGGCGTCCTGTGGCTTGCCACAGTGACAGGCAAATCCGAAACCGGATGCCGCCAACCATATACACGTGTCTAGTGTCTAGTGTCTAGTGAGACATGAGCGAGGCCACTCGGGACCACTACAGAAGCGACGGCGGGTCCTGCAGAGAAGTATTCAAAACCGGCGCAGCGTCTGTAGACACACTGCATTCTTTTTACTAACCGTGTGCTTGCATGCTAAGTCTCATTATTTCAGGTGGTGGGTTTTCATTTTTGCCTTAATGCTCCTCTTTCTCACATAATTATCTACCAGTACTCTATTCCATTAATTTGCACACCTCGCTTAAGCCAATTGTATTCGATTTCCATAACAATTTTGTGTTTGTGGCATTTCCGTATAGTATACTTTCTCACCTCGTGAACTTATCTAAGATTCGTTTGTAAACAACTTATTTCATATGCTCATTAATTTAAGATTCATGTCACTGTTTCCTTACGCATTAATTGATTTCTTTTATTTGTTAGCTTTCTCTCAAGTGATTGGCTGTTGCTTAATATCCCCGTTGTGGCTGCGCTTGATGTGCATGTTGACAAGGTGCCTACCTGTCTATTACCCACTACCTTGTCCATACCGGCTCCAGGAGACAGTTGGTCATTGCTGGAGGGGACGGAATGCACGGTCCTTATGGTCGTGTTAGGCTCGAGGAGTGGTCCTATGCACTAAGTGTGGAGCGGACTACGGTCCAGCCACAGCCTTATGTGCGTTAGATTCCCCAGCTACAGCGTGTTTGTGTTTGTCTGTGAAGGAGTGTGGGCCGGCTACGTTAATGAAACGTGGCTCCCATCCGCATGCCTCCCGGCCTTATTCCTTCGGGTTTACACTGGATATGGGGTGTGTGGCTGGAGCTGTGGGTGGTGCAGCGCAAACCATCCATGGTCCCTCTGTAGGCGCAGGCGTCCTAAAGCTGACCACATTGACAGGCAAATCCGAAATCGGATGCCGCCAACCATTTACACATATATACTTCAGATTCACGCATATTATTAGCCCAATTTTATGCAGATAACATATTTATCCGGGCACATGAAGCCGTTCCAAATGATACTTAGTTGCATAATACTTCGCAACAAACCACACTTACAAACGGAGCATTTGCACAAGTACATATTCCCTTTCACTAACACAAGCAATAAATGCCATTCACTGCATGATCATTTACAAATACGCATTTACATCCACAGCACTACGGTACTAAAGGTGGCTGTTATTCTGTCTGTTATTCTGTATTTGTATTCTGTATTTTTCTCTATATTATCAATCATAAACATAGTGATGCCTTTGTCATCCCAGTTACCCCTTGTTCACGGTAGCGCGAGAGCCTATAGTGTGGGCAAAAGAGCCTATGGTGCGTTGAGGCTGGTGATAGCTAGATTCTGACAGATGGCCTACCCACTGCTGCTACTGTTGTGCCATTTGCTCATGTCCTGGGCGCCTCCTCGCAGCGACCGCTAGGTGGGATTTCGGTTTCGCCCTTATCCCTGCTAAGATCCAAGACACCAATCCGCAGAAGTCAGTGAACCGACCATGTGCTAGACCCGCTGCCTTTCGGGTGTTCATTTAATCGAAGGCTTTGACTGAGGACCCGAGTCGTTCTTCTGTCAGGATTGGGCGCCCTGCCTGTATCCTAGTCCATCCTCTTCGGATGTTAGGAAGTGATCGATGGCCCTCTTCTCGTAAAACCTAGCCATGGGGGACAACAGATCCTCGGTTATAATCTCACAGCTCGATTGACGTAGAGCACGAGCGCCACGCATTGTCTCTGACGGTTGGGGGACACTTCCGGGTGTTTAATAATATGCTACTGCTCGCCTAAAGCCTGGCAGCCCCTGCTCAAATTGGTGTAAACCCGCCAAACTCAACATGAGTCTGGCCGTGTTCGCAGGAGTATTCTATTACGGACTAAAAACACATAAATCGTTCAAGCACCTCAAAGCCTGCGTGTGACGGCCGTTAAACAGATCACAATCCGTAGCTGCAATCACATTTCCGAGCTGGATCTGCTCCCCACTGCCTTGTGGGTAAAGCTATTGAGCCAAAGGCTCCTGGCGGAGTCCCTTAAGCAAACCTCCAAACCACCCACTTCAATGTGGGTCAGGCCATTGAGCCAAATGCTCCGGCTGAAGTCCCTCAAGAAAACCTCCGAAACACAAAGACCCTCTCGCGTGCGATTGCCCACCAATGCAATCGTATGCCAGCGCGCAATGCACTCGGCATCGGGTGCTGGAACGTGCGCACACTAGTGGAACGGAACGCGAGCGAGCGCCCGGAGCGACGCACTGCACTTGTCGCGATGGAGCTGGCGCGCTACCACATCGATATTGCGACGCTCAGTGAAACCCGGCTCGCTGAGCAAGGTAAGTTGCATGAAGCAGGTGGTGGCTACACGTTCTACTGGGTGGGCAACGCCGCCTCAGCACCAGGTGAACAAGGGGACGGATTTGCCATATCCGATCGCCTCCACGGCCAGCTGGTGGGTGGACCAACGGGTATCAGCGCGCGATTGATGACTGTTCGCCTACGACTTAGAAGAGTTAAGTTTGCCACTATTATAAGCACGTGCGGTCCGACCATGTGTTATCCTGATGACACGCTGGATCATTTCTAAACTGAGCTATCCTGAGTGATACGCTCTGTGTCCACGAGCGACCGCTTATTACTGCTGGGTGATTTCAACGAGCGCGTTGGGCGCGATGCATTAGTATGGGCAGATGTTATCGGTGCGGATGGCATTGGTTCAGCGAATGCGAGCGGTGACAAGCTGCGCTCACATTGTGCAACTGAAGGCCTGACGAGCACGAACACTCGGTTCGCACTGAGTGCGTGTGATGTAGCAACTTGGACGCACCCACGGAGTGGTCACGCTCATCTGCTCGACTATGTCATCGTGCGTTAGCGTGATATGCGTGAAGTGCGCATGACACGTGTCCTTCGTGGAACTGAGTGTGGCACTGATCACAAATTGGTTCGGACCAAACTGTACATATATTTTCGTAAATCGATGTATTGCACTCCCGCCGTGAATCGGTGTAAATTTAACATTCTCTCCCTCGGTACTAAGCCGAGCCACAGAAGGCGATGGCTGCACGCCTGTGTGGTGATGTGGACTGCCTAGCCACAGTGGGCGACCTGTGGCACTACATTCGCGACCAGGTGACAGCTGCTGCTGAGTAGATTATCGGGCGTGCAAACTGTAAGTGGCCTGATTGCTTTGATGAAGACAATGCAACGATTGGCGCATTGGTGTCGGTGAAGAATGCAGCATTTGCTCCACATTTGTCAGACACCAGTGACTTGGGAAAGAGAAGTCAATTTCCAAAACTTGACGGCGACTAACCCGAGGGTTTCTTCGCATAATAAGTGCATGGTGGACGGAGAAGGCGAAGCAGATGAAATGCTACGCCGAACGCGGTCAACACAAAGAATTCTTTGACACCTTGCAGGCGGTGTATTGACCGCGATTGGAGCCACTGAGGACGCTGCTCGATGTCAGTTCAAGAGCTACCTGCACAGGGATGTCAGAGTTGCACCGAATACACTTATACCGCTTTTGTACGACCAACTTTGTGCAGGGAAGCGGCACTTGGGCAAACCGAAACTAAAATAACCGGAACCTGAAGTAGCTGAGTCTATGACAAACTCATGTTGATTTCAGGTGTTGCGTATGCGAGGCAAATTTGATCGTGGTCTGACGGTGGCTCAAATACAGAAGAAGGCACTATTGCCTGCGGTATAGGGGCACGGTGCGTACGCTCCCATTCGATCTACCAATCCAGGCAAATAATGCGGCGTATGTGGTACACTAGCCTGCGTGATGGGCTACCTTGCATTTCAGAAGTAGAGGTTGTTTGACCTTCCCGGCGTGGCTGCGCCTGATGTGGATGCTGATAAGGTGTCCCCTAGCTTGTCCATACTGGAGCGAGGAAACAGTTGGTCCTTGCTGAAGGGGCCGGGGTGTACCGTCCTCGTGACGGTGCTAGGCTCAATGACTGGTACCATCCTGTTTGGAACGGGCTACGGTGAAGCCACCGCCTGGCCTACACCTGGTGTGGATTATTTCCCAATTAGGCCGGGATGCTTCTGTTCTGCTTGCTGAAGCAGTGTGGGCCGGCTCCGTTGATGAAACGTGGCTCCCATTTACCTGCCTTCCGGTATTATTCCTTTGGGTTAACACTGGATACGTGGTGTGTGGGTGGAACTGTTGGCGGTGCAGCGTAAGCCACCTCTGGCCCTCTGTAGGCGCAGGCGTCCTGTGACTGTCCCCAAGGAGGTCACAGGGACACGTAAATCCGGATACGGACGCCGCAAAATCATTCAATCTTAATAGTTAAGCAGACTGCTTAGTTTGATAAGAACCATGCAACGATTGGCGTATTGGTGAATAAATAAATAAATATTTTATTCTCGACTATGCAAGGCACGCCTATTGAGGCATGATCAGATAGGTACAACTGTACAGTAATTTCATGGCAACTGTAACAGCGACAGTAGAAAATTGTTCATAGATCCATGATTGGAACTGTACAATGGTGAAAATGCGAAACAATAATTTAGCTGTCGTGAGACCGGAACCTCGGTGTGTGAGAAGAATGTAGGATTTGTCGCATTTATCGCGAAAGAACAGTCAGTTTCGACAACTTCGTTCTCGACTGACCCGATAGCTCCGTCGCACTGCAAACTCATTTTGGACGGAGAAGGCCAAGCATGTGGAATGCTATGCCGAACGCCGTAAACACAAGGAATTCCCCGACACCATATAGACCGTGTATGGACGGAAACTGCAACCGACAAACACACTCATTCATGGTAGCTCAGGCGTTACCTACAAAATTACTGTAGGTCTAGAAAAAACATTTGACTGTCTCTTGAACAACCGTTCAGAGAATAACTGGACTATATGGAACAACCTAAAATAGTATTACGTGAAGGCGAGTTTGTCAGCCACGCCAAAATTGGATGGGACGCAGAGAGCACTTGCTCAGCTGCAACACGGCAACTGTGCCGGTGCCGACGGAATCCCGCCTGAAGTATTGAAACACAGCGGACCGGCGTTTGTGACTGCGCCGCACGCACCCGGTGCAACGCGAATGGATTGAGGAGGTGTCTCCTGAGACGATGGATGCCCTTGTGCCAAAACTGTAAAAGAGTAAAGGGGGCAGGCAATGTTGCAGGGATTACGGTGGCATCAACTTGCTGAGTTGTGTGGGCAAGGTAATGGCCCGAATCTTGCTCAACTGCCTCGTCTGTTAGGTTGTGGAACCAAACCGGGCGGAAGAGCAATGTGAATACTGTCTGGGTCGCAACACTATAGTTATGGTGTTTGCTGCTGGTAAGTTGTAAGAGAAGTGCAGTGAACGACACCAGCCATTGTATTCGCGTTTTGTTGATTTCACCAAGGCATTCGATACGGTAAATCGCGAGGCATTATCGTTGGCGCTGGGTAAGTTTGTAAATTTAATTGAATGTCTGCACAGCAGTATGCGAGCAAGGGTGAAACTGGGTGGAGAGATCTCGGATGACTTTGCATTTGTCACTGGTGTGAAGTAAGACTGTGTCTTAACTCTTGCCCTTCATGCAATCGTGTCTTGTCCATTTGAAACGGCTTGTGCCCACGGTGTTCGTGTGGAGCACCGAATTGATGGCGCGTTGCTGAACATCCGTGGATTGGGCGCCGGAACTCTAGTAATATAGACAACTATCCAAAATTTGTGGTTTGCTGACGAATGTGCGTTGTTTGTACAGAGAGCGAATGAGTTGCAGCACACGACTAGTGAACTTAGGATGGCAGCGGCCGAATTGGGGCACAAGATGATATATATGGTAGGCGGCATCGGGTTTCGCATTTGCCTGCCATTACGGCCAGCCACAGGACGCCTGCGTCTACAGAGAGACCATGGATGGCTTGCGCTGCACCACCCACAGCTCCAACCACACACCCCATATCCAGTGTAATCCCGAAGGAAGAAGACCGGGAGGCATGTGGATGGGAGCCACGTTTCATCAACGGAGCAGACCCACACTCCTTCACAGGCAAACACAAGCACGCTGTAGTTGGGAAGCATGCGCACACAAGGCGGTTGGTGGACCGTAGTCCGCTCCAACTAAGTGCATGGAGCCGCTCTTAGAGCCCAACACGCCCACAAGAACCGTGCGCCTTATCTCCCCTAGCAACAACCAAAAGTCTATTGGATCCAGTATGGAGGAGGTAGTGGGTAATAAAAAGGTAGCCTCCTTGTCAACATCCACATAAAGCGCAGGCACACCGGGCATATCAAGCGATAGCCAATCCCTCAAGGGAAAGATAACAAAGAAAATAAATCGAGCAATGCATAAAGAAACCTGAGCATATGAAATAAGTTGTTTACAAGCGAATCCGAGATAAGTTCACGAGGTCAGAAGGTATATTTTAAGCAAACGACCAAAACACAAAACGTTATCGAAATTAAATACAATCGGCTTAAGCGATGTGTGCAAGTTTATAGAAAAGAGTACAGGTAGACATTTATATACGAAAGAAAAGCATTAGTACAAAATTGAAAGCCCACCACATGAAATAAAGGGATTTAGCATGCAAGGAGGCGGTTAATAAATCGAATGCAGTGTACCTACTATCGCTGCACTGGTTTTCTCCTACGTTCTATGCAGGACCCGTCGTCGTTTCGGCACTGGTCCCGGGTGGCTTTGCGCATGGCTCACTGAGCCTGTTTGAATCAGGCATTCGCGACCGCAGGTACTACAGCGCCATGCGCTCGATGTCCGTGGTGTGCAACACATCGTTACTTGCCGCTTGTTCTCTGAATGTGATAGGTCATCCTCCCGCACTTCGGCAAACGCCTTCGTGATTAGATCGCGCCATGCACGCCGATCAACCGCCTTCGATTCTCTTGACTTTTAATCAAGACTTGAACGTGAGCGGTTCGATTTAATCATGCCATGCTAACCTAGCTGGTTTCCATACGTGTCGCTTCCCAATACTCAATTCACCATATAAGAGTTTTTTCGGTATCCGCGTCGAAACCATACGGCTCAGATGACCTAGCTACATAGGTGTCTTAGCAGAAGGATGCAGTCCACTGCATACATTCTACTTCAATGCAACACATCCGTGTCAGCAACTTTGTCGCCCCAACCGATGCGCAACTTCCGTCGCAGACACTGCCGGTGGAACCGCTCGAGATATCGTACATCCCCCGGTACATCGTCCACGTTTCACTGCCGTATAGAAGAAGGGAGAGTACCATGGATTTGTACACCTTCAGCTCCGCGCCAACGGTAAACTGACGGTTGCACCACACTCGGTACTCAAGCTCCCCGAATGCCGCCACTGCCTTTGACACGTAAATACGAAGCTCACGCTGTAACTGCTGATCAGTCGATATCACACTCCCAAGGTAACAGAATCGAAAGGTGGTTTCCAATAACACAGCACTAATGTTGATTTTAGGCAGGATATGATATTGCGCCCCCGGTGAAGGCTGAAAAAGATAGACTGTTTTGCATATGTTGATGGTGAGCCCGTCTTCGGCCGCTGTCGTAGCCGCAGCACTAGTCATATGCTGCAACTCATCCACGCTGTGTGAAAACAACGCACATTCGTCAGCAAACAGCAAAATACTGATACTCATCTCACTGCCTAGAGTTCTCGCACGGAAACGAAGAATGATCAGCTACCGGCCGTCGATAAGATGCTCCGCAGCAACACGGAAAACACAAGCTGCAGCAAAAGCATAAGACATCATTGCATGAGGATATATATTAAACAGAGCAGGAGTTAAGACACAGTTTTGCTTCACACCAGAGAAAACTGCAAACTCCTCCGAGGTCTCTGCACTCAGCTGCACCCTCGCTCGCATACCACTGTGTAGACATTCAATTAAACTTTCAAACTTACGCGGGCAACCAAACTTACCCAACACCAGCCACAACGCCTCGCGGTTCACCGTATCAAATGCCTTGGTGAAATCAACAAAAAGCGAGTACAATGGCTGGTGTCGTTCTCTGCAATTCTCTTGCAACTGACGAGCCGCAAACACCATATCTATAGTGCTACGACCCGAACAGAATCCACATTGCTCTTCAGCCACGTTATGTTCCGCAGCCTGACTGACAAGGCGGTTGCGCGGGATTCAGACAATCACCTTGCCCCAAACAACTCATCAAGTTGATGCCACCCTAATTCGTGCGACATTGCCTGCTCCCTTTAACCTTACACGGTGTTAGCTCAAGTGCATTGTTCAGCTCAGGAGGCACCTCCTCCTCAATCCATACACCTTGCACCGAATGGTGCAGCGCAGTCACCAACGCGGGTCCGCCGTATTTCAATACTTTAGGAGGGATCCCGTCGGCTCCGGCACACTTGCCGTTACGCAGCACAGGAAATGCTCTTTGCGTCTCATCCAGCGTCGGCGAGTCCGTCAGGCTCGTCTCACATCATGCTGCTTCAGGCGGTTCAATGTAGGCCAGTCGATCACTGAATGGTTGTTCAAGCGACAGTCAGTTTTCGCCAGATCTGCATTATGTTTGCAGTCTGTGTGCAGTTAGCACCTGAAATACGATTGATCAGCGTCCTCAGTGGCTCCAAACTCGGTCCATACATCGTTTTCAAGGAGTCAAAGAATTCTTTGTGTTGGCGGAGTTTGGCGTAGCATTTCATCTGCTTCGCCTTCTCCGTACACCGTGCATATTTTAGTGACGGTGCGCTCGAGTCAGTCACCATAGAGGTTTGCGAAAATGGGACCTCTTTTCAAAGTCTCTGGGGTCTGCCACATGCGCAGCAAATGCTGCATTCTTCACCGACACCAATGCGCCAATCGTTGCATTGTCTTCATCAAAGCAATCAGGCCACTTACAGTTTGCACGCCCGATAATCTACTCAGCAGCAGCTGTCACCTGGTCGCGAATGTAGTGCCACAGGTCGCCCACTGTGGCTAGGCAGTCCACATCACCACACAGGCGTGCAGCCATCGCCTTCTCCAGCACAGTATTTTTCGCCAAAATACCGAGGGACAGAATGTTAAATTTACACCGATTCACGGCGGGAGTGCAATACATCGATTTACGAAAATATATGTACAGTTTGGTCCGAACCAATTTGTGATCAGTGCCACACTCAGTGCCACGAAGGACACGTGTCATGCGCACTTCACGCATATCACGCTAACGCCCATGACATAGTCGAGCAGCTGAGCGTGACCACTCCGTGAGTGCGTCCAAGTTGCTATATCACTCGCACTCAGTGCAAACCGAGTGTTCGTGCTCGTCAGGCCTTCAGTCGCACAATGTGAGCGCAGCCTGTCACCGCTCGCATTCGCTGAACCAATGCCATCCGCACCGATAACATCTGCCCATACTAATGCATCGCGCCCAACACGCACGTTGAAATCACACGGCAGTAATAAGCGGTCGCTCCTGGACACAGAGCGTATCATGGGGGATAGCTCAGTTTAGAAATGATCAAGCGTGTCATCAGGATAACACATGGTCGGACCGTACGTGCTTATAATAGTGGCAAACTTAACTCTTCTAAGTCGTAGGCGAACAGTCATCAGTCGCGCGCTGATACCCGTTGGTCCACCCACCAGCTGGCCGTGGAGGCGATCGGATATGGCAAATCCGTCCCCTTGTTCACCTGGTGCTGAGGCGGCGTTGCCCACCCAGTAGAATGTGTAGCCACCACCTGCTTCATGCAACTTACCTTGCTCAGCGAGCCGGGTTTCACTGAGCGCCGCAATATCGATGTGGTAGCGCGCCAGCTCCATCGCGACAAGTGCAATGCGTCGCTCCGGGCGCTCGCTTGCGTTCCGTTCCACTAGTGTGCGCACGTTCCAGCACCCGATGCCGAGTGCATTGCGCGCTGGCATACGATTGCATTGGTGGGCAATCGCACGCGAGAGGGTCTTTGTGTTTCGGAGGTTTGCTTGGGGGACTTCAGCCGGAGCATTTGGCTTAATGGCCTGACCCACATTGAAGTGGGTGATTTGGAGGTTTGCTTGAGGGACTCCGCCAGGAGCCTTTGGCTCAACAGCTTTACCCACAAGGCAGTGGGGAGCAGATCCAGCTCGGGAATGTGATTGCAGCTACAGATTGTGATCTGTTTAACGGCCGTCACACGCAGGCTATGAGGTGCTGGAACGATTTATGTGTTTTGAGTCCGTAATAGAATACTCCTGCGAACGCGGCCAGACTCATGCTGAGTTTGGCGGGTTTACACCAATTTGAGCAGGGGCTGCCCGGCTTTAGGCGAGCAGTAGCATATTAGTAAACACCCGGAAGTGTCCCCCAACCGTCAGAGACAATGCGTGGAGCTCGTGCTCTACGTCAATCGAGCTGTGAGATTATAACCGAGGACCTGTTGTCTACCATGGCTAGGTTTTACGAGAAGAGGGCCAGCAACCACTTCCTAACATCCGAAGAGGATGGAGTAGGATACTGGCAGGGCGCCCAATCCTGACAGAAGAACGACTCGGGTCCTCAGTCAAAGCCTTCGATTAAATGAACACCCGAAAGGCAGCGGGTCTAGCACATGGTCGGTTCACTGACTTCTGCGGATTGATGTCCTGGATCTTAGCAGGGATAAGAGCGAAACCGAAATCCCACCTAGCGATCGCCGCGAGGAGGCGCCCAGGACATGAGCAAATGGCACAACAGTAGCAGCAGTGGGTAGACCATCTTTTAGGATTTATCTACCACTAGCCTCAGCGCACCACAGGCTCTGCTGCGGATATATATATATATATGCGTTCAACACGGCCAATAGTACAATTGCCTCAGTGCCCCAACGTTCGGTAAATAGAGTTAACTTACGAAGGTTGTGTGAAATTTAAACGGTGTTTATTGGGCTTCTACGTCAAAACAATTCCTCTATTGTGCACGATTTCTTGCTATATCCATGAACGTTTTTAGTCATGTGTGTTCTGGATCCTTCACACTTTAGCTAGTAACCGAGAGCGCCTGCCCACGGTAACTTTGACGTTAGCTGATTCATGCTCCTGGCCCAGGTCATACGTTGGCCACCTGGCTTTCGCTTCCAGCTGACGTCTGCGTGCGCGTAGAGAGCACGGCGTGGTAAGCCGTGAGTAGGCATGCGGGAAACGTGCCCAAGTCACCGAAGCCTGCGCGGTAAAATTAACCTGCTCAGTAGCCGTCAAAGTCTGTCTGAGCTGAAAATTCTTCGTCGACTACCTTCATTCCTAGTGTGATGTTGCCATCCTACACCGAAAATGCTCCGAACAAAGCATTGATCAAAAGCAGGCAGTCTCTCAACATTGTTTGCACGAATAGGCCGTCTGGCAGCCACATGGGAGAACCGCTCTCTCTGTGGTATTGTAAACTAAGCCCTTCAGAGCTAGACTCAGAACACCTTGACGCCAGAGCTGGAGGTGGTTGGCAAAAGCAACCCGAGCCTTGGGGACGCGCAGTGAAGAAAGCAAGAGGCAAGTTACGCGTCTGTGCTGACTTTTCAACTGGCCTCAACACCGCGCTGGACGGCCACCATTAAACTTGATCTGTACCGGAAGATAGCTCGGCAAAGCTGACTGGTGGCAAGTACTTTGCTAAGCTTGATCTATCCGATGCGTACCTTCAAGTAGACGTTGACGAAGTCTCGAGGGAGTTGTTGACGATCAGCACTCATCGTGGGCTATTCCAATACAACCGCTTGCCATTTGGTGCGAAAACGGCGCCAGCCGTCTTCCAACAGTTGATGGATACAAAGCTAGCGGGCGTTTCTGGAACCGCTGCATATCTGGATGATATTATAGTGATGGGTCGAACACCAGCAGAACTATTCAACCGCCTGGAAGAAGTGTTTGGTTGTATACCGTCGTACGGTTTTCGGATCTGTGAAGATAAATGCACATTTTTCACGCCGCTCATCAGATACTTCGCTTTTATCCTTGAAAAGGACGGACGTCAACCAGATGCGGAAAACATACTAGCCATTAGAAAAATGCCTCCACCAACAGCTCTATAGTTCTTGCGTTTCTTTTGTGGACCCATGAGCCACTACAGCGCATTCTTGCCTGAGATGCACCGCCGGTGTGCCCAGTTAAACAAGATACTAGCCAAGAGTCAAACTTGGATCCGGACATCAGGATGCCAGAACGCCTTCGAACGGGTCAAGTCACTGCTGTACCCAAATTTGATTTTGACTCATTTTGCTCCCTCCAAAGAGATTGTCTTAGCCACAGATGCATCAAGCCATGGGATTGGTGCAGTAATATCACATACTTACACCGATGGATCTCAGAAAGCTCATGCCGCCAGAACACTAAGGATGGCCGAGAGGAATTACAAGCAGATTGAGAAAGTGGCATTGGCCACAGTGTACGTGGTCAAGCAATTCCACAAAATGCTTTACGGCGGCCGCTTCAAGCTTCTGACAAATCACAAGTCCTTGATGGCTATATTTGGTTGGAAAAGGGCATCCAAGCCTATACAGCCAACCGGTTACAACGTTGGGCTCTTACGTTACTGGGATAGGATTTCGAGGTCCAGTAACAGTCGACAGTTTCTATTGGCCAAGCGGATGCACAGTCACGCCTAATTGATGCCCGCCAGCAAGAACATGAGGACACAATCATTGCCTTAGTCGAGATTAAACCTGACTTCAACATTCGGGTAATAACGCCTTACGCTGTCTACCAGTTACCGCTGAAGTATCACGTACCGAAACAATTCGGGACCCAATACCCAAGAAGGTAACACAATTTCACAAAACAAGTTGGCCACGTTCATGACCATCTGCCGTTGCAACAGTGCTTTCAGAGGAGACACTAGCTCTCTATTGTAAACGACTGTGCACTATTTACGGATAGAGTGGTCATCCCCAAGGCACTTCAGGAGAGCTTTATAAAGCAATTCCACGCCGGACCTCCTGGAATCAACCGAATGAAGGCGCTTGCCCGCAGTTTTGTATACTGGCCCTTTATGGACAAACAGCTAGAAGAATCAGCATGTGGCCTGAAGTAGTTCTTATGGATAGCACCAAAACCAATACCACCATATCGAAACTGCACCAAACCATTGGCAGATTCGGCTGTCCTGAGACAATTGTCCCTGACAATGTCTCACAAGTTACTTCAGCAACGTTTACGGAGTTTTGCAAGCAATGCGCCGTACAGCACTTTCGCTTGCCGCCGTTTCACCCACAATCGAATGGCCAGGAAGCAAGGCTTGTCGATACATTCAAGCGAGATCACCAGAAATCAACAGAAGGGGGACTAAAGAAGAGGTGGTTGACAACTTCCTTTCCCTAGACTGATCAACACCGAATCCACAAGCGCCAGACGAAAGCTTTCCAGCACAGGCCATGATAAACCTGAAGCTCCGCATGCTTTTGGACGCCATCCGACCGCGCTCGGAGTTCTCTGTAGGTGGAAGAAACCGCAGAATGAAAGAGTATTTTAACCGTTGATATGGAGCGAAGAAGCGATCTTTCACACTTGGACAGAAGGTGCTAGCACGTGACTGCCGGGATGGAAATAGGAAATGGACGCTAGGGACGGTCAAAAGCAAGCGCGGACACGTCATGTAAGACGAGATGGTGGGCGGGTGTCTGCGGAGTTAATCCCTGGGGGTAACCTTCTGGTGAGCGACCAATAAAAACGACGAGTAGCTCCCAATCAGTGTGGAGACGTGATGCGTTTAAACAAATGCCAGAACAGTTGAGAGTGAGAATGATACACACCAGAAAAATAAATTCAGGTATAATAAATATGTGTCGACTGAATAATACATCCACGTGAAAAAGCTAAGGAACGCTGAGCAAAAGAAACCAATCAGAATGTCCACAGAATGAGACGGCTGAAATTAGCTGGGAGCGATTGCAAATGAGACTGAGGAAAGCGGCGTGTCCAAAATGTAGCAGAGAAGCAGATAACTGCGCGAACAAAGAAATAGGCAACTAACATAATTCATGAAACTGAGGGTTAAGTAGACAGCTCCCTAATGGTCTTATACCGCGGACGATATGTCAGGAGTGTGGTTTCCGGAAATAAGTAAGAATTTTCTTGGATATCTACGATTTTAGCGATTATTTACTTACTAACCGTTATCGCATCGGCTTCGTACGTTCCGGAATATTCTACGTCTGCAGAGATTAAAGTCCAACTGACACCTCGGCAAAAGATATAATTAACCACTAACCTTGGTAACTGACCTTACAATTCTAGAAGTCGGAGATCAGTAAGAGACCTATACATAGAGCCAAAGTCCGCAGTGGTTGTACTGTTTGCTGGCGGCGATTAATACGTTATGTTCAAGGTCAGTGGCGCATTGCTTTCTCCTTTGGTTGGGCTAGAAGTTTTATGGAGCAGTAAATTGTTATTTTTGGAATTGCGTCTGGTGAGGAGATTATAGCAGCATTAGCCTCTGGAACTCTTGAAACCAATTCACCCCGTGGTATAGAGATCTCTCGAGCGTAGGCCCTTGTATACTGTTCACTAAGTATACAAGCCTTGTCATGGTCAGTTTGCGCAGTGTCCCGTCCGCTCGGAATAACGCTGGTATGGACAGTTTTGCCCCGCTGCGTCTTTAAATGTAAGCAAAAACTTCTTGAGGTTAGCTGCGGCTGAGTCCGCTAAACCAGGCTCCTACTGGAGACGAACAGTTCTGAGATGTTGCTCAAACTTATTTCTAATCTCTCGATAACTATTATTGGTACTGGCCGATGGAGTTGCATGGTAGGTTCGCCAGCCTCTAGACCGTTTCTAGAGTACGTACTTGCCTGTGGTAGCTATCTATAGAGGCTGTACCCGTAACCTTTTTCCTCATGAGTGGAATATAGGGAGTGGAAACATCCGTAAGGTATGCCTTAAATTTGCTACCCGGACAGAGTCAACCATCGAGATCTCACAGTTCAGAACTGAAGCCTTAGCTCGCATTGCACTAAACTCCGCCCGCCATATGTTCGAACTAATTCAACTGCGGGCTCTTGGTGCAATGAAAGAGCACATCGAAAGGATATGCACGGGTTATCGCTGGACCCCAGAGGTGTACCATATGAAACGTCAGTCACGAAGTCGAGGGACTTGGGGAAAACCAAATCTAATGTAGATGGTATTTAGTTGTCCATATACCTTGTGGGAAAGGCCACGAACTGGTGCAAAGGCACTTGGAGAGACAGTTCAATGAAGTCTGCACCGAATGTGTCTGATGCCGAATTGCAAGAATGACCGGCCCAACATACTTCCGGGAGGTTGAAAGCCCCAGAAGTAAACACTTTTTCGTAGACTGTGTGCGAAAAACGTCAAGTACTTTCCTGGAAGAAATTCCTGGACTTCTGTATATCACTATAAATGTAAACTGGGTAACGGAAGTACATAAAACAGCCAATAAGGCTTCAACGGTCTGATCCGACAACAGGATTGTGAAGGCACTCCACACATCTGTTAAAGCTGACATAAGGTAAAACGCCTCCGCCTTGGCGACCAACGGAGCGATGAGTTCTAAGCAGCGCGTAGCCAGGTAAACCTACCTCACCGTCCGTGATATCAGAAGACAACCACTTTTCAGTAAAAGCAAGTGTGTCGGGACGAGATTTGTCTACAAGTAGACTCAACTCGTGCACCTTGTTCCTTAGGCTACGCACGTTGCTAAGTACTACCTCACGGAAGTCGGCACGACCATCCCTGGGTCATGCGCCATCAGGATGGGTTCTGATAAGGCGGAAAAGAACTTCCGGCTGACCGTTGGTAACACACCAGACAGAGGCACTGCTCACCAGCCGCCCGTCTAGTTTTGAGGTCTTTGCTAGCCTACTTTAACTTCAATCTTTCAGTTAGTGGTAGGTCCAGCTGTACGCTGACACCACTACACTTAAGTTTGAATGCAAACCGCGGTAATGGTTTGCGTTCCTCCGGGGTGGAAAAGACAACGCGAAGTAGTCGGGGTCACGCAGTTAGCGTAGCGATAGGGAAGTTCCCCAACCTGGTCAGATTTCTGACTTTGACACCAGGGAAACCAGGTGGAAACAGCTTGCTGACACAGTTTCATCCACTGGATGGCATCCAAGATGCGTACCATCGTAAGAGCGGCCGCAGATTCAGTAACGTCACGGCATATCATGCTACTATCCGTGAAAGAGTCGGCACGAAGGGTAGGGTTATCAGACGGGCCTTGGATTCAACACCTATACCAGATGTTTTCACCACTGACGGTGGGACTGTCCCTGTCTTCGTAAAAGAAGTCGAAGCAACGGTAGCGTAGTTTTCCCGCTCTATTGCCGGCGCCTTACTAGTTCCTGGGTCATCAAGCCCCTTCGAAAATTTAGGCGCAGATCTAGTCCGCCTCTTTCGGCTCACTGCACCCGGGGCCGTTGACCTTGTATCGCCTTGAGCAGTTACCAGCACTGCGTCAGAACGGGCTGGTTTAGTAGAGGCCGAGACGGTCACCATCTTCGGAAGGTTCTCCTGTGCATAATCGTCAGACGACTTTACGACTGTCAAAGACGGCATCTTTCTCGATGCCGTGGCAACTAATTCTCTGGGTTTAGCAGAGGTCTTTGGTATTTCCGCACCCTATTTTTCTTCACTATTATCGCCTCATGAGAATAACCGGAATGCTACCCTGATTGGGAGGTAGGTGTACGACTTCATGACTTAGTGCCAGACCCCAGCGGATGGATCGTCAGCAATGTTACCGTCTATTGCAGTGTCTTCAATCGGAGTATCCAGCTTTTTAAAGCAAAACCATTTTCGTATCGAGCGGCGCAATAGAGGAGAGGTTGGATATTGCCTTCTCAACATCTGCCAACCTTGAAGCCAGCGCTGAAAGTTTAGCACCAGTGATAGCCGGGCGCGTCGTTCTTTAAGCGCAGCATTCAGCAAAGCTGAAAAGAAAATGAACGTTGGAGGACAGCATTTTGTACTGGTCAGCTTGTAGGCCGGTATAGCTTTCGTGATACTAGCGGCAGCAGACGGCGCGCTGCATACCGCCAGGTAAACCTGTCACATTGAACAGTTAACGTGTCCGCAAGCTGCAGTAGTCTCATCAAACGAGGACCCCATAAGTCCATCCGACTCGGTGTTTAGCGAGACAGCCATGTTCAGCTGGACAACAGAGTAGAATTACAACACGTATACGATAGTAAAACGACCACAAGAAAAAAGACAAATCAGGGTGCAAAACAGGATTAAAACTTGGAACAACCGAAAAAATTACCAGTAAGCATCAAGGACGCTTTGGTCAGTACCACTTTACTCGATCCAAGAATACATGGATCAGCGAAAATTTGACAGTAGTCAAATTTCGTTTCAAGTGGTTATTCAAACACTGTTTTCCACGTTATTTTAACTAAAAAGCTCGATCAGTATGGCATGCCAAAATATTCAAGATTGCGATGAAATCCAATTGGCTGAATGGAGGTGATTGTACTTGCGTGGAGATGTGTACCTTTTAGTCCGCTTAACCCGAAAGTTGGCGTTTGAATGCACCAATAGGCTGGTAACTTTTGATAACCGTTGGCACTAAAATGAGCGACGTTAATAAACGAGAGGGGACCAGGACTCCCACATCTGGCGGGAACGGGTTTGTGGGCCAAGATAAACCGGCACAGCCGGGAGTATAATGGTAGCGTAGGAAATTGATATGTAGTTAAATAATTTGCAAATACTATAAATAATTCAGTAGCGGATGTATAAAGGAATCGGGGTCCTGTAGCTTTTATAGTACCATAGTTTACGGTAACCTTGGTATCAGGTGCCCGGAGTTTCCAATTGCATAAATGGGTCTAAATTGGACCCATATTATTGGATACGTAAATAGTGCACTCCGATAGTCAGAAAATGAAGAAAGCTACTTTAAGGGAGTAAATGAAGGGTGATACACTTAAATCGAAGGAGAAATGAATATTTCGCCTACCTCACATGCTCCTATTTTCAATGGTTCAAAGGCGTATGATGGGAGAAAAAAGCATAACTTTACAAGACCCAAAGGATGGATATGCAAAAGAAAATTGAAAGCAAAATGTTACAGCGTGGAACGTAAAGTATCAGTGGTTAAATCATTGCAATTTAACAAAGT
>OX104071.1:56573539-56657935 GCA_944474145.2 Dicrocoelium dendriticum
GAAAGCGGACAACCTTGACGGATGCCCCTCGGGGTCGGAAAGCTGTCCGATAGGCCACCGTAGACCCTGACGCGACCCGTAGTGTTCGAGTATAGAGCACGTAAGATGTTCACATATTTCGTGGGAACACCTTTCCAAGCAAATATATCGAACAGAATGCAGCGATCGACTGAATCGAACGCATCCTTGAAAGCAAGGAACACAGCTATTGTGGGCCTGCGGTACGCGTGGCGCTGCTCTAGCACCTGCCGCAACGTGAAAATATAGTCTATACAGCCACGCTCTGGGCGGAAACCTGCGTGCTCTTCCCTACTCCGAGATTCCTGCCTCACAGAGAGGGGACGAATGAGAATCGACGGCAGTACTTTAGTCTCAACTGGCGTTAAGCTAATATCCCAGTGATTGGAACATTCTGTGCGACTGCCTCTGTATATTGCCGCTATAATTGAGTCGTTTCAATCAGCCTGGAAACCAGGCGTTAGCGAGACAATCAGCGACAGCACGTGTGCACTGATACAAAATAAGCAGCGCCGTATGGCTCGTTGGGCGGAACACTTTCAAGATCAATTCAGTTGCCCTCTGCTTCCGGACTTCCTCCTTCTCAGGTGATGCAGGGGTGCGAAGATTCCTAACCATCCTCCTGTCTAGGTTTGGGCGCCCAAACAGTATCTCAGCCCACATGCAACCATGACTTCCTCTTCAAGCATACACATCACCCTGCAACGACCGTCGCACAGATAACCGAGGGTCGCCTTATCTGCTGCATACAGCAGGGCGGCGTAAGGCTGGAGGTGGACAAAGTTGACCTGGCTTCGGGAAATAAAGTTTTTGACTACCAAACTGAGCGCCGTTGGTCCGTCTCGCCTTCTGGGCTGGAGTCTATGTGACTCGCCTTGTGCTTGGCTCGAGAATTTACAGAACATGGCTCACACGCGACACCAGTAGCGCGTCTGTTGCCGTATCCTAATTGGATTGCCTGTTTGGGGTGTGTTTGGTGCTGGGTTATATGCTGGGAAATGGCTGATTATGACGCGTGCCAGTGCAAACCGCAAGGAATTTGTCTCCCTGATGCCACCTTATGTTTGCACGATAGCCAGCTGTTTGAGACTGTATGTTGTTGACACAAGGTGTAGGCGACTTGACCCTGAATGTTTGCTTAGGGCATTAATTTTTTCAGATTAACCCCTTCTCTCCCTCTTCTTATTCTTTATTTCATTGGACCCCACGTTTGTATGGCAGCGAACCCCCAGTTCAAATGGCTGATATACTGCCCTTGATGATGATGAGGAGGATGCAGGACGGAAACGCGAAGACGTGCGACCGCTGGTGCCTCCAATCGTTCATTTTCATCTATTTTTCTTACTCCCACACCGACGCCCATTATAACCTTTTACAATTCCCAGCTTAATTGACAGCAACCGGTGTCACTGGTGTAGAACCATCTGCAGCCACCTTCCCACAACACCCATCAGACGCCTATCGGCAACAGCCCCTTATGAGCCCACGCTGTCCAATTTCAATGGTGGCGTTCAACGTTCTTACTCCAGGACAAGTAGGTCAACAGCCTGCACTCGCGTGCACCTTGGACACACTGCCTATTGATGTATGTTGTGTGTCCGAAACTAGGATCACTAGCCTTGCTGGGGTTATTGAATTAACTGCACCCGGATTATTCTCTCGTTATTCGTTGCACGCCCCTGGAGACGCCGATGCCGTCGCGATGAGACTGGACCATAACATTTTGCGATGGTTTGTATGCCTCAGTGATCCATTGAGCCATGCTGGGTGGTGCTTATTGCACCTTCAGAGGCACTCATACCAGATTGGTCAACGGTTAGAGGCCAGACAAACTCAGTCTCCTGGCCCTCCAGTTTTGAGGGTTGGAGTGAGGTTGGCTCCTTAATTCATAAAACGGGCTCTCTGTATTCCAGAGCCAAAACCCGCTGCCTTGCGATAAGGTTCTTGAACCGAAAACTTTGGTTGAGAGCCCTAATCATTCTCTTGTCTAGGGCTGGGCAATCTGACAGTATTCTGCCCACGCAATACAATGAACATTACTTCTAGCAACTTCTTGATGCTCTAGCAGTGGTGGAGGATAATCAACGGCGCCCTATATGCTGCATCGAGCAGGGTGGTTAGGGGTATGAATGCTACTGCCCAGCCTTCCCGTCTTCTTTTCCCCTTCGTACGCTTTTCCCCCTTATACTCTAACTCCAAATTTAAGAGCGACAATCCAGGAGGAAACCACACCACCTGTAACTTATGTGGTCAATTTGGGTTAATCGCTGGCCAGCTACAGGAGGACGCCAAGTGGCACTTTGGCCCCACTGTATCTAAAAGCATTGCTACTAAGAAAAAGTTGCAGAAAAAGCTCACCGCTGTCAGTCTGTTCGGAGTTAAGCCCATAATTACCACTCAGATGAGCTTCTGAAGAACTCATATCTCCAGCAAGTACCATAATATCTGAACTATAACACTGCGTAGTAGCGATTTACGTTCATGATAGGGTGAGTACTTGACAGCATTAGAATTGCAGTCGGTGGGAGCATAAGCGGAACTCACGAACAAACCGCGTTTTGTACGACTTCGTGAATTTATCTTAGCTTTTGTACTCAAACGGCGGTTCACCAGCATCCAACCAACCAACATTGACTCAGCCTTGGAGCCTAGAACGACGCCTACACCAGTTTGACCCGTGAGTGCTGCAGCGGCGTCTCCGGATGCTTGTTACCAATAGCGACAGGACAAGCCGGGTGTAGTTAATTTAATAACCCCGCCAGGGTCATTGCTCCTAGGTTCGGACAAACAACACGCATCAATACCCAGTGTGTCCATACTCCGTTCGATTGTAGTCTGTTGACCTGTTTGTCTTAGAGTGTGGACGTTGAATGTCGCCATGGAAACGGGACAGCGTGGCCTTATAAGGGACCTTCGCAGATAGGCGTCCGATAGGTATTGCGAGATGGTGGATACAGATGATACTACTCCAGTGGCACTTTGGTTGCTGTCAATTAAGGTGGGGATTATAGAACGTAGGTTAGTAATGAGGGTTGCGAAGGGAGTACGAGAAGCAGGTGAGAAAGAAGGGGGCGCCAGCAGTAGCATGTTTTCGCTTATCCGCCCTGCTATATGCAGCAAATAAGGTGACCCCTGATAATCTGCGCGACAGTAAATACAGGCTGCAATTTATTTTTGCATGGAGTCATGGTTGTAGGTGGGCTGAGATACTGCCAGGAGGACGATTAGGGTCGTCATCGCAAACATTTGGCTCAAACGCCCGTCCACAATGCAGCGAGGTGGCAATAATTTAGTTTTACAGAAATGGACGCCAGGCTATTGCAAACCCAGAACCTGGAGGACCAGGAGGCTGAGTGTGTTAACCACTCGCCATTGACCAACCGGGTAGGAGTAGCTCTCAAGGTGCCTGAAGGCACCACCCAGTGTAGCTTAACGGTTCAAGGAAATACGCATACCGTCGCACAACGTTATGATCCGGTCTCTTTGCGACGGACGATGGGGACAACTATCGACAACTAATCGACTTATCTGATCATGCTTCCATGGGCGTGCCTCGCATAGTCGAGAATAAAGTATTTACTTATTTATAAGATAATGGAACTGCCTCTTTCGACAAAACTTCGTGAACAAAGCAGTGAGTTTTCGAACCAGCAAAGTGCAACCATACTTAAATAGAGCTTGGGAAGACCATCAGGGCCGTGGACTTTATAACGCTTTATGTGGCGGAGCTCCTGCTCTTTTTCCTGCTAAGGTGGAGGATCCGTGGGGATAGAACACTGGGCCCCAACGCGGGCGTCAGAGGTAGCATATGGGGCCGGGGGCAAAAGCTGCGAGCCGAACTGTTCGGACCATCGTTCCAACCCGTCGTTGCAGGTTGCTGATTAGGGTGCCATCCACTTCGCATATTGTTTCACTTATACCAGCTCGAACACTTTCCGTGACTCGAATGAGATTGAAAACATTTCTGGTATTGCCAGAATGATTAGAAACTTCCATCTCCATAACACGTTAACACCACCAAGCTTCATGATCAATTTGCAAACTCCCGCGTAACTCTGTATGAGGAGGGCCGGTGGCAACGTTAACTAGATCGGCGGAAAGTGGCCCATGTTACTTGGGCTCCGAAAGGTTGGTCATCAAATAAAACCCACTTTACCCGTGGCTATGTAGCACTGATGCATCCAATGGCGGTGGCAGTACGTGGGGGGAAGGTCATTGGCAGCGTTTACTAAGACGGCGGAGTGCATCTCAACTGTGCGTAGGCTCTAAAAAGTCGGTCGCCATAGAAATCCAATGGTACTTGTGGCTAAGTATCACTGGCACATCATATAAAGTTGGAAATGCTTGAGAGGAGGGAAAGTGGCAGCGTTAACTATGACGGGGGAGGGCCGCGCAAGTATACTTGGACTCCGAAAGGTTGGTCATCAAATAAAGCCAAGCTTACCTTTGGCTAGTTAACACCGATGCGTCATATAGCCGCAACAGTACGTTGGTGGAAAGCCATTGGAAACTTTAACTATGACGGCGAAAGGCAGTGAATGTCAATTAGTCTGTGTAAGTGACGTCCTCATGAAAATGGGTCGGTACCCGTGGCTAGGAATCCTCCTTGCCTCAGATGGTAGCATGGGGAGGTGGGAGAAGGGCCAGTGGCCGCTATTACCAGGACGGCGGCGTGCGGCACAAGTAAACTTGAGCTCTTTGTTACGTGTTCAACCAAGGATCGCTCACTATGATCGTGAACCTGATTGGCCCTGCACACACACGTAGATATGCACGCACACACGCACTCAAGGACACACCCTAACGTTCCGTGCTCACATGTAAACCGTTAAGTGTTCAGTACACTGTGTGCCAGACTGAAGCGTCTTCTTGCTTATTCGCTACGAGTTGGAATACGTACTTGCGGTTAGAGTCCAGTTGTGATATCTGGCGACGGAGGTCAACATGTCCATGACAAATACTCCACCGGTCTTCTGGTCGTGCTATGCCGACAAACCTTCCCTGGACTCGTGGCATAGATGGCGGAAAACCTTTACGGATTACTTGGAATTGTTTCCAATCTTGAATCCAGCAGTATCTCTTACTGAGAAAAACAAAGTGAAGCTCTTGGGACAGTTTCTTGGAGATGAGGGTCAAAGGTATTTCGATGCACTTCGTATTGATCAAATCACTTCTACGATAACCAGCGTTTTGGAAACCTTCCGTGCTCTTTGGGGTGCTCGTCAGATTGCTTTTACGGCTAGATACTACTTCTCGAAACTCTGCCAGAAATCAGATGAGAGTGTGCACGAGTTCATCGCTCGTGAACTACAAGCAGCACCTGATTGTAAATACAATGAAGTCGATCCAACGAGATTTGAAGAGACCATGTTACTCCAATGTTGGATAGCCGGAATCTCAGACCAGAGCACGCGGGAGAAGCTCCTTTCACAAGATGATTGTTCACTGAACTGGGAGACGACCTGCTCGATTGCCCGGCAGAGGGAACACCTTACACAACAACTCGCAACATTTACGCTGAAGGACTCGTCAGATGAGCTGCGATTGATTAACACTACACCAAAACCAATGCCACCCACTGGCGTCAATTTGTTTGTGTGCTATCGTTGTGGTGAGCAGCGCAGTTGTCCATCCGACTGCCGGCATCAGAAGATGGTATGTCGAATCTGCGGGAATGTGGGCCACCTGGCGCGAGTGTGTAGATCGGTCAAGCGACGTTCAGGTGGGGCTTATCGAGGAGCAAACCCATCAAAACTGTGGACCAGTCTGATAGTCGCGACCATGAATTACATTCCATTTGGCTTAATTCCGTTTCTATAATGCAGCCGGCGCCATACACTCTAGAGCTTTACATTGAATGACAAAAGGTACAGATGGAAATCGATACAGGAGCATCCGTGACGATAATCCGGGAAAACGCAGTAAAAACGCTCCCGAACTTATCCGCTTGCAATTCTGTTCTTCGCACATACACCGGTGAACCTATACGTGTCCTTGGTAAATGCTTCGTAAAGGCACAGTATGGCGACAAAATACGCACACTTCCTGAATATGTGATCCCCGGGGCTCGTCCAAATCTGCTTGGAAGAGACTGGATACGTGCTTTCCCGGATACAATGAATGTGGTAAAATTAGTCACTGAGATCTCCGGACTTGAAACATTACTTAACCAACATTCAGCTGTTTTTTCCGAGGAGCTTGGGAAGTTGAAAGAATTTCCGGCTGCGATAAAACTAAAGGCAGGCGCTCGACCAAAATTCATTAAGGTGCGCACACTACCATACGCTATAAGGCCTAAAGTTGAAGAGGAACTAAACCGCCTACAGACTCAAGGTATTATTACTCCTGTACACTTTTCTGACTGGGGAACTCCAATTGTGCCAGTAACCAAACCGGACGTCTCCGTACGGATTTGTGGTGACTACAAGATATCCATATATCAAGCATCCATGCTGGTCAGGTACCCCTTGCTACGTATTGATGACTTGCATGCAACACTAGCTGGTGGTGAAAAGTTTACCAAACTCGATCTGAGTCATGCATACTCGCAGATAGAGCTTGATGAACCTTCGAGGAAACTTACTACCATCACCACGCACATGGGACTATTTCAATATACTCGTTTACCTTTTGGCATTAATTCCGCCCCCGGAATATTTCAGAGAATTATTGACGACCTAGTGAAGAACATTCCTTTTGTGTGTGCTTATCTGGATGATATTCTTATCCCTGGACACTCGGATACCGAGCGTCTTCGAACACTCGCGGTCGTGCTCGAGCGTTTGAAGCGAAGTGGATTCAGATTGAAAAGGTATAAATGTGAGTTCCTTTCACCTTCCGTTTGTTACCTTGGATACCGGCTTGATAAACACGGTTTAAATGTTTTAAATGACAAGGTTAAACCTACTTTAGAAAGCCCAGAGCCAAAGAGTTGTGATGAACTCCGTTCGTTCTTAGGAATGCTATCTCACTATCGCCGTTTCCTGCCTAAAGCATCGACGGTTCTATCGCCATTAGAGGAGCTGTTACACAAAAATGCATCGTGGTGTTGAGGTTCCCGTCAAAAAAATGCCTTCAATAAATCAAAACAAGCTCTTGCTTCGCCACCAACGTTAGTCCTTTTTGTCTCTAACAAGCCACTCATACTTCAGTGCGACGCGTCGCCTTGGGGGGTCGGGGCTGTCCTGTGCCCCCGCATGGACGATGGTTCTTTACGTCCCATGGCATATGCATCGCGCACCTTACAGACGGCGGAGAAGAACTACTCTTAACTGGACAGCGAAGCGCTAGCCGTTATCTTCGGAGTTAAGAGGTTTCACCAGTAGTTTTGGGGAAACGTTTTCGAGCTTCATACAGACCACAAACCATTGATATCCTTGTTTGGGGATACCAAAGGTATACAACAAATGGCATCACCGAGGATGCAAAGATTGGCTATAAACTTCAGTTCTTACAGTTACAGGATTGTTTATATTACCGGCGTCAGCAACTGCACAGCTGATGCACTCAGCTGTCTGCCGATCACGGAAACTGCACATGAACACGACCCTCCGTTTGAACTGGTTAATCTAATGCAACATCTAGACACACCACCGATACGGAGTTCAACAATCCGTCAATAGACGGATCGAGACCCCGTGCTATCAATGGTGAAACGCTTTTTGAACATGGGTTGGCCTCCTGAAGGGACAGTTGCATTACAACCGTTTATGATTCGGATGAACGAACTGAGCCTATTCGACGGCTGTGTTTTTTGGGGCTCTCGTCTAGTCCCTCCCACCAAGGCGCGTTCATAGAAACTTAAAGAGCTCCATGATGCTCATCCAGGTGTGGCGAGGATGAAGGCACTAGCGAGAGGGTACTGCTGGTGGCCCAACATCGACTCAGACATAGAGAACTTACTGAAGAATTGCGATATTTGTCAGGCGTATCAGCGGAGCAAGGCGCCAGGTCCAATACACCCATGGCGTTGGCCCGACAAGCCCTGGCAGCGTATCCACGCCGACTACTTCGGACCGATCGACGGGACCATGTTTCTTCTACTTATTGATGCACATTCTAAGTGGCTTGACGTACATCCAGTTACTCAGGCGACAGCCGAATCCACCATCACTAAAATGCGCTCGTCCTTCGCTACGTTTGTCATTCCGGAAACCATTTGTACAGACAATGGTTCGCATTTTACCAGTGCCGAATTTGGTAAATTTGTCGCCAACAACGGAATCCAACACGTTAAATCAGCCCCGTATCAACCAGCATCAAACGGGTTAGCGGAGCGTGCAGTACAAACTGTGAAACAAGGTTTACTAAAGCAGCGAACGGGAACATTGCGGACAAAACTGGATCGGTTCCTATTCTCCTACCGTTCTACACCCACTGAGGCTACCGGGAAATCCCCGGCGGAATTGATGTTCGGCACGAATCTGAGAACGAGGCATCATTTGTTGTTCCAGAACCCGCGTGTTGAAGTACAGGAGCGTCAGAAAAAGTTTGTGTCTTCAGAGGAATCAAAGCCGGAAGTTACATTTCAGGACCATCAACCTGATTACACCAGGTTACCGCATGAACAATGTTGGCAGCCGGCGACTGTGCTCGATTCTTCAGGAAGTCAAAACGATTTGCAGCTTCCGGACGGCCGAGTTGTTCGCCGGCACTCAGATCATGTACGCCTCAGGAGCACTGACACACCTGCCGTGAGTCAGTCACACTCGGAGATCGCAGAGCAAGCTGCAGAGCACGGCGAACACAGAACAACAGGGGAAACTCAATTACGCCGATCGACCCAGATTCGCGAACGGATCGAACGTTTTCAGCCATGACTGTAACGTCAGCCAAAACAGGGAGGACTGTTACGTGTTCAACCAATGATCGCTCTCTATGACCGCGAACCTGATTGGCCCTACACACACACGTAGATAAGCACGCACACACGCACTCAAGGACACACCCTAACGTTCCGTGCTCACGTGTAAACCGTTAAGTGTTCAGTACACTGTGCGCCAGACTGACGCGTCTTCTTGCTTATTCGCTACGAGTTGGAATACGTACTTGCGGTTAGAGTCCAGTTGTGATAATCTTCAAACGAGGTCAGCTTTGAAATCCAATCTCACCTATAGCTAGGACTCACTCATGTTTTATATATTAGTATTGCGGGTGTGCGCATACGCAGTTGCACCGTTTTTCAGGATGGCGGAGTGCGGCGCATGTCAATCTGGGCTGTGAAAGCGCGTCATCATGGAAATCGGACCTTACCTGTGCCTAGGATTCGTTGTTCATTCATATTGTGGCACCAGGAAGTTCGAGAAGGGCTAGTGCCTGAGGTAACCGCGGATGGCGTTGCATGTCTTTTTGTGCTGTTAAAGCGTTGTCCCCCTTGAAATTTGAACTGACTGTGGCTAGCAGTAACGCATGTTTCATAACCTTGCACCATCCAGGACAAGTAAGGAGAGTTGCAGCGGTATGGAGGACGGCGGATGGCGACCAATGTGTACTTCAGCTCTGTGAGTGAGGGCATCCTCTAAATCAAATTTTAACCGTGCCTAGGAAAAACCGGATGGATGATGGTTAGACGTTAATCTCAGGATCCAATATGAATGCTTAACAGCTACCACATTTACAGTGTCTGTACAAAGCAAGGACGTTCTTGGTCAACTGAAATCGGTCAATCGGAGTGTACAGACAAATTCCTGCTCAGCATTCTTTCCAATTGCTGTAGAGATAAAGAAACTGCATCAGCAAACTGCAATTAGGGAAACAATACAATGGTTTGATATACAGATATACTTCGTTTTCCTGCCCAATGGCTGGGACAGCTTTAATTAACAATAGAAGTGGACGCGTCGATAGGATCCAGGTACAGTTAACGGAAAAGGAATAGGAAGTACAGCGGAAAATCCTGACACGGCAACAGGGAAACGTTACGCACCACCATTTCCATTACCAAAAATTGCAAGCCTAACTAAACGCAACGTAAGGTACGCCAACTTCAAATTGCTCGCAGCAGTGCATACATATGTATGCAGGCTCATCTTGGTATGCCGCACAACTTTGCTTAAACCACCTTGCACATACGTCACAACTTAGCCAATCGACTTGGTCGCAGCACGGGGAGTCCCCTTCCTCCTCTTGCTGATACACAGCGCAAACAACGCTGTCCGCATCCGCCTCGCCCATCTTCCTTCTTTTACGCAACGTAATTGTGCGGTGCCTAGCGGAAGTTCCAGTTCGCAGCGTACGGACTTTCAATCCGCGCGACATCCCGCTTATAGCCGCAACCTCCAACCCACGGAGTAGCAAAGACGATTTGCGTTGCTTACGCCAGCCGGCCCTGTGAAGCCGCTGAAACGCTTCAGTCCCTGTCTTTACCAACGGCACCCCATGGTTACCGTCGGTCACCCGTGCAAACCCGCTGGACGCAGAAAGGTTTCGGAACGCCGTTAGGGCAGCAGCAACGGCGGCGGCCTCATCCACTCTTTGGAAGCTGGGTAAGTCCTCCCACGCTAACCGGTGCAATTGTGCCACATTGGTTGATCGGGCAAATACTTCTACACTGCAATGACATGCCAGGAGCCCCCAAAAGCATGCCATAACGCCCATGGTGCGAGTAAATACCTCCCTGCCCACACTCAATAAATGCGCGTCCAACACACCAAACTCTTTAAAAGCAACTCTCCACTGTTTACACACTGCTCAAACTCGCACATGCCAAGGTTATCTCTTGCAGCCACGATTCCCCGCTTCTCCAATATGTCGCTGCACCAGTGCACTGTCATCTGAAACAGTTGCGGCAAAATTGACCGCTCCTTTAACGTTTCTAACAAACGCTTATTCTCCTTTTCAAAGCGATTGATGCTGTCGCAACCAAATAACACCACATGGCCAAGCAAACGCGCTACCCAGCAAGCAGCCATGCGATCCATATGTGCTGCGCACCGTCACACCCTCCGTAAGCCCATGAGGATGCGCGCAATCGTGCGTTTACAATAAGCATCGCAGCATGTTGAACAGAGCCCGTTTATACTCCGTATTACAGAAGGGAAGGTGACAACCAAGCCGCTACATGTCCCGCATAATATGTACCCGGCAGAAAACTACTTTGGGATTTGGGATACGCATTTCCAAGCACATGCACCAGCACCGCGCACTTGTCTTTGACCAGCTTTCGAGCACGGATATTCCGGGTGCCAAATCCAGCATAGTTCTCCTTGCCTTGGTAAATAGCCTGCGTCTCATTGGGCACCAACGCATAAAAGGAAGTCAAACCAAGGCTGCTGACGTCCACAAATATACCATGCCATAGGACATAACTGCCGCAATTGCTCTGTTAGGTGGAGTCCGTTAACCTTACCTCTCCGTATTGGCCCAAACTCCAACATGCGCGGAGGGACGAAAAGTGGTAGCGGATCCTATTTCCCATGTGCATTATGCTCACTTGACCGTTTCTTCTCAGTATTTGCCAAACCTCCTCCACTTCCGTGACACAAGCTTTACGGTGCCGCCGCCGTATGTCCTACAAATCGCGTCCCGTTAAACAAAGGTCCTATTAAGGGCGCACAAACGAACGCATCCGACGAAACTCCTGCATCTACCATGATTTCCTGTTCCTCTGTTAGCTGTCGAACTTTGCATACGGTCAAGGCTTCCCCACGTGAAAATTGCGCGAAAGGCGAAGACAGGCGTATCCTATCTTATACCAACCTCCCTTTGAAAACGCTGAAAACTGAACAAGGCACTTGTACCGCGGGTACTTGATCAAAATTTTTCAGGCGGATAAACAACACTTACCGCTTTCCAGTAACGTTTGATCGCTTGCTATGCGCGCACACAAATTGAACATATCGGTACCGGCATCCTTCTGGTAGCATCCGTCCAGTCTCCAGTTGCTAAGCTTTCGCAGTAATAACCCTCAGACGAAGAAACATGGTTTTAGATTCTCAGGGATCGCGGAAAATTCCAGATTTGGACCCCTGAAAATACCTCGGAATGCGCTACAGTTATCCACAATGGCAGCTGTTGCTAGACGAGGGAAAGTAAGCAAGCATCGTAACGCATTTAAAAGGTTTCGTACAATGGGTTATAATCCATCTCAGCATATTCACAACGACTTTCACATAAAAATAAACATACCCAGGCATCGAAAAGCTCAATAGTTTCCTTCAGCAACAAACCACATTGCGTACTACACCCACACTGTCAAAATCCCATTGATCGCCATTGGCGGACTTGCCGCTCCGAACCTATACCGCTGTGCTTCCGCTTGACGACTACCTTTCGACTTTGTGCAATAAAACATTCCGCTTGTGGCACATGTTTCAGCTGAAGTATCGTAGAAAATAGTGTTTAAATAAACCTTTAAAACGATAGTTAACTATTGTCAAATTTTGTCTGATCCAAAATCTCTTGCATCGTTTAAAGTGGTACTGCCCAAAACCTCTTTGGTGATTAACAACTTCTCTGGATGACAACAATGGCTCAACCCGCGTCACCAAACTGCTGCCACCTTGCATTCATGGTGTCACTGTCAGTATTCTGACAAAGTTGAAGAATTCCGCTGTAGGTACGACAAAACCGCAACCGCGACGACTTCGCGCAATCCTATAGCCCGCGTACCACTTTGTGACACAAAAGTACGGCAAGAAATGTTGGCAATGAAAAAATAATTTGCATCAATATTACAACAAAAAATACCACGGTCAATTATTTTACAAAAAACGGCCCTCACCTCTGTAATTGAGTTTCGTTGTTAATTTAAGTAAGGTCTAATGAAGTAAGTCGTTTTTGTCTGCTATTTTGAATTGCAACCACGGAGGCTGACTTTAGGCGCATTTTCTTGGACATTCGTTCCATAGGTTTGATGAAATCTATTAGCTGCTTACTTCATTTATGCATCACAACAACGCGAGGTATAATCGCACCGTCTACAAATTCGTGCGCTGTAAGCGCAGCAAAACAAGGAGCAAAGGAACCCGGCGAGTCAAGTATGTGGTGTATATTGTTGTTGACCGTTTAATTCAGTTCTCGCTACACGAATTGCAGTGCTCGTGTCAAGGTTGCTCGGTATGGTAGTAAGCTAAAGGTGCCAACGTTCCATCTCTCCCACAAGCATCAATGCAACCACTTGCTTTTCGAAAGGCACCCTCTAAACCGGCGACTTACGAAGGATGAATGCAATCAATCTGCTGACTTATTTCGATACAACAACCATACGTGCGACATAAAGCAGCATATCGAGAATGCATTCGGGAAACCCGTCACCAGCGACGAGGTCCGTAATGTACGCCGCAGTGTGCGCATCCCCGTTTCATGTAGGGGAAATGTCGTGTTGTTATTGCCAATCCATTTGCGGCAGGCCCTTCAGAGCATGGAACAGGATGGTTTCGTGCAAACAATTTCTGGGAAGGCTTGCTTACGCATGTTTGCTTTACTCGTAATCAGCAAGTTTAAGTATTGCGGCGGTTTTCACAAGTTGTGGGTGTACAAACAGCCTTGGGTACGTGTGACACTCGTCATTAAATTTCGCTACGGTTTCAATTCGTACCAGTGCTTGGTAACAGGCGGTGTGGGTTGTGGTCGACCAATTTTTTATGGGGTTTTGAGTAAGGAAACGCGCACATCATTAGTGAAATTATTTCGTTTGTTTCGTGATGCCATGGGCCATGATTTCTCCATGATTTTATCCATAACGAAAGTTCGTACGGAGAAATCATGGCCCATGGCATCACGAAACAAACGAAATAATTTCACTAATGATGTGCGCGTTTCCTTACTCAAAACCCCATAAAAAATTGGTCGACCACAACCCACACCGCCTGTTACCAAGCACTGGTACGAATTGAAACCGTAGCGAAATTTAATGACGAGTGTCACACGTACTCAAGGCTGTTTGTACACCCACAACTTGTGAAAACCGCCGCAATACTTAAACTTGCTGATTACGAGTAAAGCAAACATGCGTAAGCAAGCCTTCCCAGAAATTGTTTGCACGAAACCATCCTGTTCCATGCTCTGAAGGGCCTGCCGCAAATGGATTGGCAATAACAACACGACATTTCCCCTACATGAAACGGGGATGCGCACACTGCGGCGTACATTACGGACCTCGTCGCTGGTGACGGGTTTCCCGAATGCATTCTCGATATGCTGCTTTATGTCGCACGTATGGTTGTTGTATCGAAATAAGTCAGCAGATTGATTGCATTCATCCTTCGTAAGTCGCCGGTTTAGAGGGTGCCTTTCGAAAAGCAAGTGGTTGCATTGATGCTTGTGGGAGAGATGGAACGTTGGCACCTTTAGCTTACTACCATACCGAGCAACCTTGACACGAGCACTGCAATTCGTGTAGCGAGAACTGAATTAAACGGTCAACAACAATATACACCACATACTTGACTCGCCGGGTTCCTTTGCTCCTTGTTTTGCTGCGCTTACAGCGCACGAATTTGTAGACGGTGCGATCATACCTCGCGTTGTTGTGATGCATAAATGAAGTAAGCAGCTAATAGATTTCATCAAACCTATGGAACGGATGTCCAAGAAAATGCGCCTAAAGTCAGCCTCCATGGTTGCAATTCAAAATAGCAGACAAAAACGACTTACTTCATTAGACCTTACTTAAATTAGCAACGAAACTCAATTACAGAGGTGAGGGCCGTTTTTTGTAAAATAATTGACCGTGGTATTTTTTGTTGTAACATTGATGCAAATTATTTTTTCATTGCCAACATTTCTTGCCGTACTTTTGTGTCACAAAGTGGTACGCGGGCTATAGGATTGCGCGAAGTCGTCGCGGTTGCGGTTTTGTCGTACCTACAGCGGAATTCTTCAACTTTGTCAGAATACTGACAGTGACACCATGAATGCAAGGTGGCAGCAGTTTGGTGACGCGGGTTGAGCCATTGTTGTCATCCAGAGAAGTTGTTAATCACCAAAGAGGTTTTGGGCAGTACCACTTTAAACGATGCAAGAGATTTTGGATCAGACAAAATTTGACAATAGTTAACTATCGTTTTAAAGGTTTATTTAAACACTATTTTCTACGATACTTCAGCTGAAACATGTGCCACAAGCGGAATGTTTTATTGCACAAAGTCGAAAGGTAGTCGTCAAGCGGAAGCACAGCGGTATAGGTTCGGAGCGGCAAGTCCGCCAATGGCGATCAATGGGATTTTGACAGTGTGGGTGTAGTACGCAATGTGGTTTGTTGCTGAAGGAAACTATTGAGCTTTTCGATGCCTGGGTATGTTTATTTTTATGTGAAAGTCGTTGTGAATATGCTGAGATGGATTATAACACATTGTACGAAACCTTTTAAATGCGTTACGATGCTTGCTTACTTTCCCTCGTCTAGCAACAGCTGCCATTGTGGATAACTGTAGCGCATTCCGAGGTATTTTCAGGGGTCCAAATCTGGAATTTTCCGCGATCCCTGAGAATCTAAAACCATGTTTCTTCGTCTGAGGGTTATTACTGCGAAAGCTTAGCAACTGGAGACTGGACGGATGCTACCAGAAGGATGCCGGTACCGATATGTTCAGTTTATGTGCGTGCATAGCAAACGATCAAACGTTACTGGAAAGCGATAACTGTTGTTTATCCGCCTGAAAAATTTTGATCAAGTACCCGCGGTACAAGTGCCTTGTTCAGTTTTCAGCGTTTTCAAAGGGAGGTTGGTATAAGATAGGATACGCCTGTCTTCGCCTTTCGCGCAATTTTCACGTGGGGAAGCCTTGACCGTATGCAAAGTTCGACAGCTAACAGAGGAACAGGAAATCATGGTAGATGCAGGAGTTTCGTCGGATGCGTTCGTTTGTGCGCCCTTAATAGGACCTTTGTTTAACGGGACGCGATTTGTAGGACATACGGCGGCGGCACCGTAAAGCTTGTGTCACGGAAGTGGAGGAGGTTTGGCAAATACTGAGAAGAAACGGTCAAGTGAGCATAATGCACATGGGAAATAGGATCCGCTACCACTTTTCGTCCCTCCGCGCATGTTGGAGTTTGGGCCAATACGGAGAGGTAAGGTTAACGGACTCCACCTAACAGAGCAATTGCGGCAGTTATGTCCTATGGCATGGTATATTTGTGGACGTCAGCAGCCTTGGTTTGACTTCCTTTTATGCGTTGGTGCCCAATGAGACGCAGGCTATTTACCAAGGCAAGGAGAACTATGCTGGATTTGGCACCCGGAATATCCGTGCTCGAAAGCTGGTCAAAGACAAGTGCGCGGTGCTGGTGCATGTGCTTGGAAATGCGTATCCCAAATCCCAAAGTAGTTTTCTGCCGGGTACATATTATGCGGGACATGTAGCGGCTTGGTTGTCACCTTCCCTTCTGTAATACGGAGTATAAACGGGCTCTGTTCAACAAGCTGCGATGCTTATTGTAAACGCACGATTGCGCGCATCCTCATGGGCTTACGGAGGGTTTGACGGTGCGCAGCACATATGGATCGCATGGCTGCTTGCTGGGTAGCGCGTTTGCTTGGCCATGTGGTGTTATTTGGTTGCGACAGCATCAATCGCTTTGAAAAGGAGAATAAGCGTTTGTTAGAAACGTTAAAGGAGCGGTCAATTTTGCCGCAACTGTTTCAGATGACAGTGCACTGGTGCAGCGACATATTGGAGAAGCGGGGAATCGTGGCTGCAAGAGATAACCTTGGCATGTGCGAGTTTGAGCAGTGTGTAAACAGTGGAGAGTTGCTTTTAAAGAGTTTGGTGTGTTGGACGCGCATTTATTGAGTGTGGGCAGGGAGGTATTTACTCGCACCATGGGCGTTATGGCATGCTTTTGGGGGCTCCTGGCATGTCATTGCAGTGTAGAAGTATTTGCCCGATCAACCAATGTGGCACAATTGCACCGGTTAGCGTGGAAGGACTTACCCAGCTTCCAAAGAGTGGATGAGGACGCCGCCGTTGCTGCTGCCCTAACGGCGTTCCTAAACCTTTCTGCGTCCAGGGGGTTTGCACGGGTGACCGACGGTAACCAAGGGGTGACGTTGGTAAAGACAGGGCTTGAAGCGTTTCAGCGGCTTCACAGGGACGGCTGGCGTAAGCAACGCAAATCGTCTTTGCTACTCCGTGGGTTGTGGGTTGCGGCTATAAGCGGGATGTCGCGCGGATTGAAAGTCCGTACGCTGCGAACTGGAACTTCCGCTAGGCACCGCACAATTACGTTGCGTAAAGGAAGGAAGATGGGCGAGGCGGATGCGGACAGCGTTGTTTGCGCTGTGTATCAGCAAGAGAGGGAAGGGGACTCCCCGTGCTGCGACCAAGTCGATTGGCTAAGTTGTGGACGTATGTGCAAGGTGGTTTAAGCAAAGTTGTGCGGCATACCAAGATGAGCCTGCATACATATGTATGCACTGCTGCGAGCAATTTGAAGTTGGCGTACCTTACGTTGCGTTTAGTTAGGCTTGCAATTTTTGGTATTGGAAATGGTGGTGCGTAACGTTTCCCTGTTGCCGTGTCAGGATTTTCCGCTGTACTTCCTATTCCTTTTCCGTTAACTGTACCTGGATCCTATCGACGCGTCCACTTCTATTGTTAATTAAAGCTGTCCCAGCCATTGGGCAGGAAAACGAAGTATATCTGTATATCAAACCATTGTATTGTTTCCCTAATTGCAGTTTGCTGATGCAGTTTCTTTATCTCTAAAGCATTTGGAAAGAATGCTGAGCAGGAATTTGTCTGTACTACTCCGATTGACCGATTTCAGTTGACCAAGAACGTCCTTGCTTTGTACAGACACTGTAAACGCTGGTAGCTGTTAAGCATTCATATTGGATCCTGAGATTCACGTCTAACCATCATCCATCCGGTTTTTCCTAGGCACGGATAAAATTTGTTTTAGAGGATGCCCTCACTCACAGAGCTGAAGTACGACATTGGTCGCCATCCGCCGTCCTCCATACCGCTGCAACTCTCCTTACTTGTCCTGGCTGGTGCAAGGTTATGAAACATGCGTTACTGCTAGCCACAGTCAGTTCAAATTTCAAAGGGGGACAACGCTTTAACAGCACAAAAAGACATGCAACGCCATCCGCGGTTACCTCAGGCACTAGCCCTTCTCGAACTTCCTGGTGCCACAATATGAATAAACAACGAATCCTAGGCACAGGTAAGGTCCGATTTCCATGATGACTCGCTTTCACAGCCCAGATTGACATGCGCCGCACTCCGCCATCCTGAAAGACGGTGCAACTGCGTATGCGCACACCCGCAATACTAATATATAAAGCATGAGTGAGTCCTAGCTATAGGTGAGATTGGATTTCAAAGATGACCACGTTTGAAGATTATTACAACTGGACTCTAACCGCAAGTACGTATTCCAACCTGGTGCGAATAAGCAAGAAGACGCGTCAGTCTGGCGCAAAGTGTACTGAACACTTAACGGTTTACATGTGAGCTCGGAACGTTACGGTGTGTCCTTGAGTGCGTGTGTGCGCGCTTTTCTACGTGTGTGTGTAGGGCCAATCAGGTTCGCGGTCATAGAGAGCGATCATTGGTTGAAGACGTAACAGTCCTCCCTGTTTTGGCTGACGTTACAGTCATGGCTGAAAACGTTCGATCCGTTCGCGAATCTGGGTCGATCGGCGTAATTGAGTTTCCCCTGTTGTTCTGTGTTCGCCGTGCTCTGCAGCTTGCTCTGCGATCTCCGAGTGTGACTGACTCACGGCAGGTGTGTCAGTGCTCCTGAGGCGTACATGATCTGAGTGCCGGCGAACAACTCGGCCGTCCGGAAGCTGCAAATCGTTTTGACTTCCTGAAGAATCGAGCACAGTCGCCGGCTGCCAACATTGTTCATGCGGTAACCTGGTGTAATCAGGTTGATGGTCCTGAAATGTAACTTCCGGCTTTGATTCCTCTGAAGACACAAACTTTTTCTGACGCTCCTGTACTTCAACACGCGGGTTCGGGAACAACAAATGATGCCTCGTTCTCAGATTCGTGCCGAACATCAATTCCGCCGGGGATTTCCCGGTAGCCTCAGTGGGTGTAGAACGGTAGGAGAATAGGAACCGATCCAGTTTTGTCCGCAATGTTCCCGTTCGCTGCTTTAGTAAACCTTGTTTCACAGTTTGTACTGCACGCTCCGCTAACCCGTTTGATGCTGGTTGATACGGGGCTGATTTAACGTGTTGGATTCCGTAGTTGGCGACAAATTTACCAAATTCGGCACTGGTAAAATGCGAACCATTGTCTGTACAAATGGTTTCCGGAATGCCAAACGTAGCGAAGGACGAGCGCATTTTAGTGATGGTGGATTCGGCTGTCGCCTGAGTAACTGGATGTACGTCAAGCCACTTAGAATGTGCATCAATAAGTAGAAGAAACATGGTCCCGTCGATCGGTCCGAAGTAGTCGGCGTGGATACGCTGTCAGGGCTTGTCGGGCCAACGCCATGGGTGTATTGGACCTGGCGCCTTGCTCCGCTGATACGCCTGACAAATATCGCAATTCTTCAGTAAGTTCTCTATGTCTGAGTCGATGTTGGGCCACCAGCAGTACCCTCTCGCTAGTGCCTTCATCCTCGCCACACCTGGATGAGCATCATGGAGCTCTTTAAGTTTCTATGAACGCGCCTTGGTGGGAGGGACTAGACGAGAGCCCCAAAAAACACAGCCGTCGAATAGGCTCAGTTCGTTCATCCGAATCATAAACGGTTGTAATGCAACTGTCCCTTCAGGAGGCCAACCCATGTTCAAAAAGCGTTTCACCATTGATAGCACGGGGTCTCGATCCGTCTATTGACGGATTGTTGAACTCCGTATCGGTGTTGTGTCTAGATGTTGTATTAGATTAACCAGTTCAAACGGAGGGTCGTGTGCATGTGCAGTTTCCGTGATCGGCAGACAGCTGAGTGCATCAGCTGTGCAGTTGCTGACGCCGGTAATATAAACAATCTTGTAACTGTAAGAACTCAAGGTTATAGCCCAGCTTTGCATCCTCGGTGATGCCATTTGTTGTATACCTTTGGTTTCCCCAAACAAGGATATCAATGACTTGTGGTCTGTATGAAGCTCGGAAACGTTTCCCCAAAAGTACTGGTGAAACCTCTTAACTCCGAAGATAACGGCTAGCGCTTCCCTGTCCAGTTAAGAGTAGTTCTTCTCCGCCGTCTGTAAGGTGCGCGATGCATATGCCATGGGACGTAAAGAACCATCGTCCATGCGGTGGCACAGGACAGCCCCGAACCCCAAGGCGACGCGTCGCACTGAAGTATGAGTGGCTTGTTAGAGTCAAAAAGGACTAACGTTGGTGGCGAAGCAAGAGCTTGTTTTGATTTATTAAAGGCATTTTTTGACGGGAACCTCAACACCACGATGCATTTTTGTGTAACAGCTCCTCTAATGGCGATAGAACCGTCGATGCTTTAGGCAGGAAACGGCGATAGTGAGATAGCATTCCTAAGAACGAACGGAGTTCATCACAACTCCTTGGCTCTGGGCTTTCTAAAATAGGTTTAACCTTGTCATTTAAAACATGTAAACCGTGTTTATCAAGCCGGTATCCAAGGTAACCAACGGAAGGTGAAAGGAACTCACATTTAGACCTTCTCAATCTGAATCCACTTCGCTCCAAACGCTCGAGCACGACCGCGAGTTTTCGGAGACGCTCGGTATCCGAGTGTCCAGAGATAAGAATATCATCCAGATAAGCACACATAAAAGGAATGTTCTTCACTAGGTCGTCAAAAATTCTCTGAAATTTTCCGGGGGCGGAATTAATGCCAAAAGGTAAACGAGTCTATTGAAATATTCCCATGTGCGTGGTGATGGTAGTAAGTTTCCTCGAAGGTTCAGCAAGCTCTATCTGCGAGTATGCATGACTCAGATCGAGTTTGGTAAACTTTTCACCACCAGCTAGTGTTGCATGCAAGTCATCAATACGTGGCAAGGGGTACCTGACCAGCATGGATGCTTGATTTATGAATATCTTGTAGTCACCGCAAATCCGTACGGAGACGTTCGGTTTGGTTACTGGCACAATTGGAGTTCCCCAGTCAGAAAAGTGTACAAGAGTATTAATACCTTGAGTCTGTAGGCGGTTTAGTTCCTCTTCAACTTTAGGCCTTATAGCGTATGGTAGTGTGCGCACCTTAATGAATTTTGGTCGAGCGCCTGCCTTTAGTTTTATCGCAGCCTGAAATTCTTTCAACTTCCCAAGCTCCTCGGAAAAAACAGCTGAATGTTGGTTAAGTAATGTTTCAAGTCCGGAGATCTCAGTGACTAATTTTACCACATTCATTGTATCCGGGAAAGCACGTATCCAGTCTCTTCCAAGTAGATTTGGACGAGCCCCGGGGATCACATATACAGGAAGTGTGCGTATTTTGTCGCAATACTGTGCCTTTACGAAGCATTTACCAAGGACACGTATAGGTTCACCGGTGTATGTGCGAAGAACAGAATTGCAAGCGGATAAGTTCGGGAGCGTTTTTACTGCGTTTTCCCGGATTATCGTCACAGATGCTCCTGTATCGATTTCCATCTGTACCTTTTGTCCTTCAATGTAAAGCTCTAGAGTGTATGGCGCCGGCTGCATTCTAGAAACGGAATTAAGCCAAATGGAATGCAATTCATGGTCGCTACCATCAGACTCGTCCACAGTTTTGATGGGTTTGCTCCTCGATAAGCCCCACCTGAACGTCGCTTGACCGATCTACACATTCGCGCCAGGTGGCCCACATTCCCGCAGATTCGACATACCGCCTTCTGATGCCGGCAGTCGGATGGACAACTGCGCTGCTCACCACAACGATGGCACACAAACAAATTGACGCCAGTGGGTGGCCTTGGTTTTGGTGTAGTGTTAATCAATCGCAGCTCATCTGACGAGTCCTTCAGCGTAAATGTTGCGAGTTGTTGTGTAAGGTGTTCCCTCTGCCGGGCAATCGAGCAGGCCGTCTCCCAGGTCAGTGAACAATCATCTTGTGAAAGGAGCTTCTTCCGCGTGCTCTGGTCTGAGATTCCGGCTATCAAACATTGGAGTAACATGGTCTCTTCAAATCTCGTTGGATCGACTTCATTGTATTTACAATCAGGTGCTGCATGTAGTGCACGAGCGATGAACTCGTGCACACTCTCATATGATTGCTGGCAGAGATTCGAGAAGTAGTATCTAGCCGTAAAAGCAATCTGACGAGCACCCCAAAGAGCACTGAAGGTTTCCAAAGCGCCGGTTATCGTAGAATAGATTTGATCAATACGAAGTGCATCGAAATACCTATGACCCTCATCTCCAAGAAACTGTCCCAAGAGCTTCACTTTGTTTTTCTCAGTAAGAGATACTGCTGGATTCAAGTTTGGAAACAATTCCAAGTAATCCGTAAAAATTTTCCGCCATCTATGCCACGAGTCCAGGGAAGGTTTGTCAGCATAGCACGACCAGAAGACCGGTGGAGTATTTGTCATGGACATGTTGACCTCCGTCGCCAGATATCACAACTGGACTCTAACCGCAAGTACGTATTCCAACTCGTAGCGAATAAACAAGAAGACGCTTCAGTCTGGCGCACAGTGTACTGAACACTTAACGGTTTACAGGTGAGCACGGAACGTTAGGGTGTGTCCTTGAGTGCATGTGTGCGTGCTTATCTACGTGTGTGTGTAGGGCCAATCAGGTTCACGATCATAGTGAGCGATCATTGGTTGAACACGTAACAAAGAGCTCAAGTTTACTTGTGCCGCACGCCGCCGTCCTGGTAATAGCGGCCACTGGCCCTTCTCCCACCCCCCATACTACCATCTGAGGCAACGAGGATTCCTAGCCACGGGTACCGACCCATTTTCATGAGGACGTCACTTACACAGACTAATTGACATTCGCTGCCTTTCGCCGTCATAGTTAAAGTTTCCAATGGCCTTCCACCAACGTACTGTTGCGGCTGTATGACGCATCGGTGTTAACTAGCCAAAGGTAAGCTTGGCTTTATTTGATGACCAACCTTTCGGAGTCCAAGTTTACTTGCGCGGCCCTCCCCCGTCATAGTTAACGCTGCCACTTTCCCTCCTCTCAAGCATTTCCAACTTTATATGATGTGCCAGTGATACTTGGCCACAAGTACCATTGGATTTCTATGGCGACCGACTTTTTAGAGCCTACGCACAGTTGAGATGCACTCCGCCGTCTTAGCAAACGCTGCCAATGACCTTCCCCCCACGTACTGCCACCGCCATTGGATGCATCAGTGCTACATAGCCACGGGTAAAGTGGGTGTTATTTGATGACCAACCTTTCGGAGCCCAAGTAACATGGGCCACTTTCCGCCGTCCTAGTTAACGTTGCCACCGGCCCTCCTCATACAGAGTTACGCGGGAGTTTGCAAACTGATCATGAAGCTTGGTGGTGTTAACGTGTTATGGAGGTGGAAGTTTCTAATCACTCTGGCAATACCAGAAATGTTTTCAATCTCATTGGAGTCACGGAAAGTGTTCGAGCTGGTATAAGTGAAACAATATGCGAAGTGGATGGCACCCTAATCAGCAACCTGCAACGACGGGTTGGAACGATGATCCGAACAGTTCGGCTCGCAGCTTTTGCCCCCAGCCCCATATGCTACCTCTGACCCCCGCGTTGGGGCCCAGTGTTCTATCCCCACGGATCCTCCACCTTAGCAGGAAAAAGAGCAGGAGCTCCGCCACATAAAGCGTTATAAAGTCCACGGCCCTGATGGTCTTCCCAAGCTCTATTTAAGTATGGTGGCACTTTGCTGGTTCGAAAACTCACTGCTTTGTTCACGAAGTTTTGTCGAAAGAGGCAGTTCCATTATCTTATAAATAAATAAATACTTTATTCTCGACTATGCGAGGCACGCCCATGGAAGCATGATCAGATAAGTCGATTAGTTGTCGATAGTTGTCCCCATCGTCCGTCGCAAAGAGACCGGATCATAACGTTGTGCGACGGTATGCGTATTTCCTTGAACCGTTAAGCTACACTGGGTGGTGCCTTCAGGCACCTTGAGAGCTACTCCTACCCGGTTGGTCAATGGCGAGTGGTTAACACACTCAGCCTCCTGGTCCTCCAGGTTGGGGGTTTGCAATAGCCTGGCGTCCATTTCTGTAAAACTAAATTATTGCCACCTCGCTGCATTGTGGACGGGCGTTTGAGCCAAATGTTTGCGATGACGACCCTAATCGTCCTCCTGGCAGTATCTCAGCCCACCTACAACCATGACTCCATGCAAAAATAAATTGCAGCCTGTATTTACTGTCGCGCAGATTATCAGGGGTCACCTTATTTGCTGCATATAGCAGGGCGGATAAGCGAAAACATGCTACTGCTGGCGCCCCCTTCTTTCTCACCTGCTTCTCTTACTCCCATCTCAACCCTCATTACTAACCTACGTTCTATAATCCCCACCTTAATTGACAGCAACCAAAGTGCCACTGGAGTAGTATCATCTGTATCCACCATCTCGCAATACCTATCGGACGCCTATCTGCGAAGGTCCCTTATAAGGCCACGCTGTCCCGTTTCCATGGCGACATTCAACGTCCACACTCTAAGACAAACAGGTCAGCAGACTACAATCGAACGCAGTATGGACACACTGGGTATTGATGCGTGTTGTTTGTCCGAACCTAGGAGCAATGACCCTGACGGGGTTATTAAATTAACTACACCCGGCTTGTCCTGTCGCTATTGGTAACAAGCATCCGGAGACGCCGCTGCAGCACTCACGGGTCAAACTGGTGTAGGCGTCGTTCTAGGCTCCAAGGCTGAGTCAATGTTGGTTGGTTGGATGCTGGTGAACCGCCGTTTGAGTACAAAAGCTAAGATAAATCCACGAAGTCGTACAAAACGCGGTTTGTTCGTGAGTTCCGCTTATGCTCCCACCGACTGCAATTCTAATGCTGTCAAGTACTCACCCTATCATGAACGTAAATCGCTACTACGCAGTGTTATAGTTCAGATATTATGGTACTTGTTGGAGATATGAGCGTACAAGTAGGTCCTGTGAGCTCTTCAGAAGCTCATCTGAGTGGTAATTATGGGCTTAACTCCGAACAGACTGACAGCGGTGAGCTTTTTCTGCAACTTTTTCTTAGTAGCAATGCTTTTAGATACAGTGGGGCCAAAGTGCCACTTGGCGTCCTCCTGTAGCTGGCCAGCGATTAACCCAAATTGACCACATAAGTTACAGGTGGTGTGGTTTCCTCCTGGATTGTCGCTCTTAAATTTGGAGTTAGAGTATAAGGGGGAAAAGCGTACGAAGGGGAAAAGAAGACGGGAAGGCTGGGCAGTAGCATTCATACCCCTAACCACCCTGCTCGATGCAGCATATAGGGCGCCGTTGATTATCCTCCACCACTGCTAGAGCATCAAGAAGTTGCTAGAAGTAATGTTCATTGTATTGCGTGGGCAGAATACTGTCAGATTGCCCAGCCCTAGGCAAGAGAATGATTAGGGCTCTCAACCAAAGATTTCGGTTCAAGAACCTTATCGCAAGGCAGCGGGTTTTGGCTCTGGAATACAGAGAGCCCGTTTTATGGATTAAGGAGCCAACCTCACTCCAACCCCCAAAACTGGAGGGCCAGGAGATTGAGTTTGTCTGGCCTCTAACCGTTGACCAATCTGGTATGAGTGCCTCTGAAGGTGCAATAAGCACCACCCAGCATGGCTCAATGGATCCCTGAGGCATACAAACCATCGCAAAAGGTTATGGTTCAGTCTCATCGCGACGGCATCGGCGTCTCCAGGGGCGTGCAACTAATAACGAGAGAATAATCCGGATGCAGTTAGTTCAATAACCCCAGCAAGGCTAGTGATCCTAGTTTCGGACACACAAAATACATCAATAGGCAGTGTGTCCAAGGTGCACGCGAGTGCAGGCTGTTGACCTAGTTGTCCTGGAGTAAGAACGTTGAACGCCACCATTGAATTTGGACAGCGTGGGCTCATAAGGGGCTGTTGCCGATAGGCGTCTGATGGGTGTTGTGGGAAGGTGGCTGCAGATGGTTCTACACCAGTGACACCGGTTGCTGTCAATTAAGCTGGGAATTGTAAAAGGTTATAATGGGCGTCGGTATGGGAGTAAGAAAAACAGATGAAAAAGAACGATGGGAGGCACCAGCGGTCGCACGTCTTCGCGTTTCCGTCCTGCATCCTCCTCCTCATCATCAACGGCAGTATATCAGCCATTTGAACTGGGGTTCGCTGCCATACAAACGTGGGGTCCAATGAAATAAAGAATAAGAAGAGGGAGAGAAGGGGTTAATCTGAAAAAATTAATGCCCTAAGCAAACATTCAGGGTCAAGTCGCCTACACCTTGTGTCAACAACATACAGTCTCAAACAGCTGGCTATCGTGCAAACATAAGGTGGCATCAGGGAGACAAATTCCTTGCGGTTTGCACTGGCACGCGTCATAATCAGCCATTTCCCAGCATATAACCCAGCACCAAACACACCCCAAACAGGCAATCCAATTAGGAGACGGCAGCAGACGCGCTACTGGTGTCGTGTGTGAGCCATGTTCCGTAAATTCTGGAGCCAAGCACAAGGCGAGTCACATAGACTCCAGCCCAGAAGGCGAGACGGACCAACGGCGCTCAGTTTGGTAGTCAAAAACTTTATTTCCCGAAGCCAGGTCAACTTTGTCCACCTCGAGCCTTACGCCGCCCTGCTGTATGCAGCAGATAAGGCGACCCTCGGTTATCTGTGCGACGGTCGTTGCAGGGTGATGTGTATGCTTGAAGAGGAAGTCATGGTTGCATGTGGGCTGAGATACTGTTAGGGCGCCCAAACCTAGACAGGAGGATGATTAGGAATCTTCGCACCCCTGCATCACCTGAGAAGGAGGAAGTCCGGAAGCAGAGGGCAACTGAATTGATCTTGAAAGTGTTCCGCCCAACGAGCCATACGGCGCTCCTTATTTTGTATCCGTGCACTCGTGCTGTCGCTGGTTGTCTCGCTGACGCCTGGTTTCCAGGCTGATTGAAACGACTCAGTTATAGCGGCAATATACAGAGGCAGTCGCACAGCATGTTCTAATCACTGGGATATTAGCTTAACGCCAGTTGAGACTAAAGTACTGCCGTCGATTCTCATTCGTCCCCTCCCTGTGAGGCAGGAATCTCGGAGTAGGGAAGAGCACGAAGGTTTCCGCCCAGAGCGTGGCTGTATAGACTATATTTTCACGTTGCGGCAGGTGCTAGAGCAGCGCCACGCGTACCGCAGGCCCACAATAGTTGTGTTCCTTGCTTTCAAGGATGCGTTCGATTCAGTCGATCGCTGCATTCTGTTCGATATATTTGCTTGGAATGGTGTTCCCACGAAATATGTGAATATCTTACGTGCTCTATACTCGAACACTACGGGTCGCGTCAGGGTCTACGGTGGCCTATCGGACAGCTTTCCGACCCCGAGGGGCATCCGTCAAGGTTGTCCGCTTTCCCCATTATCGTTCAATTTTGTCGTGGATTCTATCCCGGCGTGTTCCTTTACGGAATCTCACGATGTAGGCGTTGAAGTGCTGCCTGGTGAAAGGTTAGTTCATCTAGACTATGCGGACGATATCGTCTTGCTATTCGACGATTTTGAGGCGGCACAAGCAACCCTGAATAACCTGTCTAGAGGAGTCCCATTATTTGGTATGCGCTTTGCACCTTATAAGTGCAAATTGTTGCTGCAGAACCACAAGCCACTTTATGACCTCTTTACCTTTGCTAACGAGGAACTCGAGGTAGTTGGTCAATTCACTTACCTTGGCAGCTGCATTAGCAACGATGGGCGCATAGAAATTGAGGTCAGCTCAGGCAATGCAAGCGCCAGGGCTGTCTTCTTGAACCTGCGGCATCTTTAGCCACAGAAGAGTTTCCCTTCGTCTGCAAGGTCATGTGTACAAGGCCACCATGGGAACCCTTCTGTTCCATGTGAGTGAGACCAGGCCCCTTTGGTCTGACGATTTAAGGCGCCTTCAAATTTTTGATCATCGTTGTCTGCGAAGCATTGTTGATGTCGGATGGCACCAGCGTGTGCGCAAATATGATATGCGTAGCCGAGTACTATGTAGTGATAAATATGCTAGCCCCCTAGAACAACAGATAGCACTGAATAGGTTGCGTTAGCTCGGGCACGTGCTACGTATGTCTGGTCACCGCTTACCTAGGAGGGCCTTGTTTAATCTGCTAGGTGTAGGGTGATGCAAAGCTCGAGTTGGACAGAAGTGGATTTGGCAGCTGGGAGTGAAGTTAATGACTACCAAACTGAGCGCCGTTGGTCCGTCTCCTCTTCCCGGCTGGAGCCCACGTGACGCGCCTTGTGCTTGGCTCGAGACTTTACAGGACATGGTTCACAACCTGCTGTTGTCTCCTAATCGGATTGCATGTTTAAAATGTGTTTGGCACTGAGTTATCCGCGGGGTAACGGATGATTGTAATTCATGGTATTGAATGCCGCAGGGAACCTGTCTCGCTCATGCCGCCTTACCTTTGCATGATAGCCAGCTGTTTGCGACGGTATATTGTCTACAGAAGGTGTAGGCGCCTCGGCCTTGAATGTTTACTTAGGGCATTAAGGTTTTCAGGTAAGCCCCCTTTTTCCCTCTTATTATTCTTTATTTCCTAGGTCCTCATGTTTGTATGGCGGCGAACCATCAGTTCAAACGGCTGACGTACTGCTGTGGTTGATGATGTTGATGTTGGTTTCTTGGGGCCAGTGGCGCGGATCAGTTGGAAGAGATTGCGGTAATTGCCCACTGTTCTTCCATTTGCTGAGCCCGACTGGTCCACCAAGCTTTCTTGTCAGCAAGTAGGCTCCGCTCTAGTTAGCGCCCAATAGTCCGGCTAGGCACATTGTGCTCAGAGTCAGCCGGGAGTTTTCTTTTGGTTTCCACCAGGTTCACCGATTTCTGGGATATCCAGTGACTGTTGCGTCACCGACGGGGAATCGGGCCTACGCTACGTGGTTGACACAGGCGCAGAATTTAGCGTTATCCCACGCGATCCCTCCGCAGCCACTGAGAATGTGATAACCTCATGGCGAGCAGCTAACCGAACCATCATTCTTGTGTATGCTCAAGGTTTGCGCACGCCAAAGCGTGAGTTGCGACAATCCTTTAAATGAGTATTTCTCATCGCAGACATCCAAGCACCCATCACTGGACACGGTTTTCTGCCGCACTACAACTTGCTTGGATGTACAAAGCAACACCGTCTCGTCTACCGTTTAACGAGTCTCGCTGTCATTGGGCCTTTGACCGCTAACGAGGCAATCATTCCCGTGTACGCGATAAAGATGAGCCCACCCATCTGGCAAATGCTCTTCGACCGTTTTCCACAGGCCTTCCGTGCGGTCACCCCGATGCCCGCCGCAACCGATGCCGCAAAATCTCATATCCTTACGAAGGGGTCGCCCGTTTTCGCCAAGGCCAGATGACTTGGACTGGGTAACCTTCGTGTCCCTAAAGCCGAATTCGAGCACGTGCTCTAATTAGGTTAGTTAGTAATTTGAAGATCCCGTGGGCGTCGCCGCTTCATATGGTGCCGAAAACGGCAGGCGGCTGGCGTCTATGTGGCGACTATCGCGCTCTGAACAACGTAACGGTCCCCGACCGCCATCCCATACCGCACATCCAGGACATAAGGGCTAAACTACGAGGTGCCCGTGTATCCTCGAAAATTGCTCTGGTACGCGCGTATCAGCAAATCCCGGTCGCCGGCGAAGATAGCTAAACCGCTGTCATTACTCCTTTTGGTTACCTAGAAGTTCTTCGTATGTCCTTTGGTTTGCGCAAAGCAGCACAAAAATTTCAGCGTTTTATAGCTTCTGGCACCAGTGGATGGAATTTTGTCTATCCTTATTGTGACGAAATACTAGCAGCCAGCGCATCCGAGGAAGCTCATCTAGAGCATCTCAAAATCCTCTTTGAAAGACTCGCTGCCAATAGTACCACCGTCAAGCCAGAAAAGTGTACCTTGCAGCAGCCAACTATAGCGTTCCTTGGTCATCGCATTTATCAACGTAGCATATGATCTTTGGACAACAAGGTCCAAGCTATTAGTGACTTTCCGTTTTTGATCACGGTAGCTGCCATTTGCCGTTTTAATGGCATGTTCAATTACTACCGTCGATTTCTTCCGCATTGCGCTTATTTACTCGGCGCGCTTACCGACCTATTCCGTGGTCAAAAGAACGGGGATAAAGAACTTACACCCGCCGTTATAAAGCTTCCAACGCCAGTAAAGCTGCTTTAGCCACCTCAGTTAGGCTTCATCATTTTGACTCAAAAGCGCCGCTTAGCATTGCTGTCGATGCATCGAGCAGCGCTATGGGTGCGGTATTACAGCAGATGAATAATGGATGTTGGGAGCCACTTGCTTTCTATTCGAATCGCTTGCAATCAGCAGAACTTAAATACAGCACCTTTAGCTGAGAACTGCTGGCTGTTTACTCGACGATCCGGCAATTCCATCACGTCCTGGAAGGTAACCACATCTTCATCGTCACCGACCATAATCCAGTGACTTCGCCTCTCGAAATCAATCCGCTCGACACTCACCGCGTTAGGTTCGACAGCTGGATTTCTTCGCCCAATTTTCAATCGAGCGACACGTTTTGGGTCAACAGAAGGTTGTCGCGGATGCTCCATCAATTATGGCTGCCATTATTCCCGCCCAGCAGATAATTAATCTAGCTGCCATGGCAGCTGCGCACTCAAGTGATCAAAAGTCTACAGACCTGTTCGTTACTTCCCTGAAGATATCCCCACACCCCATGTCATCATCCGATTACACAATCTTATGGGGCACTCCTACAGTGCGACTTTACTTGCGGTCTTTGCAATTTTCCGTCGTCTTCTTTTGCCGCATTTCACAACATTGCCCAACCGGGAATTAAAGTCACGGTCAACTTCATATCCGATCTATATGTTTGACCTGGGATGCAACGTGATCTTATTCGTTGGGCACGCACTTGTCTGACGTACCAGCAAGCCAAGGTCCAGCGGCATGTGTCCACTTCACTTGGACACTTTCCGCCCGTTTCAACGCGAATAGGCAAGTCCATGTCGATTTAGTGTGACGGTTGGCCCCGTGCAAAGGAATAGACTACATGTTGACCATGAGCGATCGGTGCACCCGTTGGCCCGAAGCCGTCCCCATCCGTGACGTTGCTGCGGGAACCGTTACAGGCGCTTTCCTCGAGCTTTGGGTCGCTTCACCTGGTTGTCCAACCACATTGACTACCGACTGCGGTCCGCAATTCCAATCTTGGACTTTCAACGACCTTCGTAAGGTCATGGGATGCGGAGTCATTCGTGCTACCGTTTATTCTCTACAAGCGAACGGCATGGTGGAACGTTTCCCCCGACAGCTGAAAGCCTCAATCAGCGCCGCCAATGCACTGAGTTGGCTTGTATCTCTGCCCATGATACTTCTTTGCATCCGATCCTCCCTCAAGACCGATCTGCTTACATCCAGCCCTGAACTGGTATTTGGATAACCCCTACGTTTACCTGGTGACTTCTTTTCCGAGAGTTCCAGAGTTCCCCGTTATGACGCCAACTGAACTCGGCAGCTGGCCATGAGCATACGTCAGGTCAAATTTATTGACACCAGAAAACAACAGCTTAGGTCATTTGTGCCTCAAGCTCTTCAGCACTGTCCGGTTGTTTTCCTCTGTGTTGATGGCCTTCTAGACTACTTAGGCGACCATTTGAAGGTCCTTTCAGGGTTCTACAACGTAAAGACAGTGTATTTATCATCGGCCGATACGGCAAGCGTGAAGCCGTTAACACTGACCGCCTCGAGGTTGCCCACATGGAACCTGAGCTCGACGACGATGTCTTCCCATCTCCTTACGAATCAACGCAGCATATGACGGAAGATACTTTTTCTCCTAACGCTACTGACTCCAAGGAGAACAATGCGCCCAAGTCTTATATGTAAGCTCCATTGCTTTTCACCGAGCCGAACGGAAAATCAGCATCCACTCCTAGCCACGCGCTTCGACAGACCGCCTAGATAGACAACATTGGTACCCTAACCTCAAATTTCGACTAGCTCAAGTAGGCTAGTTCACTGCCCAGCGCGTTTGAAATATAAGTTATCCTTCCGCTTCCCTTTTCCAGATTTCCTTATAACTGGCCAGGCCGGTACGAAAACGCTAAGTCCAAATTGGTGTGGAAACCCACAAAAAACGAATAAAACGTATTGGAAACCCAAAAATATATCTTCGTCGGTACTCCGCCATTCGGTAAGTGCCACGTTCCCGTTTGCTCGCCACCATGGCCACGCTACATATTTTTGTTTTCAGTTCACGTATGAACAGGGGAGTACGAGCTGCAAACGAACAATTGTCGTTCACAAGGTTGCAAACATTTGACTCTCACGAACGTCCCTGAATTTTGTGTTTTGGGCACCTTTAGGGTGGACAGGGTGCGACTCCGCTAGAGTCCGGTCATACTAGTGTTCCCCAGCAGCTGCATCAAGTTTCCTTACTTGGCCCGCAGAAGGCTGGCTGGCGAAGGACGGTCCTTACGTAGATCGAAAGGACATCCGCCTTTACCCTTCTAGGAGGGGCTGTGTAGTGACCTAGAGGTTCCCCCGATTGATGTGTAAATCCATCCTAAATACTATGAAATCCTAATATTCTCATGTATAAGAGAAGTAAGTTGTTTGCATATTTGTATGTTGCACGGGTATGTATGATGCACGCGTTTGTATGTGACACACAAACAACGTCCGAATTTTGTCCGCGGACTTCGAAAAGAACGCTGGTTCGCCGATCGCACGCAGCATCCCACTACATACTCCCCAGCTAGTCATATTCCGGTGCCTTATTTTTAGTTTTAAGATTACGCAACCTCTAATAAACTTATATCAGCCTTTTTGTGTCTGCGCTGCGGATGGCTTTTGGGTGGCCATTTAAAGCTGTGTATTGCATATAGCGTTATACCGACGCACCATCGCAATGAGGCTGGAGCTTACCGTGGTGCGATGGTTTGTGTGCCTCAGTAATCCATTGAGCTGTACTGGGTGGTGCTTTTGCACCTTCAGAGGCAATCATACCAGATTGGTCAATGGTCAGAGGCCAGACAAACTCAGCCTCCTGGTCCTCCAGGTTGGGGGTTGGAATTAGGGTGGCTCCTTATTCCTTAAAACGGACACCTTGTAGTCCAGTGCCAAACCCGCTGCCTTGCGGCAAGGTTTTTGAACCAAAGGCTTTGGTTGAGAACCCTAATCGTCCTCCTGTCTGGGCCTGGGAAACCTGACAGTATCCTGCCCACGCAATATAATGAATCCTTCCCCAAACAAATTTCTGATGCTCTGGCCACCGCAGAGGATAATCAACGGTGCCTTATCTGCTGCATCGAGCAGGGTGGATAGGGGTTTGGATGCTACTGCTCAAGCCTTCCCATCTTCTTATTCCCTTGCGCTTTTTCACCCTTACCGTCCTGTTCCAGCTTCGTTTCTATCCCCCCGTTTTCAACCCCAATTCTCGGCCCTCCATCACCTTGCTTCAATAGTCGCTTGTCTTTTAGGTTCAACTCACAGGCGAACCCAGAGCGTCATTCCTGCACTGTCAACAGGCCCATGTCCAAGCGAGCGGCCCATTCCAGTTCATCGGCTTCTATTTGGAGCCCTCGATGCTCCTTAAGACTGGCATGCCTCAGTGTTCGCACATTGCTTCAGATCGGTCAACAGGCAGCACTTATCCGAACGTTGGAGACCCTCTCGATGGATGTCTGCTGCTTATCGGAGACCTGCCTGCAAGACTCGAGCTCTGTGCTCACTCTACGATCCCCTTCAGGTGACACTAGCAGCACTTTCTCATTGCGCCTATCCGGTGACGATGCAGCTTCGAGCACCGGCCAAGCCGGTGTTGGTATTGCCCTGCGTCCCCGGGCTGAAGCTGCTCTGGTTGATTGGATTCCAATCAGTAGCCGGATGTGTGCGGTCCGATTGGCTGGCTCGTTCAAAACTTCGAAGTCGCGTGGGACTAACAGGTGTCTATTCGTTATCGTTGCCTATGCACCGACAAACGGTAGCGATGACTCGGTAAAAGACGACTTCTATCACCAATCGGACGAGCTCTTTCGCCACAGACGAATCTCTGACACTGTAGTGCTGGCTGGGGATCTGAACGCTCAAGTTGGAAAATTATCCACAGATGAGCTGCATCTGGGCGGCCAACATTGTATAGGCTCCCGTAATGATAACGGTGAGCGGTTACTTCATTTGTGTGAGGATGCTCGCTTATTTCTTGCGAGCACTAATTTCAGACACAGCACACGACGGTGGGTGACTTGGCGCCCACCAGCATCGAATCAGCTATGGACGCAAATCGATCACATTGCTATCGGTTACCGCTGGAGAGGCTGCGTCCAGAACTGTCGCTCGATTTGGAGCACAGGTGTTGACATTGATCATGCACTTGCACGTGCTGACCTGCGGATGCGCTTTGGCGGACGCCCGCGACGATGTTGTGAGCGCATTGGCACCGGCAGACTGATGAATCCAGCTGTTCTGAACGCCTATCAAATTACGCTGTCATCCGAGTTGGATAAACGCGCACTGGATGAAATTGAAGCTCACTGGTCTCATATGCAACAGGCCTTACTAGCAGCAGGCAAATCCCCATGTGGTATGTCTAATCGCCAACATGAACATTGGGTCTCTTCACAGTCTTTGGAACTTATAGATGCATATTCCGGCTGGAAGCGAACACAATGAAACTCGCAAAGGGCTCCGGGCAAAACTCCGTGCTAGCCTGAAGAGAGACCGCGAATCCTGGTGGTCTCGTCGTGCAACAGAGATGGAAATGGCCGCTGCCCTTGGTAACCATCGTGAGTTATTCCGTCTTATACGGGAAACGGGCAGCAGGAGACCTGGTGTTAATGATTCTAAACGTGACGAGAGTGGACAGCCTATCCACAACTTATCAAAACGCCTGGAACGTTGGGATGAGCACTTTGAAAGGCAATTTACTCGGTCGGAATGGTTAGATTTCTCGCCGACCAGTGATCGACCTGCTTCGTGGGCCGTTCCTTTGGATCCACCCTCTCGCTCAGAAGTCGAACATGAGATCAAACTGTTGAAGTTAAATAAAGCCGCGGGACCTGATGACCTTCCTCCAGCTCTCTTCAAATTCGGGGGACCTGCTCTTGTGGATGATTTACACGAGTTACTAGTGAGACTGTAAGAGCAGGAAACTGTCCCAACCGACTGGAGCCGCTCCATCATAGTCCCAATTTTCAAAGGAGGCTTACAATCGGAATGCGGTAGCCATAGAGGAATCAGTCTGATCTCCATCGCCTCCAAATTGCTTGCCTCTGTCATCCTTCACAGACTGACTGGCACTCTTGAAAGCCAGATTCGTGAAGAGCAAGCCGGGTTTCGTCGAGGTCGTAGCTGCATTGGCCACATCTTCACCTTGCGTCAGTTGTGGGAGCACCGTCACATATATTGGCGGCCCACCGTAGTCGTGTTCCTCGATATCAAAGGTGCATTCGATTCGGTGGATAGACATGCACTTTGGGACTGTCTACTCCGGAAAGGTATACCTGAGAAATATGTGAATCTTATCCGAGCATTATATGCGCGTAGCTCGGGCAGACTGAGGGCTTACGGCAAGTTGTCGTCGCCCTTTAATATCTCCAGCGGCGTGTGACCAGGACGCCCGCTGTCACCTTTCCTCTTCAACTTCGCTGTTGACGAAGTCATGGAAATCGCGTTCACAGGACACGACTTAGAAGGTGTGGGGCTACTCCCAGGAGAACGACTTCTTGACTTAGAGTATGCTGATGATATTGCCCTCATCTGTGACAGCTCACAAACGTGCCAAGCGGCACTGGACAGATTAGCACCAGCTGTCCGTCACTTCGGGCTTTGCTTCGCACCCTCGAAGCGCAAAGCGTTTCTCCAAGATTGGTCTGGACCGCCTCCTACGCTCACCCTTGGTGGGGATCAGCTAGAAGTCGTTCAAAAATTTAACTACCTGGGAAGTTGTATCAGCGCCCGTGGGATTGAAGATGAAATCACGAATCGTATAGCAAAAGCTCGGGGCGCTTTTGCTAACCTTCGCCACTTATGGCGCCGGCGCGACATCACTCTCACCCTGAAGGGTAGTGTACAATGCAGCAGTACGTTCGACCCTACTGTACGGTTGTGAAACCTGGCCGCTAAAAGCAGCGGACCTGAAAAGGCTAGTTACGTTCGACCACCGGTGCCTTCGTAATTTAGCTCACATCTAGTGGGAACACCGCGTGAGCAACGAGCGTGTTCGACGCCTTGTTTATGGCAGAGGAAAAGGAAATGAACCGCTCAGCACCGTTATTTCACGCATCAGGCTCCGATGGCTCGGCTACGTGTTACGCATGTCAGCCCACCGACTCCCTCAACATGTGTTGTTTGTGCGCCGGGGGTGTGGATGGAAGAAGAGGAGGGGTGGCCGAGCGATGACTTAGTCCAGAAGAATGAAGACCCTCACTTCTGATCTGTCCTCGGTTGGAGGGTCTCGGCTCCCTGGTTGGAGTCCGAAAGACGATGAACATGTTTGGTTGGACACACTTGCTGATATGGCTAGGAGCGGACCTCAGTGGCGTTCGTGCTGTGAGTTTCTTTGCCCCACCCCATCCCTCTTAGCCTTCCCTCCAACCACGAGCTCATTACTTAGCCTTATATAATTTTGCATAATAATTTTTTTGGGTGCACAGCAGCCGGTTGGTAGCTTACCGGAACGATGCCCATCCGTTACCGGTAGCTCAGCCAGCTATCACCAGCTGTTGTCTTATCTCTCCTTTTTTTCTTTGTATTGCGGCACAGTAGCTGAGGTGTTCCCAACCTCTAGCTAACGTGTATGATGATGATGATGATGATATACCGACGCACTATAGGACTGCGCGAAGCCGTCGCGGTTGCGCATTTGTAGTACCTACAGGGGAGTTGTTCAAGCGGGTCAGGATTCTGACAGTGACACCATGGATGCCAGGTAGCAGCATATTGGTGACGCGGTTTGAGCCAATTGTTGTCATCCAAAGAAGTTGGTAAGGATTTTGAGCAGTTCTCCGAGCTGGGTAATTATTTTGCAGACGTTTCGTTGCCTGACTAGGCAACATCATCAGTGCGGCTTCAGGGGCCTGGTTCGCAGTGCCTCGTGAGCGACTTCAATGTCCAAATGCTTATTGATCGAGTTCTGTTTTGAATGCCAGGCTTCAATGAACTCACGTGCGCCAAAGAGGTTTTGGGTAGTCCCACTTTAAACGATGCAAGAGATTTTGGATCAGACGAAATTTGACAATAGTCAACTATCGTTTTAAAGTTTTATTTAAACACTAGTTTCTACGATACTTCAGCCGAAACACGTGCCACAGCGGAGTGTTTTATTGCACAACGTCGAAAGATAGTCGTCAGGCAGGAGTAAGGCTGTAGAATTTCGGCGCGGCATGTCCGCCAAGGACGATCGGTGGGATTTTGACAGTGTGTTTGTGGTACGCTGATCATGGACAAGTGCGCGGTGCTGGTGCATGCGCGTGGAAATGCGTATCCCAAATCCCAACGTAGTTTTCTGCCGGGCACATATTATGCGGGACATGTAGCGGCTTGGTTGTCACCTTCCCTTCTGTAACACGGAGTATAAACGGGCTCTGTTCAACATGCTGCGATGCTTATTGTAAACGCACGATTGCGCGCATCCTCATGGGCTTACGGAGGGTGTGACGGTGCGCAGCACATATGGATCCCATGGCTGCTTGCTGGGTAGCGCGTTTGCTTGGCCATGTGGTGTTATTTGGTTGCGACAGCATCAATCGCTTTGAAAAGGAGAATAAGCGTTTGTTAGAAACGTTAAAGGAGCGGTCAATTTTGCCGCACCTGTTTCAGATGACAGTGCACTGGTGCAGCGGCATATTGGAGAAGCGGGGAATCGTGGCTGCAAGAGATAACCTTGGCATGTGCGAGTTTGAGCAGTGTGTAAACAGTGGAGAGTTGCTTTTAAAGAGTTTGGTGTGTTGGACGCGCATTTATTGAGTGTGGGCAGGGAGGTATTTACTCGCACCATGGGCGTTATGGCATGCTTTTGGGAGCTCCTGGCATGTCATTGCAGTGTAGAAGTATTTGCCCGATCAACCAATGTGGAACAATTGCACCGGTTAGCGTGGGAGGACTTACCCAGCTTCCAAAGAGTGGATGAGGCCGCCGCCGTTGCTGCTGCCCTAACGGCGTTCCGAAACCTTTCTGCGTCCAGCGGGTTTGCACGGGTGACCGACGGTAACCAAGGGGTGCCGTTGGTAAAGGCAGGGACTGAAGCGTTTCAGCGGCTTCACAGGGCCGGCTGGCGTAAGCAACGCAAATCGCCTTTGCTACTCCGTGGGTTGGAGGTTGCGGCTATAAGCGTGATGTCGCGCGGATTGAAAGTCCGTACGCTGCGAACTGGAACTTCCGCTAGGCACCGCACAATTACGTTGCGTAAAAGAAGGAAGATGGGCGAGGCGGATGCGGACAGCGTTGTTTGCGCTGTGTATCAGCAAGAGGAGGAAGGGGACTCCCCGTGCTGCGACCAAGTCGATTGGCTAAGTTGTGACGTATGTGCAAGGTGGTTTAAGCAAAGTTGTGCGGCATACCAAGATGAGCCTGCATACATATGTATGCACTGCTGCGAGCAATTTGAAGTTGGCGTACCTTACGTTGCGTTTAGTTAGGCTTGCAATTTTTGGTAATGGAAATGGCGGTGCGTAACGTTTCCCTGTTGCCGTGTCAGGATAGTCCGCTGTACTTCCTATTCCTTTTCCGTTAACTGTACCTGGATCCTATCGACGCGTCCACTTCTATTGTTAATTAAAGCTGTCCCAGCCATTGGGCAGGAAAACGAAGTATATCTGTATATCAAACCATTGTATTGTTTCCCTAATTGCAGTTTGCTGATGCAGTTTCTTTATCTCTACAGCAATTGGAAAGAATGCTGAGCAGGAATTTGTCTGTATACTCCGATTGACCGATTTCAGTTGACCAAGAACGTCCTTGCTTTGTACAGACACTGTAAATGTGGTAGCTGTTAAGCATTCATATTGGATCCTGAGATTAACGTCTAACCATCATCCATCCGGTTTTTCCTAGGCACGGTTAAAATTTGATTTAGAGGATGCCCTCACTCACAGAGCTGAAGTACACATTGGTCGCCATCCGCCGTCCTCCATACCGCTGCAACTCTCCTTACTTGTCCTGGCTGGTGCAAGGTTATGAAACATGCGTTACTGCTAGCCACAGTCAGTTCAAATTTCAAGGGGGACAACGCTTTAACAGCACAAAAAGACATGCAACGCCATCCGCGGTTACCTCAGGCACTAGCCCTTCTCGAACTTCCTGGTGCCACAATATGAATGAACAACGAATCCTAGGCACAGGTAAGGTCCGATTTCCATGATGACTCGCTTTCACAGCCCAGATTGACATGCGCCGCACTCCGCCATCCTGAAAAACGGTGCAACTGCGTATGCGCACACCCGCAATACTAATATATAAAGCATGAGTGAGTCCTAGCTATAGGTGAGATTGGATTTCAAAGATGACCGCGCTTGAAGAGCCCAAGTTTACTTGTGCCGCACGCCGCCGTCCTGGTAATAGCGGCCACTGGCCCTTCTTCCACCTCCCCACACTACCATCTTAAGCAACGAGGATTCCTAGCCACGGGTACCGACCCATTTTCATGAGGACGTCACTTACACAGACTAATTGACATTCGCTGCCTTTCGCCGTCATAGTTAAAGTTTCCAATGGCCTTCCACCAACGTACTGTTGCGGCTATATGACGCATCGGTGTTAACTAGCCAAAGGTAAGCTTGGCTTTATTTGATGACCAACCTTTCGGAGTCCAAGTATACTTGCTCCGCCCTCCGTTGTTATGGTTAAAGCTGCCACTGACCCTTCTGGCGCCGACTGGTACCACGATATATCGTATCAGTGAATCCTAGCAAAGTTAAGCTCCGAGTTAAATGCTGACTTCCCATGCAGCTGCACAGTGCACCAACTCCGCCCTCCGCCGTCCTGCTAACCGCCCTTTGTGATCTCCCTCGCACGTTCGTCCATTTGCCGTCTCCTCCCGTAACACCGCGTCCGGTCTTCCTTGCTTTCCAATTTCGTCTACAATATACCTTAAATAAATAAATAAATAAATAAATGAATACTTTATTCTCGACTATGCGAGGCACGCCTATGGAGGCGTGATCAGACATGTACAACTGTACAAACATTTTATGACAACTGTGACAGTAACAGTAGAAAATTGGTCGTATGGCCATGATAAAATAAATAAATAGATAGTTTATTCTCAGTTTCATAGAGACGCATCAACTTAGGCATGATCAAGATTTAAAAACTGTTGTGTATCACGATGATACATCGGGTTCAATCGTGTGTAGTTGAAACGGTGTCGGGAAGAGTTGATATGTGACTCTAGTCGACTTTCCAGTATGTAGTTGTGGGCTGTGACTTTATTCAGTGGCGAGTCACATCCGCCACGTCGCAGTGTTGTTAAACAGACATTTGTGGCTTTTTATAGGGAGAACGCTTGCCAGGCGAATACCCACCCCGTCCTGCAACACTGCCGTGATGCATTTTGAACATTAATGTTGAACTGGCAAAGCCGCTTGACGACTGGTTTCACCTTCGGTTTTTCGCGGGGTAATGGCTTCTAATTTCCTCTGCTAGTTGGACGGGTATTTGAGCTGGGTCGCCATGATTGTTGAGGTCGGTGGAGGAGAGGGACATCGCGATTTTTCTTCTTGTTGTATGTCCAGGTGAGCAAAAGGTTCAATTTTTCCGCTGTCCAGATTTTTCAGATGTATAATGTATGGGAGCATGAGGATATGTCCAGTTCTCCATACTGGACAAGGGTTATGGTGATTGTAGGTCGGTCCTTTAGAGAACACACCAACGGCTCTTTACAAGATCACCCCTGTCACTGCCTCTTGTCGTCTACTATCGCAAAGGAAACATGCAAATTATGCAGGTGCCTGGGTGCTGACTCCCTGGCCACAGGTTCCGCCGGTGCTTACGTAACCTTCCGCCAATATACTGAGCAAAATGCTCCAGTATGACATGAGATGCAACACTGCAAGTAATGCGGACAGCATGCTTGTCCACTCAGGAGGAAGTATTTTTGTACTGTACAGTTAATTTCAATAATGAACTTGCAGTTGTAACCGTACATTCTGCGTAAAGCTTGTTTCCCTGTTTGCATCCACCTTATTGCTAGTCACTCATTTGCGTAAGAAATTTCGCCCCTGAAGCCATAGGTTGAACCATTTTTCAGTATTCTTTCTTGGCGGATGATGAACATTTGCGAAACGCCCCACTTAGACGAGTATATTTGCATATAGTTTGAGCGCCTATCTGTCTACCTGATAAACAGATATACTCCCTTATTCTCACATTGCGTATATAAGTACAAAGTAATCCTGTGCATCGGTTCCCATTCCACTGATATCCGTTATTCCCAAAATTCACATGCTATTCATCATGTAAGGTCACCGCAGCGCGTCCCCACATAAATACATTGCGACGCAGTTAACCGTGACCTAAAAGCGGCTGCAGCTTTAGTTAACCTCAACGGACATAGATGACTACGTCTTAGTTATCCGTTACGGTAACATTTCCCGACTTCCATCCAACTTAATTAGCCGCATTCACCAAGGTTACTCAGTTCCACGCCCCCAAGCGATATTCATTAAAATTTTTAAAGGTTTAAAGAACCCCTATTCCCACAAACCTCTTCACCACCGCATCGATTAACTATCCCCTTAGATGCATACATACCATCAGGTTACGTATAGTCCTTTCCCGTTTCGCGATTCAATAACGTTACCTTTAGGATAGCTAGCAGGAAGGGGCTGATGATCAACAGGTTTGGCGTAGAGCACGAGTGCCACGCATTGTCTCTGACGGTGGGAAGACAACTCCGGGTGTTCAATGGTTTGCTACTGCCCGCCTCAAGCCAGGCAGCCCCTGGTCAAATTGGTGCAAACCCTCCAAAAACCCACCTGCGTCTGGCAGTGGTCGCAGGTGCGTAACCAATTACGGTCGCAAAACATATGGTAACAGTTCCAGAACCTCAAAGGCTGCGTGTGACGGCCGTCAAGCAGATCCCAATCTGTCTCGGCAATCACATTCCCGAGTTGGATCTGCTCTCCACTGCCTTGTGAGTCAGGCTATTGAGCCAAAGGCTCCGGGCGGAGACCCTCAAGCAAACCTCCAAACTACCCACTGCCTTGTGGGTCAGGCTATTGAGCCAAAGGCTCCAAGTGGAGTCCCTCAAGCAAACCTCCAAACCACCCACTGCCTTGTGGATCAGGCTATTGAGCCAAAGGCTCCGGGTGGAGTCCATCACGCAAACCTCCGAAGCACAACGACCACCTCGCGTGAGATTGCCCACAAATGCAATCGTATGAAGGCGCGCAAAGCACTCAGCATCGGGTGCTGGAACCTGCGCACACTACTGGACCGGAACTCCAGCGAGCGCCCGGAGCGACGCACTGCACTTGTCGCAATGGAGCTGGCGCGCTACCACATCGATATTGCGGCGCTCAGTGAAACTCGGCTCGCTGAGCAAGGTAAGTTACATGAAGCAGGTGGTGGCTACACATTCTACTGGGTGGGCAACGCCGCCTCAGCTTCACCTGAACATGGGGACGGATTTGCAATATCCGATCGCCTGAATGGCCAGCTGGTGGGTGAATCACCGGGCATCAGCGCGCGGCTGATGACTGTTCGCCTACGACTCGGAAGAGGTTAGTTTGCTACGTTTATAAGCACGTACGGTCCGACCATGTGTTATCCTGATGACACGCGTGATCAGTTCTACACTGAGCTATCCTCCGTGATACGCTCTGATCTGAGGAGCGACCGACTATTTCTGCTGGGTGATTTCAACGCGCGCGTTGGGCGTGATGCATCAGCGTGGACAGATGTTATCGGTTCGCATGGCATTGGTTCAGCGAATGCGAACGGTGACAGGCTGCTCTCACTGTGTGCCACTCACGGCCTGACGATCACGAACACTCGGTTTGCACTGAGTGCGAGTGATATAGCAACTTGGACGCACCCACGGAGTGGTCACGCTCATCTGCTCGACTATGTCATCGTACGTCAGCGTGATATGCGTGAAGTGCGTATGACACGTGTACTGCGTGGAGCTGAGTGTGGCACGGATCACAAATTGGTTCGGACCAAACTGTACATAAATTTTCGTAAATCGATGTATTGCACTCCCGCCGTGAATCGGCGTAAATTTAACATTCTCTCCCTCGGTACTGTGGCGAAACGTACTGAGCTGGAGAAGGCGATGGCTGCACGCCTGTTTGGTGATGTGGGCTGTATAGTCACAGTGGGCGACCTGTTGCACCACATTCGCGACCAGGTGACAGCTGCTGTCGAGGAGACCATCGGGCGCGCAAACTGTGGGCGGCCTGATTGGTTTGATGGCAACAATGTGCTGATTGACGCAATGGTGTCAGAGAAGAATGCAGCATTTGCTGCACATGTGGCAGACCCCAGTGACTTGGGGAAGAGTAGTCAGTTTCGCAAACTTCGACGGCGACTGACCCGAGAGCTCCGTCGCATTAAAAATGCATGGTGGACGGAGAAGGCGAAGCAGATGGAATGCTACGCCGAACGCCGTCAACACAAGGAATTCTTTGACTCCTTGAAGGCGGTGTATGGACCGAGATTGGAGCCGCTGAGGACACTGATCGATGGTAGTTCAGGCGCTACCTGCACCCAGACTGCAGACATAATGCAGGTCTGGCGGAAACACTTTGACTGTCTCTTGAACAACCGTTCAGAGATCGACTGGCCTACATTGAACGGCCTGAAGCAGCACGATAAGAAAGGCGGATCTGGCGGATACGCCGAGACTAGATAAGACGCAGAGAGTACTTGCTCAGCTGCGGAACGGCAAATGTGCCGGAGGTGGCGGGATCCCACCTGAAGTATTGAAACACGGTGGACCCGCGTTGTTGACTGCGCTGCACCACTTGGTGCAACGCGTGTGGATTGAGGAGGAAGTGCCTTCTGAGCTGAAGGATGCCCTTGTGCTACCACTGTACAAGGGCAAAGGTAGCAAGCAAGGTTGCAGGAATTATCGTGGCATCAACTTGCTGAGTTGTGTGGGCAAGGTGATTGCCCGAATCCTGCTCAATCGCCTCGTGAGTCAGATTGTGGAACCAAACGTGACGGAAGAGCAATGTGGATTCCGTTCGGGTCGCAGCACTATAGATATGGTGTTTGCGGCTCGGCAGTTGCAAGAGAAGTGCAGAGAACGACACCAGCCATTGTACTCGCTGTTTGTTGATTTCACCAAGGCATTTGATACGGTGAACCGCGAAGCACTGTGGCTGGTTTTGAGTAAGTTTGGCCGCCCGCGTAAGTTTGTAAGCTTAATTGAATGTCTGCACAGTGGTATGCGAGCGCGGGTGCAGCTGAGTGGAGAGACCTCGGATGAGTTTGCAGTTGTCTCTGGTGTGAAGCAAGGCTGTGTCTTAGCTCCTGCTCTGTTTAATATATATCTTCATGCAATGTTGTCTTGTGCTTTTAATGCGGCTTGTGCTTACGGTGTTCGTGTGGAGCACCGTATTAATGGTGGGTTGCTGAACATCCGTCGTTTCGGTGCGAGAACTCTAGCAAGTGAGACAACTATCCGTATGTTGCTGTTTGCTGACGACTGTGCGTTGTTTTCACACAGCGCGGATGAGTTGCAGCACATGACTAGTGCTCTGGCTTCGACAGCGGCCAAATTTAGGCTCACTATCAACACACAAGAAAACTGTCTGTCTCCTTCGGTCTTCACCGGAGGTGCAATCTTTAATATTGCCGCGAAGCAGCATTGGTGCTGAAGTATTGGAAACCACCTCCCGCTTTTGCTACCTTGGGAGTGTGATGTCGACTGATCAGCAGCTACACGTTGAGTTGCGTAATCGCGTGTCGAAGGCGGCAGCGGCATTCGGGAAGCTTGAGTACCGAGTGTGGAACAACCATCAGCTTAGCATTGGCACGAAGCTGATGGTGTACAAATCCATGGTGCTGTCCGTTCATCTATACGGCAGTGAAACGTGGACGATATACCGTCGGGATGTGCGATATCTCGAGCGGTTCCATCAGCAGTGTCTGCGACGGATTTTGCGGATCGGCTGGGCCCCAGAGTTGCAGACATGTAAGTGTTGCGCCGAAGTGTGATGTATGCAGTGGACTGCATACTTTTATTGAGACACCTGAGATGGCTCGGTCATGTGAGCTGTATGGATTCGACGCGGATACCGAAACAACTTTTATACGGTCAGCTGAGTATAGGAAAGCGGCACGTGGGGAAACCAAAGTTACGTTACCAGGACATGATTAACGTGAGCCTCACACGTTCTAATCTTGATTGCAGATCATGGGAATCGAAGGCGGTTGATCAGCGTGCATGGTGCGATCTATTCACGAAGGCAGTTGCTGAAGTGCGGGAGAAATCCCTCATGCATGCAGAGGAGAAGCGGCAGTTGCGGAAGCGGCAAGCACCGATGAATTGTACTCCATCGACATCGAGCGCATTGTGCTGTAGAACATGCGGTCGCGAGTGCCTTAATCAGACAGGCCTAGTGAGCCATGAGAGAGGTCACTCGGGACCACTGGCGAAGCGACGACGGGTCCCGCAGTGAACGTAGGCAGCACCGGCGCAGCGTTTGTAGGCACGCTGAATTCGATTTACTAACCGCGTGCTTGCATGCTAAGTCTCTTTATTTCAGGTGGTGGGTTTTCGGTTCCCTCCTAATGCCTTGCTTTCTCATATAAATGTTTGGCGGGTCATGAGCTGTGCCATTTAGGGCCACTACAGAAGCGGCGACTGGTCCTGCAGATAATTACGGCGAGCCGGCGCAGCGTTTGTAGGCACGCTGAATACGATTTACTAACCGCGTGCTTGCATGCTAAGTCTATTTATTTCAGGTGGTGGGTGTAAAGTTCTTAACTTAATGCTTTCCTTTCTCATATAAATATCTCCCTATGCTCTATTCCATCAAATTACAACCCTCGCCTAAGCCAATTGTATTCGATTTCCATAACATTTTGTGTTCGTGGCATTCCGTGAACTATACTTCCTGACCTCGTGCACTTAGCTAGGATCTGTTTGTAAATAACTTATTAAATATGCTATTTACTGAAGTTTATATCACCGTTTCCTTATGCATTAATCGAGTTTTTCTCTATTTCTTTCTTTTTCTCTTGCTCTCTCTCTCAAGTGATTGGCTGTTTTTTGATATCCCCGGTGTGGCTGCGCTTGATGTGCATGTTGACAAGGCGCCTCCCTGTCGAGTACCCACTACCTCGTCCATACTGGCTGCAGGAGACAGTTGGTCGTTGCTGGAGGGGACAGGGTGCACGGTCCTTGTGGCCATGTTAAGCTCGAAGAGTGGTTCCATGCAGTCAGTGTGGAGCGGACTATGGTCCAGCCACCGCCTTGTGTGCGCTTGATTCCCAAATACAGTGTGCTTGTGTTTGCCTGTGAAGGAGTGTGGGCCGGCTCCGTTGATGAAACGTGGTTCCCATCCGCATGCCTCCCGGTCTTATTCCTTCGGGTTTACACTGGATATGGGGTGTGTGGTTGGAGCTGTGGGTGGTGCAGCGCAAGCCGTCCATGGCCCCCTGTAGGCGCAGGCGTCTTGTGGCTTGCCACGTTGACAGGCAAATCCGAAACCGGATGCCGCCAACCATATAAGGCGGGAGAGCCTATGGTGCGCTGAGGCTGGTGGTGGCTAGATCCTGACAGATGGTCTACCCACTGCTGCTACTGCTGCGAAATAGTCTCATGTCCTGGGCGCCTCCACGTGGCGACCGCTGGGTGGGAGTTGGGTTTCTCCCTTCTCTTTGCTAAGATCCAGGACACCAATCCGCATGAGTCAGCTAACTGGGTATGTGCTAGACCCGCTGCCTTTCGGGTGTATATTTAATTGAAGGCTTTGGCTGAGGACCCGAGTCGTTCTCCTGTCAGGTGTGGGCGCCCTGGCGGTATCCTAGTCCATCCTCTCCGGAGGTTAGGAAGTGGTCGATGGCGCTGTTCCCGTAAAAACTGGCCATGGGAGACAACAGGTTTGGAGTAGAGCACGAGTGCCACGCATTGTCTCTGACGGTGGGAAGACACCTCCGGGTATTCAATGGTTTGCTACTGCCCGCCTCAAGCCAGGCAGCCCCTGGTCAAAATGGTGCAAACCCGCCAAAAACCCACTTGCGTCTGGCAGTGGTCGCAGGTGCGTATCCAATTACGGTTGCAAAACATATGATAACTGTTCCAGAACCTCAAAGGCTGCGTGTGACGGCCGTCAAGCAGATCCCAATCTGTCACTGCAATCACATTCCCGAGTTGGATCTGCTCTCCACTGCCTTGTGGGTCAGGCTATTGAGCCAAAAACCCTGGGCAGGGTCCCTCAAGCAAACCTCCAAACCACCCACTGCCTTGTGGGTCAGGCTATTGAGCAAAAGGCCCCGGATGGAGTAACTCAAGCAAACCACCGAGGCACAACAACCCCCTCGCATGCGATTGCTTACCAATGCAATTGTATGCCTGCACGCAAAGCACTCAGCATCGGGTGCTGGAACGTGCGTATGAGACTGTCCGCCATGCTTTTACAGAAACTGCAGGATCGCCATCGGGCGCGCAAACTGTGGGCGGCCTGATTGGTTTGATGGCAACAATGTGCTGATTGACGCAATGGTGTCAGAGAAGAATGCAGCATTTGCTGCACACGTGGCAGACCCTAGTGACTTGTGGAAGAGTTGTCAGTTTCGCAAACTTCGACGGCGTACTGACCCGAGAGCTCCGTCGCATTAAAAATGCATGGTGGACCGGAGAAGGCGAAGCAGATTAGAATGCTACGCCGAACGCCGTCAACACAAGGAATTCTTTGACTCCTTGAAGGCGGTGTATGGACCGAGATTGGAGCCGCTGAGGACACTGATTGATGGTAGTTCAGGCGCTATCTGCATCCAGACTGCAGACATAATGCAGGTCTGGCGGAAACACTTTGACTGTCTCTTGAACAACCGTTCAGAGATCGACTGGCCTACATTGAACGGCCTGAAGCAGCCACGGTGTGAAGACGGATCTGGCGGATACGCCGAGACTGGATGAGACGCAGAGAGCACTTGCTCAGCTGCGAAACGGCAAATGTGCCGGAGGTGACGGGATCCCACCTGAAGTATTGAAACACGGTGGACCCGCGTTGTTGACTGCGCTGCACCACTTGGTGCAACGCGTGTGGATTGAGGAGGAATTGCCTTCTGAGCTGAAGGATGCCCTTGTGCTACCACTGTACAAGGGCAAAGGTAGCAAGCAATGTTGCACGAATTATCGTGGCATCAACTTGCTGAGTTGTGTGGGCAAGGTAATTGCCCGAATCCTGCTCAATCGCCTCGTGAGTCAGATTGTGGAACCGAACGTGACGGAAGAGCAATGTGGATTCCGTTCGGGTCGCAGCACTATAGATATGGTGTTTGCGGCTCGTCAGTTGCAAGAGAAGTGCAGAGAACGACACCAGCCATTGTACTCGCTTTTTGTTGATTTCACCAAGACATTTGATACGGTGAACCGCGAAGCACTGTGGCTGGTGTTGAGTAAGTTTGGTCGCCCGCGTAAGTTTGTAAGCTTAATTGAATGTCTGCACAGTGGTATGCGAGCGCGGGTGCAGCTGAGTGGAGAGACCTCGGATGACTTTGCAGTTGTCTCTGGTGTGAAGCAAGGCTGTGTCTTAGCTCCTGCTCTGTTTAATATCTATCTTCATGTAATGTTGTCTTGTGCTTTTGATCCGGCTTTTGCTTACGGTGTTCGTGTGGAGCACCGTATTGATGGTGGGTTGCTGAACATCCGTCGTTTCGGTGCGAGAACTATAGCCTGTGAGACAACTATCCGTATGTTGCTGTTTGCTGACGACTGTGTGTTGTTTTCACACAGCGTAGATGAGTTGCAGCACGTGACTAGTGCTCTGGCTTCGACAGCGGCCAAATTCGGGCTCACCATCAACACAAGCAAAACCGTCTGTCTCTTTCAGCCTTCACCGGAGGTGCAATTTTCAATATTGCCGCAAATCAGCATTGGTGCTGAAGTATTGGAAACCACCTCCCGCTTTTGCTACCTTGGGAGTGTGATGTCGACTGATCAGCAGCTACAAGTTGAGTTGCGTAATCGCGTGTCGAAGGCGGCAGCGGCATTCGGGAAGCTTGAGTACCGAGTGTGGAACAACCATCAGCTTAGCATTGGCACGAAGCTGATGGTGTACAAATCCATGGTGCTGCCCGTTCTTCTATACGGCAGTGAAACGTGGACGATATACCGTCGGGATGTGCGATATCTCGAGCGGTTCCATCAGCAGTGTCTGCGACGGATTTTGCGGATCGGTTGGGGCGCCAGAGTTGCAGACACGGAAGTGTTGCGCCGAAGTGGGATGTATGCAGTGGACTGCATACTTTTACTGAGACACCTGAGATGGCTTGGTCATGTGAGCCGTATGGATTCGACGCGAATACCGAAACAACTCTTATACGGTCAGCTGAGTATTGGGAAGCGGCACGTGGGGAAACCAAAGTTACGTTACCAGGACATGATTAACGTGAGCCGCACACGTTCTAATCTTGATTGCAGATCATGGGAATCGAAGGCGGTTGATCGGCGTGCATGGCGCGATCTATTCACGAAGGCAGTTGCTGAAGTGCGGGAGAAATCCCTCATGCATGCAGAGAAGAAGCGGCAGTTGCGGAAGCGGCAAGCACCGATGAATTGTACTCCATCGACATCGAGCGCATTGTGCTGTAGAACATGCGGTCGCGAGTGCCTTAGTCTGGCAGGCCTAGTGAGCCATGAGAGAGGTCACTCGGGACCACTGCCGAAGCGACGACGGGTCCCGCAGTGAACGTAGGCAGCACCGGCGCAGCGTTTGTAGGCACGCTGAATTCGATTTACTAACCGGGTGCTTGCATGCTAAGTCTCTTTATTTCAGGTGGTGGGTTTTCGGTTCTCTCCTAATGCCTTTCTTTCTCATATAAATGTCTAGCGGGCCATGAGCTGTGCCATTTGGGGCCACTACAGAAGCGACGACGGGTCCTGCAGAGAATTACGGCGAGCCGGCGCAGCGTTTGTAGGCACGCTGAATACGATTTACTAACCGCGTGCTTGCATGCTAAGTCTCTTTATTTCAGGTGGTGGGTGTACAGTTTTTAACTTAATGCTTTCCTTTCTCATATAAATATCTCCCTATGCTCTATTCCATCAAATTACACCCCTCGCCTAAGCCAATTGTATTCGATTTCCATAACATTTTTGTGTTCGTGGCATTCCGTGAACTATACTTCCTGACCTCGTGCACTTAGCTAGGATCTGTTTGTAAACAACTTATTACATATGCTATTTACTTAAGGTTTATATCACCGTTTCCTTATGCATTAATCGAGTCTTCATCTTTCTCTTTTTCTTTCTCTCTCTCAAGTGATTGGCTGTTGTTTGATATCCCCGGTGTGGCTGCGCTTGATGTGCATGTTGACAAGGCGCCTACCTGTCTATTACCCACTACCTCGTCCATACTGGCTGCAGGAGACAGTTGGTCGTTGCTGGAGGGGACAGGGTGCACGGTCCTTGTGGCCGTGTTAGGCTCGAAGAGTGGTTCCATGCAGTCAGTGTGGAGCGGACTATGGTCCAGCCACCGCCTTGTGTGCGCTTGATTCCCAAATACAGTGTGCTTGTGTTTGCCTGTGAAGGAGTGTGGGCCGGCTCCGTTGATGAAACGTGGCTCCCATCCGCATGCCTCCCGGTCTTATTCCTTCGGGTTTACACTGGATATGGGGTGTGTGGTTGGAGCTGTGGGTGGTGCAGCGCAAGCCATCCATGGTCCCTCTGTAGGCGCAGGCGTCCTGTGGCTTGCCACAGTGACAGGCAAATCCGAAACCGGATGCCGCCAACCATATAAGGCGGGAGAGCCTATGGTGCGCCGAGGCTGGTGGTGGCTAGATCCTGACAGATGGTCTACCCACTGCTGCTACTGCTGCGAAATAGTCTCATGTCCTGGGCGCCTCCACGTGGCGACCGCTGGGTGGGAGTTGGGTTTCGCTCTTCTCTTTGCTAAGATCCAGGACACCAATCCGCATGAGTCAGCTAACTGGCCATGTGCTAGACCCGCTGCCTTTCGGGTGTATATTTAATTGAAGGCTTTGGCTGAGGACCCGAGTCGTTCTCCTGTCAGGTGTGGGCGCCCTGGCGGTATCCTAGTCCATCCTCTCCGGAGGTTAGGAAGTGGTCGATGGCCCTCTTCCCGTAAAACCTAGCCATGGGAGACAACAGGTTTGGCGTAGAGCACGAGGGCCACGCATTGTCTCTGACGGTGGGAAGACACCTCCGGGTATTCAATGGTTTGCTACTGCCCGCCTCAAGCCAGGCAGCCCCTGGTCAAATTGGTGCAAACCCGCCAAAATCCCACCTGCGTCTGGCAGTGGTCGCAGGTGCGTATCCTGTTACGGTCGCAAAACATATGCTAATTGTTCCAGAACCTCAAAGGCTGCGTGTGACGGCCGTCAAGCAGATCCCAATCTGTCACTGCAATCACATTCCCGAGTTGGATCTGCTCTCCACTGCCTTGTGGGTCAGGCTATTGAGCCAAAGGCTCCGGGCGGAGTCCCTCAAGCAAACCTCCAAACCACCTACTGCCTTGTGGATCAGGCTATTGAGCCAAAGGCCCCGGGTGGAGTCCATCAAGCAAACCTCCGAAGCACAACGACCACCTCGCGTGCGATTGCCCACCAATGCAATCGTATGTTTGCGCGCAAAGCACTCAGCATCGGGTGTTGGAACGTGCGCACACTAGTGGAACGGAACGCGAGCGAGCGCCCGGAGCGACGCACTGCACTCGTCGCGATGGAGCTGGCGCGCTACCACATCGATATTGCGGCGCTCAGTGAAGTTAGGCTCGCTGAGCAAGGTAAGTTACATGAAGCAGGTGGTGGCTACACATTCTACTGGGTGGGCAACGCCGCCTCAGCACCACGTGAACATGGGGTCGGATTTGCAATATCCGATCGCCTGAATGGCCAACTGGTAGGTGAACCAACGGGCATCAGCGCGCGACTGATGACTGTTCGCCTACGACTCGGAAGAGGTAAGTTTGCTACGTTTATAAGCACGTACGGTCCGACCATGTGTTATCCTGATGACACGCGTGATCAGTTCTACACTGAGCAATCCTCCGTGATACGGTCTTTGTCGAGGATGGACCGCCTATTACTGCTGGGTGATTTCAACGCGCGCTTTGGGCGTGATGCATCCGCGTGGACAGATGTTATCGGTTCGCATGGCATTGGTTCAGCGCATGCGAACGGTGACAGGCTGCTCTCACTGTGTGCCACTCACAGCCTGACGATCACGAACACTCGGTTTGCACTGAGTGCGAGTGATATAGCAACTTGGACGCACCCACGGAGTGGTCACGCTCACCTGCTCGACTATGTCATCGTACGTCAGCGTGATATGCGTGAAGTGCGCATGACACGTGTACTGCGTGGAGCTGAGTGTGGCACGGATCACAAATTGGTTCGGACCAAACTGTACATATATTTTCGTAAATCGGTGTATTGCACTCCCGCCGTGAATCGGCGTAAATTTAACATTCTCTCCCTCGGTACTGTGGCGAAACGTACTGAGCTGGAGAAGGCGATGGCTGCACGCCTGTGTGGTGATGTGGACTGTATAGCCACAGTGGGCGACCTGTGGCACCACATTCGCGACCAGGTGACAGCTGCTGCCGAGGAGACCATCGGGCGCGCAAACTGTGGGCGGCCTGATTGGTTTGATGACAACAACGTGACGATTGACGCATTGGTGTCAGAGAAGAATGCAGCATTTGCTGCACATGTGGCAGACCCTAGTGACTTGGGGAAGGGTTGTCCGTTTCGCAAACTTCGACGGCGACTGACCCGAGAGCTCCGTCGCATTAAAAAGGCATGGTGGGCGGAGAAGGCGAAGCAGATGGAATGCTACGCCGAACGCCGTCAACACAAGGAATTCTTTGACTCCTTGAAGGCGGTGTATGGACCGAGATTGGAGCCGCTGAGGACACTGATTGATGGTAGTTCAGGCGCTACCTGCACCCAGACTGCAGACATAATGCAGGTCTGGCGGAAACACTTTGACTGTCTCTTGAACAACCGTTCAGAGATCGACTGGTCTACATTGAACGGCCTGAAGCAGCACGATGTGAAGGCGGATCTGGCGGATACGCCGAGACTGGATGAGACGCAGAGAGCACTTGCTCAGCTGCGTAACGGCAAATGTGCCGGAGGTGACGGGATCCCACCTGAAGTATTGAAACACGGTGGACCCGCGTTGTTGACTGCGCTGCACCACTTGGTGCAACGCGTGTGGATTGAGGAGGAATTGCCGAATACCGAAACAACTCTTATACGGTCAGCTGAGTATTGGGAAGCGGCACGTGGGGAAACCAAAGTTACGTTACCAGGACATGATTAACGTGAGCCGCACACGTTCTAATCTTGATTGCAGATCATGGGAATCGAAGGCGGTTGATCGGCGTGCATGGCGCGATCTATTCACGAAGGCAGTTGCTGAAGTGCGGGAGAAATCCCTCATGCATGCAGAGAAGAAGCGGCAGTTGCGGAAGCGGCAAGCACCGATGAATTGTACTCCATCGACATCGAGCGCATTGTGCTGTAGAACATGCGGTCGCGAGTGCCTTAGTCTGGCAGGCCTAGTGAGCCATGAGAGAGGTCACTCGGGACCACTGCCGAAGCGACGACGGGTCCCGCAGTGAACGTAGGCAGCACCGGCGCAGCGTTTGTAGGCACGCTGAATTCGATTTACTAACCGGGTGCTTGCATGCTAAGTCTCTTTATTTCAGGTGGTGGGTTTTCGGTTCTCTCCTAATGCCTTTCTTTCTCATATAAATGTCTAGCGGGCCATGAGCTGTGCCATTTGGGGCCACTACAGAAGCGACGACGGGTCCTGCAGAGAATTACGGCGAGCCGGCGCAGCGTTTGTAGGCACGCTGAATACGATTTACTAACCGCGTGCTTGCATGCTAAGTCTCTTTATTTCAGGTGGTGGGTGTACAGTTTTTAACTTAATGCTTTCCTTTCTCATATAAATATCTCCCTATGCTTTATTCCATCAAATTACACCCCTCGCCTAAGCCAATTGTATTCGATTTCCATAACATTTTTGTGTTCGTGGCATTCCGTGAACTATACTTCCTGACCTCGTGCACTTAGCTAGGATCTGTTTGTAAACAACTTATTACATATGCTATTTACTTAAGGTTTATATCACCGTTACCTTATGCATTAATCGAGTCTTCCTCTTTCTCTTTTTCTTTCTCTCTCTCAAGTGATTGGCTGTTGTTTGATATCCCCGGTGTGGCTGCGCTTGATGTGCATGTTGACAAGGCGCCTACCTGTCTATTACCCACTACCTCGTCCATACTGGCTGCAGGAGACAGTTGGTCGTTGCTGGAGGGGACAGGGTGCACGGTCCTTGTGGCCGTGTTAGGCTCGAAGAGTGGTTCCATGCAGTCAGTGTGGAGCGGACTATGGTCCAGCCACCGCCTTGTGTGCGCTTGATTCCCAAATACAGTGTGCTTGTGTTTGCCTGTGAAGGAGTGTGGGCCGGCTCCGTTGATGAAACGTGGTTCCCATCCGCATGCCTCCCGGTCTTATTCCTTCGGGTTTACACTGGATATGGGTGTGTGGTTGGAGCTGTGGGTGGTGCAGCGCAAGCCATCCATGGTCCCTCTGTAGGCGCAGGCGTCTTGTGGCTTGCCACATTGACAGGCAAATCCGAAACCGGATGCCGCCAACCATATGTATGTAAATCAAACAACTTACCTACCTTTATATATATCCATACTGGTATCCTTCTGTGTGTGAAATCATTCGCATATTGACATATTTATGCACACCTGCGCACCCATTTATAATCCTGACCACATCCACACAGCTTTACAACTTCACGTTTACACATGCCTTTGCAAAACCTCCACCTGAGAGGAAATAATTCCACCTATACCATTGCTAACACACACCAATAACATATTTCAATGTAAGGTATCTTAAATATATATATATATGTATATATATACGTCCGTATATTTATTTTTTGACAGCAAGTGATATGTTTACATACACACTGTCCGTTAGCCAACCGTTTAAATTGATTATGGTCACTTTTCGATCACACGGTTAGCACTTCCACGGGTTTCCTCCACTGCAAGCCAATTGGTACTTACAAACCAAATGTTACACATGAACATTCATACGTTTCGGAAAATTATCCATACATGCTATCACTTATTTCAATTTGCGAATACATAGCGCTGCCCCTCCTAAGCCGTTTTTCACACTCCCTTTCTTTTTTAACCACTTGCGTACACACATAGACTGACTTTTCTCATGTTTAAGGACTTCAAAATTATGCGTTGCACAGTACAGTTTCCAGCTTTTGGGGTTCCTGTCCTCATTATAAACACCTGCAATAATTTACCCTAGTACAACCCATACTTATAAGGGATTCAGAACCGCGATGTCCTGATGAGCGGTAGCCTGTATGCAAGATTCCGCCACTGGCGGACTCGACGGTCCCGCACCAGTTCAAGTTCAAGCAGGAGAGCAACAATAAGTTTATCCCGTAAGACTTCTTTGAAATAGCAGCCAAATATATTCTCTTCCAAATGTTGTATGTTTTTCGTTGATATGCAGCCATGGATTGTTAAATATTTGCTTCTTCGAAATGAACGAGCAATGCTTTGTGCGGGCGCAATTACGCAGACTATGTTAGAGTCTATCATGCTAACTTTAAATTGGTTCACTTGTCCATTGGTGTGTAGGAAGCAGTAAGGGAGACACTAGTCAGCTGCGTCCATTCCGATTCCCTGCAGGTTTGACGCAACTGGTTGCGAAGCGGTATTTCTGGAGATCGTCGCCGTTGCAGCAGGCGCAGCAGAGCCCTGCGCCACGCATCAGACGGCAGTCATTACTCCGTTTGAGACCTTCCTTTGTCGGCGCATCAGTAATGATCTCCAGTATGCTGCTATTGTCATTGACTCTGCGAAACGATAGGGCAGCAGCTGGACGGACGTGAAGTATGTGTCTTTCTTAAAACTTTCAATTGTGGCCTCGTGTCGAGCAATCCACTTAGTGCCGAATGTGCTACTATACCTTAATCCAAATTTTTCCTCTTAGGATACGTCTAGTATACATAAGCTCTCCACGGCGCCGATGATAATCCATTGGGAACATGTGCAGCTTTCTGAGTGGAACAGGGTACGCAAGGCCCCGAAACTCCATAACGGTTTTCGAGCCATGCCTCTGAACCTTTTCTAGCAGATAGCATTCAGAGTTTAAGGGTGGCTAGGTAGCTGGAAGCCCATATTTCAACCTTGGGTGTATATGTGGTGTGAACAGAGTTCTGAAAATTGCCGGTATGATACGGAAGAACTACCGCCGTAGAGCACTCAGCATCCTGTATGCGGCGGCGACCTACCTCAAGGTGTCTTGGGAAGTTTTAATTTCAGATGGTACGATAACCCCCAAGTTCTCCTCGTGCAGGACGTTCTTGAGAAGATAGCCATCAATGTGGTATACTCCGAATAAATCTGGGTTACACATCGAATGAACAGTACATTTGTCGTAGTTAATGGGTAGTTACTACTTGACGGACCAATCGTGCAGCTGGTCAAGCTCTGTTTGGAGCCTGTTCGCGTCCACAAGACATACTACTGCTGCTCATAGCTTGAGATCATCAGCGTAGACTGAAGTTGGCTTAAAGAACTGCAGGGGGTCATTAACTTAGAGCTTGAAAAGTTCCGGTCCAAGGATAGAGCCTTGTGGAAATCCGTTAGTCACAGATACAGTGCCAGACAGCGTTGGGTTCATCACCACTTGAAGAGTCCGATCTCTCAAGAAGTTCGCAACCCATGCAAGTGCTTTCCCAGTGACGCCAATTCCCTGGAGTTTGAGCAGAAATCCTTTGTGTCGGGCTTTGCCAAAGATCTTGCTCAAGTCAATGCAGGTAAATTCTAGTTGTCTTCGGTCGTCTACCGCTTTAACCCATGCTTCTGGCTACAAGCAGTTTGGCGAGGCGGGAGCGAGACCTGCGACATCCGTGCTGAGCGGGGGAGATGACGCAGTCTTTCGTAGCACATCTGGGAGAGCTTGACCAGCCATTCCATGAGCTTGCACAACACAGGCGTCAGGCATATCGGTCGATATTTTTATAGGACCGCGCCGGTTCCCAACTTTTACTTAAGCAATACAATCTCTATTTTCCAGTCATGTGGCAGGCGCCCATCTGCAAGGGAACGCCGGAAAACATTATGTATCGGGTCAGCACTGTATTAAATAAATAAATAGATAAAACGTTTATCCTCCACTAAGCGCGGCTCGCCTGCACAGGCAAGACCATGTTAAGAGTACAAAAGGTGCCCAGGTAATGTACAATGGAACATTGGGATTGTCGCGTATGTTGATATATAAATATGTGTAAGTGTGCATGTGGGCGTGTTTGGCTGGGTTTATGGAACTTGTAAAAGCTTTTCTGACCTTTTGATCGTGCTTGAACGTGTCGCCAATGTTACACGAATGCTTGATGGCTGTGGACTCGAAGCAGTTATAAGGATAAGCAATGGGTGGCTTTAGTTAGTGGCAAGTCATAATGGCCACGTCACAGTGTTGTTAAACGGGCATCTGCAACTTTTTATGGGGAGAACGCTCGCCAGAGAGAAAACCACCACATCCTGGATAGAAAACTGTTGCCAAAACTATTAACTGCAAGGGGGTAAACCCGAACTACCCAGCTGGAACCACGAGGAGGCCGTTCGGCTAACCAGCTACCTACCACCTTTAGGAGCAAGTCCAGCAGGGCCCCGTGCGAAGCTAGGGATCAGTTCAAGAAGAAGTCTCTTGAGTGTCCCGGAATTGATTTCGACTGGCTGGTGAGGAGGATAATGCGTTGCCAGATCGACAATGGGTAGTGACGGTTCCACGTAGGAGTTCGAGGTGTACTGCGAGACTTGTAGTAGAGTCTTCTCGTCACCTTCGTAGAACACTGTGACCTCTTCCTGGCAGGATAGAGTAGGGATACCACAACCAGCCTTGGTGTTTCGCTTTCGGTATGAGAACAGATTCTTGGGGCAGGGTCGCGATTGCACTATTGGGCTACGATGGTATTGTGATCGGTTCTGGCGCGTTCTTAGAATGAGGGAATTTCCGATCACTTTGTACTTCGAGTACAATGATATTACATGGTTTGACTTAAATATGTCTGGCAGTTTGCGTCGTCCGTCCATCAGGGATCGCAAATCTTCGTCTATCCAGGGAGCCTTTGGTAAAGACCTTCCGATTGTGATAAGAACAATTTTGTCAATGAGATCATTGTCGTGCGTAGTAAGTTCCATGCTTCATCAAGGTGTAGGGATTGGGGAATGGCCAGTCTGTAGTGTTTGCTACCCATCGTACCCTGGACGGGACAACAATCCAGAAGATGCGACGTCGTATCCCTGCTCATGTGTGACAAGGCCTCGTGCCTCTAAGAAGCAGCTTGTAGAGTGGTCGCTCTGGCCGAGTGGTTGTAGCAGCTTCAGGCCATGAAAATCAGAGAGCGCTGGTGTGAGGACGAGATACTGTATGTTTGGTGTTTGACACGGTGTCATCCTGCTTGGCGCTGAGATATGCTGGATCAGATTGCATTCCTGCATAAAGTCGGGAAACCCAGCCTAGAAGGTATCTTTAAAAGATCACAGTGAAGGAGGTTTCAGTCGACACGGTGCATTAAAGTCGCCCATTAGCAGGCAGTTCCTCCCTCGACCATCGGTTTTTACCGACTTTAATAGAAGGACGCCTGAGATCAGTGGAGCTCTGCAAGCCACACTGACCTTGTGCAGCTGATGGTTGTCACAAATTCGGCACCACCGTAGCTCTGAAACTCCGTCATTGTCGTAGAGAGCGTCGATAACGTGTACCTTGAGGCAGAACGCTGAGTAGAGAATTACACCACCCTCAGTCCGCCCACTGGAGCGATCTTGCCGTGCAAGTTGACATGCTGATATGCTAACCTCGGCGTCCTGGATTTCGGTTGATAACCAGGTATCGGTGAATCCCAGTTAACCTGGCTGATGCCCAGTAATGAGAAGAGGAATTCCGTCAAGCGTATTTTTAAGGCCACTTACACTGGCAAATATCACTCCAAGGCCACTATTTGGACATTGGGTTGGGTAGCAGAAGGATTGGCTATCAGCGTGGTCTCTGGATTTTCTGAACAACGCGAAAATGCGCAATATGGAGGTAAGGCTCACCGCACGTTTGGCGGGTTTGAACTACTTTGACTTCTTGTCTCATTGTGACTATATCACCTATGGAAAAGTCTTCAGAACAATGACGTTTTCTCATTTGAAACGCGAGGTGCGCCTGAGGATGCCGCGACATTTAAGTTTATCCTGAGGGATGACTTTTAGCGGGCGAATCTTGGATGGAGCATCTGCTTTCTACCTAGACGGAACGCAGAGAATATGTTCATACCATACTCGCCTTTATCGAACAGGATTGGTACCATCCGCTACGAAAATGCATGGTCGTCAAAATTCCACGCAGCTTATGATTATTTGTCGGATTCTGGAGCGTTCGTATTTATTATGCCACGCTTGCGAAGTGATTTGTTTTCTTCTGAGAGACTTGAGTTATGTCAGCCTGAAATTTTTAAGGAACCGTTCAAGTTAGGTAACTTTGGCACTAATGAACCTTAGTTGCGTTGGATTACATTTGGCTCTAGGCCTTAGAACTGCTTCTTTCGCCTGTCTTTTGGCCGGGTTCATCGCAAGGTTTCTGCATCGTTTATGCCAGCCACAGCACAATAGGTCCACGTCTTTATTTTTGACTTAGTTGCATCCAACTCTTCTTTGCAGACACTACCCTGAGTTAGTAGTGCACCCGCTGAGGAAGAAGTGATCCGGCTTCGAATTTTTCTGGATTACCAGGACCGACGAGCGGCAATGTTTTCGCCAACGTGGTGGAGGACGCGCTGCTTCTTATCCTTTTGCCTAGAGTAGCCAGACCCGGATAGGCACACAGTTGCTACAGGATTTTTGCCGCCAGCGTTAAACAGAGCTTGTGCAGAAGCAGCAAGTACGCTAATGGGGCCTGGGCTCATCAGAGGCTTTTTCGCTAACCACTGCTAGCCAAGGGTCGCAGTGAAAGCTTATGCCCTTGTAGGCAGTGTGCTGGAGACAGTGGTAGAGACCTTGACAATGTTATAGCAGGCTATGTGCATTCATCGGTCGCGGAGTGCGCATTGAAACATTTTGGAACGCGAGGTGACACCCTATCCGCAGTCCACCCATATGGATATCCTACCTAAAATAATAAAAGTTAAATATAGTCAAATTTCGTTAAATGTGTCTATTCAAACACATTTCTTCACGAGAATTTCACACGAGAGACCGGCAACTGTAGTACGCCAGAAAGAGGAGTTACCGCGTTGTATTTTGCTAAACATGTCTTTGGCTATTAAAAGAGTACAACGAATATTATTTCTACTGCAAAGTATTTCCACGGAGGCATTACTATGCTGTAGAAAAAAACACGATAAACGTCAAATTCAAGTGTACCCGCCATTGCGCAAGCAAACGGCCCCAGACTATCCAGCCCGCGACATCCGGATTGCGCGTGGTATATAAGCGAACGGCAAGCATTACAACTTAAAGTGGTTCTATAATGTACTCCCACTTATCGGCTAGTACACGAGCAATTTCAGGTCGTTAACGACCACGAACCAACCTGTTAAACCAGATAAACCAGAAGATGCTAAAGTTAAGTGATTATGCCGTGTGTGCATACTTTCTAATGGCGTCATAAGAAATATGACAGCTTGATAATATTTTATGAGCACTAAATAAACTAAACTGGCATATAAATTAATCTCGTAAGCAATGTTGCAAACCTAGGTCTAGGTGTTCCATGCTAACCTAGAATACTTTGCAAGAAGGACGTTGAAATGCAGAGACATTTCTGGAGATGTACAAGCGTACAACCAATCTAACTTTTAAAGTTTGGAATGTCACCCATGCGCATTGGCCAACGCTACCCTAGCTGTATATTTCCAGTTCTAATATATGCACCGCCGGAGCGAATACAGAAGGCAGCGCATCCAGCATTCGAACCCCGGCCGCACGGCTGAGATGCCGGCACTCTAAGACTAGACTTGTAGGACTAGTTAATACTAGTCCGAGACGGTGCGCGGAATTAAGCGCGGATATCAGAAGGCAATTGGAGTCGGACACAGCGGACTGTATTCGATGGGCTAGAACAAGAAACGGACGGATGAAGCGAGGCAAGAGCGTACACGTGAGCGCGGGAACTTACAAGGCAGTTGTGTGTCGAGCCGGTTGTAAGATTAAAACAAGAAGGAGTAATGTACAATCGGTCAACAAGTAAATTGTACACGAAAGATAAGAGTTATCTTTTTGGGCGCTACAGAGCTCCCCCCCTAGAAGGCTGAACATAGAAAGCCTTCGAAATCGAAAAGGAATGTTGAAGCGAGGTTCGTAAGGCGAAATCGTGCCGAGAAAAAATGGGCGTGCGTTCGTGTAGATGGGGGTTCGTCGGAAGTCGGAGTCCGCTGTGCCGTTTATGATTTGTTATTTATTGAATGCAGGGCAGGGTGCATTTCGGCGAGCCGTTGGAGCGGGCTTGTCGGACTACAAAAAACTGGCTAGTCCAGAAAAAGGCCGACAGGACCTCAACCTCCGCTGCAGCCAAACGGTGCGCTTGGGAGTGGTCTCTCCCCCCGCCGCACCCCGCCCCGCGCCAAAGCGACCCTCGTCCCACGAAGAAAACGACCACGGTCCCACGGAGAAGCGACCCTCGTCTCGCGGAGAAGTGATCCTCGTCCCGCGGAGAAGCGACCCTCGTCTCGCGGAGAAGCGATCCTCGTCCCGCGGAGAAGCGATCCTCGTCCCGCGGAGAAGCGACCAGTGTTCGCGTCAAGGTCCTCGAAAAGATTTCTCGTGTGGGCCAGTCGATCGAAGGGGAGGGTTGGGGCATGTAAAGACGAGAAAATAGAAAAACACGCGCAGAAAACGCCAAAAAGGACAAACGAATGAGCTGCGTGTTTAAATATTTTTTGGTTTTTGAATATTTTTTCGAAAAAGGTTTTTCGGGGGTTTTTGATATTTTTGTTTGTTTTCAAAACGTTAATCGACCAAAAATGAGGCAAATATATACAATATCTACAAAGTTAAAAGTATTTACACTGTACATAGTCGGAGAAGCGAACGGGCTTACGTACCTCCCGACCACGGCGATTGGTCGTGGGAGGCGGCGGACTAGGTTCGGGTGATGTCGGGATTGCTGAAGCTTGCAGACCGTGATCGTGGTCTGGTTGGACTTCATTAGCATGCGGAAAATTGGTACGGTGAGTTGTGACGTCGCACGAGGCACTACTAGACGAAGTAGGCGAGGTAGTTTCTTCCATAAAGGCGGGTTTCAGACGGTCGATGGTGACGACTTCGTGTCGACCACCGCGGTCAATAGTGTACGCCTTACTCGCACGATGCAGCACCTTGAAGGGTCCTATGTACGGCGACTGAAGAGGCTGTCGAACACCGTCTGCGCGAAGAAGGACGTGTGAACACGTCGACAGCTTCTCGGGCACGTACACTGGTGTCTTCTGCGATCGAGGAGCGGGTGGACGTAGCTCACGCATCTGGTGAGCCAATCGGTCAGTGTAACTTCCGTAGTCAAAAGTGGAAGTACATGGGGCTGGTGCTACCAGCTGTCCGGGCAACCGCAGCGTGCAACCGTAGACTAGCTGCGCTGGTGTGGCGTCGAAATCGGTTTTAACCGTGTTTCTTAAGCCTAGAAGAACGAGGGGAAGCGTTTCAGACCATGAAGGATCTGCGTGCGCACGTAGCGCTGCCTTCAACTGGCGGTGAAAACGCTCCACCATGCCGTTAGCGGCCGGATGATACGCCGTCGTCTGGACGTGGCGACAGCCTAAATCCTTAAGCAACGTAGCAAAGGTCGACGAGAAATGTGACCCTCGATCAGTGGTCACGATGGCGGGACAGCCGTATTGAGCTACCCAGCGCTCCATAAAAGCTTTCGCTACCGTTTCCGAGGAGCAATTTGTGATGGGGACGGCCTCAGGCCATCTAGTAAATCGATCGATGCAGGTTAGTAGATATACCGAGCCTTTGGAAGGCGGCAGAGGACCTACGAGGTCGACGTGCACGTGATGAAAGCGTGCGTCTGGCGTCGGAAACGTGCCTAATGGGCTTCTCGTGTGCTTGTGCACCTTCGCGCGTTGACACGGAAGGCAAGCAGCTGCCCAAGTACGGACGTCCCGATTAACATTGCGCCAAACGAATCGTGCGGTCACGAGTTTAACCGATGCACGAACGCCTGGATGAGACAAACCGTGTAACGCGTCGAACACGGTCTGCCGAAACTCACGTGGGACGACTGGGCGCGGCGTGCCCAGAGATAAATCGCAGAGTATCGTTCCGTCTGATGATGTCAGCGGAACGGGTCGTATGTCCAATGAGGGAGACCTGCGTAGTAGATCAACCTCAGGGTCGTTAAGTTGCGCTGTGGCCATGGCTGCCAAGTCGATAGCAGTGCCGGCGTCAGCGGAGATAGCCTGGATACGAGAAAGTGCATCGGCGACGGCGTTGTGCACACCTGAGACATGCCGTATATCGGTCGTAAACTGAGCGATATAGTCAAGGTGGCGCGACTCTCTAGGAGAGTATCGGTCGGTAGTCGAGCCGAGCACGTAAGTCAGGGGTTTGTGGTCGGTGAAGACGACAAAGGAGCGGCCTTCTAGGATGTGTCGAAAGTGACGTATCGCTAGATATACGGCTAGTAGTTCCCTACCGAACGTGCTGTAGCGAGATTCGGTAGGTTGTAGACGTTTGGAGAAAAAGGCTAAGGGTTGCCACGTGTCGGCTACGCGTTGCTGCAAAACAGCGCCGACTGCCACGTCCGAGGCGTCAGTACTGAGGGACAGTGGGGCGGCCGGATCGTGGTGCGCTATAGAAGCTAGGTTGGCGATAGCTTCTTTCAGCGACTTAAAAGCAGCGCGTGCTGCGGTAGGAAATTCGAACGTCTTTAGTTTCCCTCGGAGAAGGTCCGTGAGGGGTTGCATCAGAGAGGCGCAGTTGGGTATAAATCGACGGTAAAAGTTGACCAGGCCATCAAAACGCCTGAGCTGTTTGAAAGAATGAGGCTCGGGGTAGTCGATAATGGCTTGAATTTTATCTTGCAGTGGCACGACGCCTGCAGAAGAGATACGATGTCCCAGAAAATTGACTGCATCGACACCAAACGAACACTTTTCTGCGTTGATCGTCACCCCGTGTTGCGATAAACGATCAAAAAGTGTTCGTACGTGGCGTATGTGCTCTTCTCGTGATGAGCTTGCGATTAAAATGTCGTCAAGATACGCGTAAGCGAAGTCTAAACCGCGACAAACTTGGTCGATGAAACGCTGAAAAGGTTGCGCGGCATTCTTTAGACCGAATGGCATGCGCAGAAACTCGAACAAACCAAATGGAGTCGTCACGGCAGTTTTAGCGATGTCCGCCTCGGCTACCGGAATTTGGTTGTATGCGCGTACCAAGTCGATTTTGCTGAAGATATTTTTACCCGCCAGACTGGCGGTGAGATCCACTATGTGTGGGATCGGATAGCGATCGGGCGTGGTTACCGTATTCAAGGATCGATAGTCGCCGCAAGGACGCCAGTCACCCATGGCCTTCTTCGGGACCATGTGCAGAGGCGACGCCCATGGGCTGTTGGACGGTCTGACGATACCAAGTTGAAGCATGTGGTCAAATTCGGCTCGTGCTGCCCGTAGTTTGTCTGGAGCAAGCCGTCTTGGCCGTGCGCTAACTGGTTGACCGCGTGTAACTATGTGGTGAGCGACCTCTGTCGTGACTGGTGGAAGCTCTGCAGCCGGTCGAACCAGTCGCGGGTATTCGGAGAGGAGGCTCAAGTAGTCGGACGGTGTGTCTACGATCCGAAATACAGGGCTGATTATCGGGGCATCTGAAAGGACACCATCAACACCTAGTTTCGTACGATCGTCTAAAAGTCTGTGGCGACCAGCATCAACAAGCAACCCAAAATGTCGGAGGAAGTCGATACCGATAATTGCGAAGGGTACAGACGCAACCATGAAGACCCACTGAAAATCTCGGCGAAGATTGAGGTCTAGGTTCATCATGCGCTGACCGAATGAAGCTATCGGAGCACCGTTGGCCGCACGCAAATTGTACGTAGGCTTCGAGTGCTTGTCGCTAGCGGTCGCTGGGATGACGCTGACTTCCGCTCCCGTGTCGATGAGGAACGTGATGGAAGAACGTCGATCCTTAACGTAAAACAGTCGGTTTGCTTGGTTATTGAATGATACGTTTGCAGTGCTAGTATGCGAGCTATTCGTTTTCCCTGGGTCGTGCCTAATGCAAGGAGCCCGACAACGTCTAGCTCTTCCACCGTATTGGCGGTGATACCAACATACTTCTTCGACGGGTTTGACATTATCTGACTGAGAACTTGTAAGGAAAATGTTGCGCTTTCGTGCCGAACGTGACGTACTCGGTGCAGGCACAGACGAGCCGCAATGAACGGTAGCCAAAACGTGGTCAGCATTGGACCGTGGCACACGCTGCTTCGAAGCCTTCATTGCTGCTATCCTGCTGCGAAGTAACGCAATTTCCTCGTCTTTAGAGTCAGATCGGTCTAGCGACTGGGAACAAACATGAGATTCGGTTTTCATCGGTGAGAATACGTCACCGGAGTTACTGGTCGTCTGCTGCGGAAAACGTTCGAACGCAGCGTCTGCCTTGGTAGCTAAGTCTTTCAAGGGTGCATCTATAAACATGGACAGCATTACCGGCAATGGCTCTGGGAGACGTGCAAACCACAGCTCCTTTATCCCTTCTTCGCTCGCGAATAAGGGACCAGCGATGCGCTGAAGTTCGCGGAGCAATGTCGACGGCTTGCGATCTCCAAGCTTGAGACCATTGAGCTGCTCAAATCGTGTTCGTGCGCTGGGTCGTAACTCTTTCAAAATCGCTTGCTTCATCGCTTCATACTTTGCCTCATTCGATGGGCAGAGTAGAATGTCCTCAATCAGCGTCACTACCGACGAAGGAAGGCGTGGGACGAGCTGATTGTACCTTGGACGGTCCGCCGTTATGCCCTTATTTTCTAGTTCGATCTCGAATATCCTAAACCAAACTTCTGGACTGTGTTCCATGAAACTTGGAACAGCCAAAGGAAGCATGGTTACGCCGTGAAACGACTCAGGTGCAACTCTCGAAATGTGAGTCGAAAGATAAAGAACGAACAAAATACGATAAAAGTACTAAAATTACGCAAGAAACAAATGAATATAGGTATATAATCGAGAAAAAGGAACGAACTCACCAAAAAATACAAACGAGAAAAAAGTTGAATTCGCGCGTGCGAATCGGGGTCACCAATTTGTAGGACTAGTTAATACTAGTCCGAGACGGTGCGCGGAATTAAGCGCGGAGATCAGAAGGCAATTGAAGTCGGACACAGCGGACTGTATTCGATGGAACAATGGAACAATGGTATATGACGGGTAAAAAAGCATACACTTAACGAGTCCCGCAGGTTGGCAATAAAAATATTAACAAATTGGCAAACCACATAAGTTGTTGAAGTAAGGGCTAGAACAAGAAACGGACGGATGAAGCGAGGCAAGAGCGTACACGTGAGCGCGGGAACTTACAAGGCAGTTGTGTGTCGAGCCGGTTGTAAGATTAAAACAAGAAAGAGTAATGTACAATCGGTCAACAAGTAAATTGTACACGAAAGATAAGAGTTATCTTTTTGGGCGCTACAGACTATATCCGGGTTACATCCGCCGCTTAGACATTAGCTGAAAAGTCGTCCAACAGCGCCACACCCACGCAAAAATTGCAAAAATCAAAAAGTTCCCCACCCTCTAAATTATTTCTAAGTAAGCGAAGCTGTATAACATAAGTTCTGCCTAAGTTGGTCAGTAGTTGAATGCGTTGGTCGCTACAACCGCCAGAATTATGGTCCACTACCTATTTATTATGTCTTCGACAGTCCGTGTTATAGCGTAGCGGCTGTGTGCCATAAACCCGGCCGTGCGGTCTGGTTTCAAATCTTGGTATGCCGGTCTTTGTACATTTTGCAGCTCTACATAGACTAATACCCGAACGATACCTAGATGGTTGCTATGGCCCCAGCGAATGGGTGACATTCAAGGTTTAAGATTTTAAAGTTGTGCTGTGGTTATATCTTTCTGGTATGCTTTCACACCTTCCAACGTCATCCTTGCATCTTCTTCTAGCGCTGCTAACAAACCGAACGGATTTTTCCACCGTACTCTACCCCTGACCATGTATGACGTGGTGGGCAAGCCGCGTGGATGATGCGTCGCTATAATCTCCTGGAGACCCATGCAGCGCGAGAACGCAGTGGTAGGGAATCAAGTTAAGTTCTTAGTTTAGATCAGAGGTGATAACCAACCAGTGCAATGTAAACGGCTACTAAGCGGCTGGCCAAAAGCATCAAGACGTCTACGATCGACCCACGGGAATCCAGACCGTCCCGGTTACAATCTCGCCTAGAATCCTACATTGCTAGCAAAACAAGCAAGCTGCAGAAATCCGCAGGCCTTTTTGCTCCGCTGGTCCTTAGTACACGTGTCCACCAGAGAAAGACAGAAGCCTGATTTCCCTGGACGCGCAAGAAAGCAGGCAGCTATAGGATTCGTGAGGTATATTAAAAGTTATAATGGGTACAAAACCAAGCTTAGTCCTTATGTGCTACGTTCAGAGCAACGACCTCCGTTACCTGAAAAGGGTAGCAGAAGGGTGACATAAAAGGAAAACAGAACCGTTCGATTGCGCTTCGTTTGCTAACCTTCTTATTTTGCGGTAGCTCTGCCGCAAACTGGTAAGGCATCGGATGACGCAATCGGTGACGTCCGCATTCGTAACCTCGGAGTTGCCAAATCTCTGCAGCCGTGATGCTAAGTTCGTGTTTCAAGCAACAAAGAGAACGCGCGGTGCATTATTGTGTAACGCATTTTTCTCTTGCAAGCCAATAAGTTGCCGGTGCCGGAGCAGTTGATTTCATTAAGGAAGTCGCTGGTTTGCAGGCGCTGTAGCATATTCCTGGTGGTTTGTGGGAGCTTACTTCCACGTATCATATGTATGTACTCAGTCTGGAAGGAGGAGGATTATGCAGAGATTGAACTTACGAACTGTTTCTTTCTGTCCTCATTGGACAAGCTTTTCGCAACAGATCACTAAGGCCGGCTTTGGGAAAGGTAGCATGATAGCGTCCCGACTGCCGGCTGTGCTCTGGCGCACTGCTTCCACCGAAGCGTTCGTGAAGCTGATAGTATTTTTGCCGCATAACCAGCGTCTCGTACATGACTGCGTGCGTTGGATGCATTAACAAGTGTTAGGAAAATGTTTGCCTGAGCTACGCCTAAACATGGCACAACCACCAGTCGAGTAACTAATGTGCACTAAGCAGCATTTCAGGCAGTTACCTAAGGATGTCAAATTCAGGGCAGCCATACAACATTCTGGTGTACGTTTTGATGGCGAAGCAAGCAGGATTGCAACCATATAAATTATCACAAAAGCCTGGTCCCTCTATTTCTTTTAGTGCTGGTTAATGGTCACTTCATCGGGTGCGGTAGAGCCCGCTAAATTGCTGTTTAAAAATAACTGTTGGTGTGTTTCAAAATATCTCACCCAGACACCTGGGTATGGAAAGACCGTATACATGCGTTTGAGTACATGTGCACTTATATGCGTCTTCCATCGGGAAAAGGCTGGAGCACGCGCGGATGGTTGAGTTAGAGTCAACGTACGGCACACTACAAGGCAAATTCAAAGATGGATATATACCGTGTGTCAGACTGGTTGGAAAGTAAGCCTTTGTGCGAAATCGAAACAGCAGTGCCCCATTACCCGGCCACTGCGGTAGAGTGCTGGTTGAGTTTGGACAAGCGTAATTGGCCTGAGCAAAGGGTGTGTAATGAGAGCCTAGTGTTATTCCAACTAATGAAGAAAGGGGTATTTGCAACGCACATGTAGATTGAAGCACCCTGAAAAAACCTACGTTAGCAAACTACTCATTACGCAAAGTTAGGCTTTCCAAATATGAAAAGTGAGGTTTTGATAAAGGAGGCTTGCAAACTGTGCCGTCTAAAGACTACACGCTGCCGCATAACCTCTCTACCTGTCGTAGTACTGATCAACGCTACAGGAACTAAGGGTGGGTACGCTACCCAATATGTTTCAGGTAGTACCAAGAGCTTGCATACCAAAATATTCACTGAGGAAGCAACCGTCCGTTAGCACGGAACTGTTAAACCGCCTTTCTAGGCGTTAAATATGTCTCGCGGACACTGATGTTGAAGTACTGCACAAAGCGTGGAGCCCAGTGACTTGAGAAGATTAACGATAAATCGTGGGAATGCAGCACACGCACTTGGGTTCTCACACATAACATGCACCACAAATTCGTTATCCCCCTGATAATCTTTCTGACACAGTATACTGCCCCCTACGAATATCAAAGGCAATGGGTCGATGAGCCACGATTTCGCGGTATGTATTCTTATTGAAAAGTCGCTGCAGCACCTTTGTTTCCACATTTTGTTACCGGTAGGTTATTGCTCGAAAGCACTCATTTCACGCCACTGTCATCCTGCCGTTGAACAGGATACAAATACGAAACCCCGTAGCCTATTCTCGCATCGCCATCTCGTTCGCATCCTCCCCGTTGTCTATAGGCGTTAGCAGGAAAAACGAGTATTGCCATTGTTAACCAAGTTGCATAGAAGTTGTCAGCAAAAGCGCTGTCGACTCAGCTTTGGTTACAAGACTCCGTCGCACTCCATCCAGACAGCTTGGCCTGGTTTTGTACACTCGGCATTTCAAGTGCTCCCATAGGAAGAAACTTAGCAGATGCAGATCAGGAGACCGTGCATGCCAATGCGTAGATCCTCCAGGACCGATGGACGATAACTGCTTGTTTGGTTAAAGTTGGTACATACTGTTTGTGCCGTAGGGACGGTGCCTTATTCCTAAACGTGCTTCTTTGCACGTCCAAGATATCCAGTTAGTATCGGAAAAATTCCATACAGTTCTTAAAACCGCATAGCTTCAGGACTTCAACATACCGTGTACGATACTTGCGGAATTTGCTTTTCTTAATTATACGACGCACAGAAGTTCGTAAGAGGCACGATTCTACGCAAGCCTCCAAATGCTTATATGACCATTTCGGGCTACCTCAGCAACAACAACGCAAGCAGACACATCCGTCGCAATACGAGACCTGCCGCTTCCTTTTGCATTACCCACATTCCCAGCTTGGTAAAACTTCTCAGCTAGTCGACGCTGGTACCGCGCGTTAGCCGACCTCACTGCGCAGTTGGTAGCGTTGCAGCAGCCAGCAGTTTCTACGTCCTTTAATTGACGCCCAACAAACTGTCGCATAAAGAGCAGGCACTGGTGCGCAAACGCGAGACGGGACTGCGGTTGAACAGGGTGGTTGTTCTGCATTGCTAGCGTAACCAAATAACTGCGTTGACTGGGGTATCTTCATTGCCCGTCAGTCTACACATGGCTGTACCACTACTGATAATTGCGGATGCCGTTGGAAACCTTGCAAAAACCGATAGCCGATAGATTTGGGTGAATACCGCTTTGGAAGCGATACAACGGTGGTACTTTTGAATATTTACTTCGTTGAGCTTTATGCGCTTGAACCGCGCCATATGGCAAAACTAGTGGACAGGCAGAATAAAAACCAGCTCCTGTTCTTTAACTGCTTCTGTTAGTAAAACGCCCGCATTTCTAGAGTCCAATTCACTGGCACAAAGGCTAGCCAAAGACACGGAGGTCCCTGTCACACCGGCTGGCTGGACCACCTGAAACTTTCCATCACCACTTTTCTTATCTTGGCAGCCATATGTAACTTAAGTTTTAGCTGGCTCCAAAACCTACAATGCGTAATGAGTAATGGCGAGTGAACGACTATCTCCTAGCAGTAGTTGTTACTATCCTACACCTGCTTTTCGTTATCACTCTTTGCTTAGGGTGCTAGAGAAGCTCTTGCCAGGAAAACCACAAAGAAATAGCCGGTGCCGCAGTATAGTACTAGTTAACATAGTTCCCTGGAAGAACACCACTGGCGCTTGCTTCGGAACTTAAATTGGAGAGAAATAGCTCGAAATTAAGCAAACAGCTGCACAGTATTGTGCATAAACACCTGAGGTCTGACAATCCCCCATGTTCGAGCAAGCCCAATCCTCATAAGTAGAGTTGGTAATGTCCCACCAAAGCAGACAAAAATGGAGTTTATGTCCCAGAGCAATTTGCTAAATTTTGCCAAAATTTCCCATACTCATTTCATTATTACTAGTGCCAGGCTCCTCCAGCTCACTGATGTTGGAGACATAGCCTCAAGCATATAGAAAATCGGCACTAAGAGATTAACCTTACGATGTTTAGCTAAGAAATGGGTGTATTAGCCAGGACAAACTGTCTCAACGGATCCGAATGGTCTCCTGGGTTATTCAGGTATATGTGGCTCATGCGGCCTTAATATAAACTTCAGAACCATTTAGAGGCTTAAAAATTACTAACCACCCTTTTCCTAGTGTTTTCTTGGCTCGGTATCCACTGAAAATCGTATGCCGAGGCCTACTAACCGTGGGTTAATTGTAAGCGCTCCTAAATTCCCATGCAGACATAATATTCCTTAATGCATTTCTAGTTTTTTCCCGCAAAATTATAGCTTATTTGCCTATAGTTGATGTGTGTGCCTGCAAAGTGTTCTTCTCAGCGACCTACAAAGTCCCTAGGTTTTACAGGGTATTACGGGCTACTTAGAGCATTTCTAGATAGCTATGCCTATTTAAAACGTACATCGCTTCGTTACCTTTTACCTTTTCTTTTTTTCTACCATTTGTTTGCAAGGCAGAAAGCCATTTTAGCGAAAAAGAATAATGGCGTTAGTCGTAGACCACCATTTAAATGCGAATACCACGCAAACAACTGCACGTGTTGTATTTTTTTACTTTCAATGTAGTCAGCGGTTAATTCTTGTCCTGAGCAGCCTATACTTGTGCAACATTACGCAGTATTCTAGCCTTAAAATGGTTATACATTTTCTTCGATTTACTCAGCTTGTAAATTGGCGCCAGAAAGCAATAGCAGCGCAAGAAAGGTTTTCCTATGTTTTTCTGCTAATATGTATTTTTCTGGTGAAGCATGCCGCCTTATTATGTCCCTTAACAGATCCACTTTATTTTCAGCTGCATTTTCTCGTAATTAATTTTTTACTTCTCTATCCCTTATAACCCCGAGGCTCTCATTTCCTCCATGTGCGCACCAATAATTGTGGCGAATGAGTGGGTCAAAATTGTCCAATAAATTTAAAGTGAAGTTTTGGTTAAATGTATTCTGTGCCAAAGAAAAACGCCACAACTACAGCTCTGTGCAACATTCACAACAAAATAACAAGGAACTCAATATGGCCCGAAGGAAGCAGAAGCATTTCAAGGTGGGCGCATGCGAATCCATCGGCTGCGCATCAAAAAATGCTAATGCATTTGTAATTACCAACTAAGAATATATACTCGTATTTTGCCAACTTCCCCGCAAGAGTATAGGATTAATGTAAAGGTTGATCTGAACCCTTAAGGGCGTCAGCCTAGAAATATACATATTTATTTATATATGAATAGTACATAACTAATTATTTCATTAGAAAATTGTTACGATAGGTAGCTGTGCAAATACCTCCTCTGGGTTGAATGAACTCTACGAAAAATTAGAACAAGATGGATACATGGAAACACGGGACTGCTCAATTTTCCCGATAGGGTGCAGGCTTGGCTTTTTATCTTAACCGCAAGGTTCACGGCGGTAGACGAAGTCGATGAAGCTCAGATGGCAGCGATTTGCTCTTCTTCCAAGCCAAGATCACGTACTTTCTCTGCCCATATGACGCAAACCTCTTGTTTTCCCACTAACTCAATTAGGACTACCGCCATTCCTCTGTACATCATGGTTCTCCAACGGTAATGGAACTGACGCTGGCGAATTATGTAGGAGCTGCAAGCTAGAGGTTTCCACCACCGATTATCGTTCGCAATGTCGGCACTTTGCTTCAGCCGTTAAAGCTTTATGCCGGCGCATCAACCCATTATGCACAACAGGTGCGGCATTAAATAAACTAGATGTTTCGGTACCGGAGGACTGGTCGCAGTGGTCTAAAGAAGCGACCTGTCCGGGCAAGAGGTTTGAACCCGTAACATATCTTCCTATGTAGTTATTTGAAAAAAAGATCTTGCAAGAAAACTCCTATTCCACTGGAACGAATGGAATGCAATATTGTGCACGAATGGCGCACGATCAACCGGGAAATTTTGCAAAAGGTTACAGCCTATTGCCTCAGGCCATTTCCCCGGCGCAAGCAGGACGCCGGTGGGCAGGTTGAGCAGCTTCGTCTTTGAAGGACATAATGTCGTTGAATGATATATTTGTCACTTTACTTATACACCGTTAACACTGATTTATGGACAATATTGCTGCAGCGTAGATTGGTGCCCAAGATACTTTCGACCAGAAAGCAATCCAACAGAGGAGCTAATTTGACAGCAATATCTTGGGACAAATATGGAACCGATTTCCAGGACATCATTGCGGAAAAGTCCTTAGACAACCGGTTAACGGAGATTGAGGGCTTAGAGGACAGAACGAAGCTGAGAGTGGATCAACTGGTCGAGCGGATAGGTTCGTGCCTCGACATAACTTATTTCACATTCCAGTCTAGTATGTACAATCAAGAAGAGGGTCTGACCATGGGATCTCCAGTATCCCCGTATTAGCCAATATATACATGAAAGAGTTTGCAAAGAAAGCATCACCAAATTTCCGTGATGCGTTGGAAGTAGGTGGCGCTATGGGGATGACACTTTTGTGATTAGAAAAGGAGATAGAAAATAGGAAGTGTTAAACTATTTGAACTCCATTGATGACGCGATGACGTTCAGCATTGAATTTGAGTCGTAGAGCGTACACTTCCGTTCGTTGTTTGTCTTGTACATAGGAAAGAAAGAAGGAACGTAAAAGACGACAATGTATCGCAAACCAATGCACACAGATGGGGTACTTAGATAGAGTTCAAGCCAACCGAAGCATGTGTACGCGGGAATCTCCTCAGCACTGTTTCACAGAGCAAGTGCTCTGTGCACGGACGAAGAAGGTAAGAAAGCAGCGCAAAAGGAGGCGACGAAAAAGTTAATAGCTAGCGGATATCCGAAACGATTGGTGCAACGACAGCTACAGAAATGTCTCAACCCACGCGCAACACCAACCACAAAGTGGATAGCGACAGTGTGTATTCCGTATAAAAGAAGAAAATTCGGAAGCGATTCGGAGAGTACTGAATAAGGAGAAGATGAGGGTAGTTTTCCAGAAGGGTCAAACGCTACCGTCCACGCTTGTGCATCTGAAGGATTCACTCCCTTTAGATAGAACAACTAACTGCGTTTACAAAATTCCCTGTGAAGATTGTGTGCAAATGTGTATAGGCCAAACAGCGAGAGAATTACGTACAAGGATTTCAGAACACAGACGACACATATCACAACCTCCGCTAAAGGAGCTAGAGTATGTAGCTCTACTCAGCGACTCGGCAATAGCAGTGCGTGCGCTAGACACGGAGCACAAAGTTGACTTCGAAGCTGTGGAGGTTATCAGGAAGGGATTACGATCAGCCAACCCAAGGCTGATGGCTGAGGATATAGTAATAACCAAGGCTAACAACTGCGTGAATAGAATAGACGGAGTAGGGCTGTCTGGTGCCTGGCGTCCAGTTTTACTCCGGCCAGCATGATAAGCGTCGGCAAATGGATCCCCAATCGGAACGAACGATCGATCCATCTCCAGCAAATTTTGAAGTACTAAAGCCAAGTTCCATCCATGTCCAAATTCCTTGCAACGGATAAGTTAGGCTTGCTAACAACACATGTAACTATCCGCGGACCAGCAAGTTCTTTTCCACATTTGACGCTGACTGAAATGAAGTAGAGTGTACACAGGAGCCCAGTGACATTTGACCGTTGTAATCTTGCATTGACGAACTGCAAATTGACTAGACTCTGTAAGTAGCTTAGCCGTGATAGTTATAAAATGCCAATGTTAAGATAATTCACCCCGGCTGATGAAGATTTTGTGTCAAAAGCGAAACGTTTTCTATCAGGATACATACGTTATGCGTTTGTCTTCCAAGTTTTCTCAAGTGATAATTTGACAGCCCTGATACTGTCAACTTCTGTGCAACGTGGTTCACAATCTTTTTCTATGTTTTCCATGCGAAATCAAGATTCCAATATCACGGAGCATTACCATTGCATTTCTGGGCAATACATTTTCCTCGCTGCTACTTTGGATACTTGCTGCGCAACTCGCAAATCACGGGCTCTCGATAGAATGAAAGATAAATTTTTGGACTACAGCACACGCATATATGTTCTGACACAACGTGCACCACAAATTCGTTATCCCCCTGATAATCTTTCTGGCACATGATACTACACGCTCCGAATATCAAAGACAATGGGTCGATGAGCCACGATTTCGCGGTATGTATTCTTATTGAAAAGTCGTTGCAGCACCTTTGTTTCCACATTTTGTTACCGGTAGGTTATTGTTTGGAAGCACTCATTTCACGCCAGTGTCTTTATTCCGTTGAACAGGATACAGATACGATTCTCCTAGCCTACGCTCGCATCACCATCTCGGTTGCATCCTCCCCGTTTTCCATAAGCGTTTTTAGGAAAAACGAATATTACCAATGTTAACCAAGTTGCATAGTTGTCAGCATAAGCGCTTTCGTATTACACTTTCTCATGGATTGATTTCTGGGCGGACGTACACTTGGCACTTGTTTCTAATGCAGGAACTTAGTCCATAAATCAATGCCAACGGTGGATACGTATTTAAACAAACATAACTTAGAACAGCATTATGTCCTTCAACGATGGATATGCTCAACTTGTCCGTCTGCGTCCTGTTTGCGCGGCGGAAATGGACGGAGGCAATCGCCAATGGCATTATGCAAAACTTCCTTGTTGAACGCGTGACATTCGTGCACAACAATGCCTTTCAGTCGTTCCAGTGAAATAGGCGTTTTTTGCAAGCTCTCAAATTCAAATAACCCGACAGGATGACATTTTACGGGTTCAAACCTGTGGATCGGGCAGGTCGATCCTTTTGACCACTGCGACCCATCCACCGGTGACCGAACACCTATTTAAATTAATTCCACACCTGTTGTGCATAATGGGTTGGTGCACCAGCATGAAGCTTTAACGGCTAAAACAAAGTGCCGACGTTGCGAACGATGATCGGTGGTGGAAACCTCTAGCTTGCAGCTCCTACGTAATTCGCCAGCGTCAGTTCCATTACCGTTGGAGAACCATGATGTACAGAGGAATGGCGGTAGTCCTAATTGAGTTAGTGGGAAAACAAGAGGTTTACGTCATATGGGCAGAGAAAGTACGTGACCTTGGCTTGGAAGAAGAGCATAACGCTGCCAACTGTGCTGCAAGGATTTTGTCTACCGCCGTGAACTTTGCAGTTAAATGCCACTCCTGCACCCTATAAGGCAATTGAGCGACTGTGTTTTGCACTGGGTTGTCTCCACGTATATCTTGCCGCCGCTCGCGCCTTTGTTGCAACAGCGTTATGGGTATTGGCTCTTAAAAGGTGGCTTTTAACACGCCTGTGTAGTTGTGATGGGTGCATGAGTGCTGCGCCAATACTGTTTTGCACAAGGACAACCATTGCCGCCGCATTCTACTTCGTTGCACTTCCGGTAAGTGTATTCGCTGTTCCAATGCAGTCTTTAGAACTCCTGGTTATCCGTGTTGCCTATGTAGATGATCCGCTACTACTGGTCTACCACCACGTAACGTTTGCCCTCGCTAGCTATTCCGTTGTACCACCCGTACGTCTATCGGTTCTTAATAGGTGGTATTTTGAGCCCTCTATCTGCCAGGCCTACTTGACCGATCCGCCACTTCTGGTTTTCCTACTCCTAACATGGGCCACCACCTATATACTCCGTTGCTACTCCGGTGAGTGCACGGCTGGTTCACACTTCACTTTTAGAATGCCTGTCTATCTGTGATGTCAGCCTAAGTGATCCGCCACTACTGGCCTGCCCCCGGGTAACAGGTGCCACCGGATAAATACGTCTTCGCACCTCACGTTAGCGTATTAGCTGTCACCTGTGGCTTTTAGAACACGCGCATAATCCCTTCGCGTGCTTGACTGCCCTGACTGTCCGCTCGCTTGCAGACCAAAGCATAATGCCATGCGGCCAAGCACCACTGTGCATTTCACGCGCCAAATGTTTGTGTGTAAGATTTTTCAACAAAATTGCTGTTTTATGCTGCCTAAGGCGTTCTTTTATCACATGGCCTGTTCACAGTGTGTTTCAGCTCTCATGGTGGCCACTTATGAGGCTGGTGAAACTATGTCTCAGTGATCAGCCCATGTGAGTTCAGAGCAATATACAAGCTCACACCTTGTGGTGCATGCTTTTGAATGGTTTAAACGTCAGTTCACTTTATTGCATCTGCTTGCCCAATGTCCGGAACCATTTAGATCCACTGTCGCTTATCCGCTAGCATGGTACCAGGTACCATAGTTGCCTTTGTAATTATCTTTACTACCTCACAACTGCCACTTCGCGTAATCCCTTTCAGTTGTGCAAACGCATGCACATCAACGCAATATCCGGATATTTATATGCCATACCTCTACCGCTTGTTTGCAAAGCAGTGCACCCCACTTGGTGGCAAATGCATACCACCGCATTTTCAAGCAGCTCGTGGAGCACAGTTGAGTTCCTATGACCCCCTTATCACTGCAATTGGTTTCCTGCATCCAGACCGTTAACCCGAGCATATGCACCCAACTATACTGTTGCCTTGTGTAACGCCTAACGATTTTTCCGACGTATGCATGCAGAAAACCAACACATTTCCGTGCAAACCTCCATTAAGCATTCAGACCTAGACACCACTACCATTAGCAACTGCACGTGCACCATTTCCCATTCTTTTAATTTGCTTGGTAGTAACTACCGTATCTCATGTGGCATACTGTTTTCCTATTAGCAATAGCATCGCACATTTCATGGGAAGTACTTTTAGTAATTAACCACCGTTCATGCAAGCTCATGGAGCCTAGGACATAGGTTTTAAGCCTGGCAATAATAACTTTCCCAATGGGACACGGACAACCTTAATAGGCAACTTGCAAGTGCGATGACTGAAACACATAATGCGTCAAAGCTTCATAGGTGATGATGACGCTACGGTTATGGTGCATATATTATCTTTCCACTCCGTGCCCATACAGGCAAGTAGCGCAAACCATGAAATCCGGTAAGTTGTCCACATACTTGCGACACCATGACACCTTAACGTGACCTTTAATATGCACCCGTCAGGTTCGTAGATTTGCCCAGTACTACGTATGCTTTCGTATAAACGTGTTATATACGTACGTAGTGACTTTCCTCCCAGTTCATAACTTTTCTCAATTTCTCCTTGATCATAACTTTATTGCATATGCTTCATACAAGTCATTCATTTACGGCACCTAAAATTTCAATGGCCTTTTATTATACTAATTGAATAAGGTCAATAAGGAAACGCGTAGGCTAACTATGCTGTTTACTATATTTCTGATCAGGCCTTGTATTCTGATCATGCATTGCTATTCTTAATATGCCATGCTTAGGAGCCACCTGCAAAACCGAGACTATAACGTTATTAAGATCTTCAATCAATCGCCCCTGTTAATCTTCATAAGCAGTAGCAAGTATATTTTGAGTACTTTACGATTCATTTTAACAAGGATATTGCAAGAGGTAGATGTACATAGGTTTACATATAAATAAATATACCTAATCTACGCGCTGCTAAACACATTTGCCAACACCGTAACACGTATATGCTAGTGATTTTAAATAGTTACAGAAGTAAATAACTTGTTTATTTTCTAATTTTTCGAGACACGCCAAACCAGACATGATCAACATTCACATGCCATAAAGTTTCGCAGCCACCACGTTGCTATGTATGTAATCGGCAGTAAACCGAAACTTGTACAGACTGCGGAATTTATGAAATTTTTAGTGAGGAATAACGTCGTTAATGAATGACGATACGTTGAGTTCTAGAATGTGTAGTGCAAACAGTCAGGGCACTATATGTGTAGTGGAAAGGATCCATGTAAGCAAAGACCATTCAATTCTTGAACGTGTCAAGAAAATATTGAATTATGAATCTAGTCGACTTGCCAGTATGAAGTTCTGGGCAATGCCTTTATTCAATAGCGAGTCATCTCCGCTAAGTCGAAGTGTTGTTAAACGGACATTTGTGGCTTTTTATAGGGAGAACGCTTGCCAGGCGAAAACCTACAATCAGGTATGTATGCATATTTAAATATATTTATACACATGTATAATTTTGCATACAGGATTTCATTACGTACATATACACACATAGGTAGGTTTGTGCATTCGTAGTTCCACCCAGACTTTGTGCAGTATGTAGCAACCTATTTCAGTTTGCATTGTAATTACCACCGTTAATAGCATATACGCGTAAGGACAAGCGTACGGTTCCTCCGTCACACATGCAATTGCCATCAATAAGTCCACGTTACCGTGGTTAATAAACAGATTTACCCTTCCCTCCCACTGCAAGCCTTTCGGTTTAATTTTTAACTCAGATTAATGCACCTCCTTCGCATTACCTTGGTATTTGTACGAGGATTACAAGCTTTTACATTTATTCCAACATATGTTAACTAGATCCTTTGTGGGTATCTAGACCTGCTGAAAGACAACATTCCACCATTAGCTTGCAATGAGTTATCATATTTTCATAGATCCCTAGATCAATTTTAACTCGAGGCATCACCCCTATTTTAAAACCGCGTATGCTTAGGCGGTCCCTCCAGTAATTATCTACTTAAATTCCTATCCTACAAGCTTTAATGTACCTTGATGATTAGCAAACAATAAATAGTTAAACCGCTTGTGTAAAGTGTGGAACACTTCTTTACGATTAAGGCCTTGTACGCTGTACAGCTATTTCGTTCTATAAACATATGCATGTGTGCTTCGTCATATTTAGGTTTGGTGGTCTTCAAATTGATGCCTCGGCATGTCGAGAAATATAACATTCATTTACCGGGCGCCCATGGTGGCTATGCATTTGACCTCACACCGCCGTGCATCCGTCGCCTTCTCTAGCTCAATAACTTTTTCCACAATACCGAGGAAGGGAATGCAACATCTACGCCGATTTACGGCGGTAGTGCAATACAGAGTTACGAAACTATATGTACGATTTGGTCCACACCAATTTGTGATCAGTGCCACACTCAGCTTCATGCGGTACTTGTGACATGCGCTCTGCACGCCTATCACCCTGATGTTCGATGACATAGTCGAGCAGGTGAGCGTGACCAATCCGTGGATGTGTCTAACTTGCTACCTCATCCGTACACAGCGCAAACCGAGGGTTCGGCACCGTCAGGCCGTGCGTGGCACACACGGAGTGCAGCCTGCTACAGGACACATGCACTGAAGCAATGTCATGCCGACAGATAACCCACGTCCCCACGGATACATCACGCCTAACGGACGCGTTGAAACCACCCAACAGATACAGGCGGCCGCTTATCCGCACAGACTGTAGCACGGGTGATAACTAAGTATAGAATTGAGCACGCGTGGCATGAGGATAACACATGGTTGGACCGTAGGTGCTTACATAAGTTGCAAACGTACAGCTTCTGCGTCGTGGGCGAACAGTGGTCAGTCACGCAATGCTGCCTGTTGGTTCACCCCCTAGCTGGCCGTGGAGGCGATCGGATATTGCAAATCCGACCCCCTGTTCACGTGGTGCTGAAGCTGTTTTGCCCTCCCAGTAGAATGTGTAGCTAGCGCCTGTTTTATGCAACTTAACTTGCTCAGCGAGCCAAACATCACTGGGCGCCGCGATAGCAATGTAGTAGCGCCAGTTCCATCCCCAGCAGCGCGGTACATCGAGCGGGGCGCACCCACGGTTTCCGGTCCAGTAGCGTGCGCACCTTGCAGCATCCAATGGTAAGTGCCTTGGGCGCAAGCATACGATTGCATTGTTGGGCAATCGCACGCGAAGTGGCAGTTGCGCTGTGTATGACTGCTTGCAAGACCCCACCAGGAGCCTTTGGCTTAACAGCCTGCTCCGTAAGGCAATGGGAGCAAATACAGCTCTGAAATGTGTGCGCATATCTAGATTAAGACCTTTATGACCGCCGCCAAACGCAGCATTTGAGATTCTGTAACAATTGATATATGTTTTGCGACAGTCGTAGGATATGCACCTGCGACCACGACAAGACACCGGTGAGTTTTGTCAGGTTTAACCAATTTGCCCGCGGGCTGCCTGAATTGAGGAGGAAACGAGCGAGGAATTGTGCACCCGGAGGTCCCCTACGAACTTGAGAGATAAAGCGTCGCTTACCAGCATTACACCAGTCTAGCTGTGGGCTTATAAGCCGTAGTCCTGTTGGCTCTCTTGCCTGGGTTTAACGGAAAGTAGGCCAACGACCACTTCTTAACCTCCGAAAAGGATGGACAAGGATAATGGCTGGTCGCCAACCCTTTCCTGGAGAACTACTCGGGTACACAGCCAAATCCTCCGATTAAATATAAACACAAAAAGCCTCGGGCGTTGCACATGGTCAGTTAACTGACTCATGCAGATTGGTATCTTTGATCATGGGAGGATAGGGGGAGTAACCCAAATCCCACCCAACGGTCCCCAAGACGTGGCGTACAGGACAAGAGCACATGTCACCACAGTTTCAGCAATGGGTCAGCCATCTGACAGGAACTAGCCGCCACCAGCCTCCCGGCACCGTATGCTTACCCGCCTGCATGCATATTTACACCCGTAAATACATTCACTGTATGCCAAACATATATTTCCGTGTAATGTTATCATACTACGTTAGCTTGACAAGGTCATGACTGTAAAGTAGTGCCTCGCATTTTCGAGCATTTCAGGTTTATTTATTCAAATAAGCAGAGACTCAAGGGTTTTATATTCCATACTACGGGGGAATACATTATCGTAATCCTCCAATAGGAGTAGGTTTTGCTCATCCGCAAAATATTGATATGGATGGACACTGCAACTTTCAACGGAAGGATCACACCCTTCCAAGGTATCCTCTGCTGGGTGCACTGCGGCATCCTGCGCTACTATGGGATTGCGGAGACGCGGATTCATCCTCGTATAATCGCGTCGTCAATAACACTATCTGCGGGATTCTGTGGAGGAAAAAGAGGGTCACCATGCGCAGCAAAAGCACAACCTGCTAACCACTTCTCCCGTGTGTTTTGACACCACCGACAAAGGATGCCTTTAACTTGGGTCGTAGTACGATGCGTAGTTACAACTTGGTTAAATTTTAAAAAAAATTTGCTGCAGATGCTAGGCACCATCCTATGATATGCATTCACCATCTAACCGGTAACCTTCTATGTGTACCGTAGAGAAGCGCGTACGCTGTACACGCACGTCGACAAGTGCACAAGTGAAACTGCAGTCAACAAGGGGCGCTGAGTGCAAACTGCTTCCACGTAGACCATTTGTACAAAATGTAAGCTCTTCCAACTCCCTGGTGCTTCAGGTACGGCATGTGGTGTTACATTAGCTTACCATTGTTACATTCAAGGCATGGATTACGGAGCACATTCCCTGACCAGTTTGTTTGTGCAAACTATTTCTCATTGTTCAATATAGTCGACAAAATCGCGACGTTTGGCAGTCTATATTCGTGGCTCTGTGCAAACAGGAGGCCTTTTTATGAAGTGTCGTCGATGTTAAATATATAAATAAATAAATAACGATGTGTTGCTAAACTAAGCTAGAAAATGTGCCCTCGAGGGGTCAGAGGAACATGCACAGTAACCACAAGTTTTTGCAAGGGTTATACTGGAGTTAATTTTGTCCACCTTGAGTACGAGTACTGCACCAGCGCTGTAGAAACGATCTCGCAACGATAATTATTCCGGGTCCATTGGTTATTTTCGATCCATTACTGTCCCGATAAATGGTGGACTCCTGCAGGGAAAAGAAAATTGATGGTCTCCGAAATGTCAAAAAAGAGCTTCGTAATGATTTCTAGTAAAAATAACCAAAAATGTTTTTAAACAACAAAGATCTTCCAACTGCGGATGGCACTTGGGCGTAATTAGCTGGAATTCCTAAACATATAATATAACAAATATATCTGATTAACGGATGACTTCTAACGCTAAACTCAAATGGATTTAATCGCAGACAAAATTAACTACCACTTTTGTAGCTTTAATATTGCTAAACAGAAAAGTCCGAACGATGCTTGATCGTTGTACCCGATAAGAGCAAAACCACTGCAATACTTGCAGTAGTTCCCGAGCTCTGGAGCGACTGCTAATAACGTAGCCAAAGATCTTGCTATCAATGCCGTATAACTTTTCAAGCATGTACCGTGAAAACAAGAAAAATTATAAAGTGGCCCACTGCTATAGGACCACAATAGGGTTCAATAGACAGAAATGTACAATCTAGCTCCATCTTAGCAGTATTTGCGCGGTACGACGCGGACCGAAAAACGCACTTTCCAAGTGCACTTTCTAAAATATTAACAGGTGAAAGATATACAGGGAAACGCTCATAAGGCACTATAGTATAGCTTGCCTGCGCGAAATTACCAGACCCTTTGTAATTAGACCATGGTCAAAATATCTCAGTGTGTCGTTTACAGAGGTTAGTTGGTATAAGAAACTATGTGTAGATAAAATCTCCAAGATTAGTTAACTTTAGGCGGTTGTGCATGTAACCCCCAGACTACGTGAGTCTGGTCTATATGGATAAGCCTGGACAGGGCAGTTTCCATTTGACTCCAATGAGCTTGTAAACCATCACAAGTTATTAGACGAATCCCGCTTGCTTTATCAAGTTCAGCTTATTTTATGCATCCTTATACCTGGGCCTTTACTGCCAATCAGCTTCTTACGTCTGTAGTCAAGGTTAAGGAAAAGAGCGTCCGAAAAATGGCGAAGTGCTTCTAAATTTGTAATTCGCTATCGCCTGCATGGGTAAAGCCTCAAGCACTTTGTTTTCTATGGTTAGTGTTTTCAAGGTGTGAAGAATTATTGTGCTCCATGTGGTTGGACGGTTTACTGTGCAACTGTTTGCGCCT
>OX104071.1:56658429-56680350 GCA_944474145.2 Dicrocoelium dendriticum
TATATCCCAGCTAGTTTGCAAATTATGTAGCCCAGCCGACGTCCCCCATGGCTCAGTGGCTTAAGCTGCTGGCTAGTTGGCATCTGCCTCTAGCGGTCATGGGTTCGATCCTCATTAGAGGACCGAGGGAATGCGCGCCACTGACGAGCCCCAATAGGGCGAAACGCGTCTGGCGCTTTTCCGGACTAGGCTCTGCTATGTAGCTTGTGAACTGTTGGGATGAAAGCCTTATCAAATTTACAACTAAATCCTGCTACTTATGAGTACTATAAAATCAAATGCCTCTCCTAGTTTCAAAATGCTATAGGTATAGCGTCTAGTGAGAGGACGTCATCACCTTGCAGGCTAACCACTGTCCGTGACAGTGGTAGATAGGTGGTGCTATATCCCAGCTAGTTTGCAAATTATGTAGCCCAGCCGACGTCCCCCATGGCTCAGTGGCTTAAGCTGCTGGCTAGTTGGCATCTGCCTCTAGCGGTCATGGGTTCGATCCTCATTAGAGGACCGAGGGAATGCGCGCCACTGACGAGCCCCAATAGGGCGAAACGCGTCTGGCGCTTTTCCGGACTAGGCTCTGCTATGTAGCTTGTGAACTGTTGGGATGAAAGCCTTATCAAATTTACAACTAAAATCCTGCTACTTATGAGTACTATAAAGTCAAATGCCTCTCCTAGTTTCAAAATGCTATAGGTATAGCGTCTAGTGAGAGGACGTCATCACATTGCAGGCTAACCACTGTCCGTGACAGTGGTAGATAGGTGGTGCTATATCCCAGCTAGTTTGCAAATTATGTAGCCCAGCCGACGTCCCCCATGGCTCAGTGGCTTAAGCTGCTGGCTAGTTGGCATCTGCCTCTAGCGGTCATGGGTTCGATCCTCATTAGAGGACCGAGGGAATGCGCGCCACTGACGAGCCCCAATAGGGCGAAACGCGTCTGGCGCTTTTCCGGACTAGGCTCTGCTATGTAGCTTGTGAACTGTTGGGATGAAAGCCTTATCAAATTTACAACTAAATCCTGCTACTTATGAGTACTATAAAATCAAATGCCTCTCCTAGTTTCAAAATGCTATAGGTATAGCGTCTAGTGAGAGGACGTCATCACCTTGCAGGCTAACCACTGTCCGTGACAGTGGTAGATAGGTGGTGCTATATCCCAGCTAGTTTGCAAATTATGTAGCCCAGCCGACGTCCCCCATGGCTCAGTGGCTTAAGCTGCTGGCTAGTTGGCATCTGCCTCTAGCGGTCATGGGTTCGATCCTCATTAGAGGACCGAGGGAATGCGCGCCACTGACGAGCCCCAATAGGGCGAAACGCGTCTGGCGCTTTTCCGGACTAGGCTCTGCTATGTAGCTTGTGAACTGTTGGGATGAAAGCCTTATCAAATTTACAACTAAAATCCTGCTACTTATGAGTACTATAAAATCAAATGCCTCTCCTAGTTTCAAAATGCTATAGGTATAGCGTCTAGTGAGAGGACGTCATCACCTTGAAGGCTAACCACTGTCCGTGACAGTGGTAGATAGGTGGTGCTATATCCCAGCTAGTTTGCAAATTATGTAGCCCAGCCGACGTCCCCCATGGCTCAGTGGCTTAAGCTGCTGGCTAGTTGGCATCTGCCTCTAGCGGTCATGGGTTCGATCCTCATTAGAGGACCGAGGGAATGCGCGCCACTGACGAGCCCCAATAGGGCGAAACGCGTCTGGCGCTTTTCCGGACTAGGCTCTGCTATGTAGCTTGTGAACTGTTGGGATGAAAGCCTTATCAAATTTACAACTAAAATCCTGCTACTTATGAGTACTATAAAATCAAATGCCTCTCCTAGTTTCAAAATGCTATAGGTATAGCGTCTAGTGAGAGGACGTCATCACCTTGCAGGCTAACCACTGTCCGTGACAGTGGTAGATAGGTGGTGCTATATCCCAGCTAGTTTGCAAATTATGTAGCCCAGCCGACGTCCCCCATGGCTCAGTGGCTTAAGCTGCTGGCTAGTTGGCATCTGCCTCTAGCGGTCATGGGTTCGATCCTCATTAGAGGACCGAGGGAATGCGCGCCACTGACGAGCCCCAATAGGGCGAAACGCGTCTGGCGCTTTTCCGGACTAGGCTCTGCTATGTAGCTTGTGAACTGTTGGGATGAAAGCCTTATCAAATTTACAACTAAATCCTGCTACTAATGAGTACTATAAAATCAAATGCCTCTCCTAGTTTCAAAATGCTATAGGTATAGCGTCTAGTGAGAGGACGTCATCACCTTGCAGGCTAACCACTGTCCGTGACAGTGGTAGATAGGTGGTGCTATATCCCAGCTAGTTTGCAAATTATGTAGCCCAGCCGACGTCCCCCATGGCTCAGTGGCTTAAGCTGCTGGCTAGTTGGCATCTGCCTCTAGCGGTCATGGGTTCGATCCTCATTAGAGGACCGAGGGAATGCGCGCCACTGACGAGCCCCAATAGGGCGAAACGCGTCTGGCGCTTTTCCGGACTAGGCTCTGCTATGTAGCTTGTGAACTGTTGGGATGAAAGCCTTATCAAATTTACAACTAAAATCCTGCTACTTATGAGTACTATAAAATCAAATGCCTCTCCTAGTTTCAAAATGCTATAGGTATAGCGTCTAGTGAGAGGACGTCATCACCTTGCAGGCTAACCACTGTCCGTGACAGTGGTAGATAGGTGGTGCTATATCCCAGCTAGTTTGCAAATTATGTAGCCCAGCCGACGTCCCCCATGGCTCAGTGGCTTAAGCTGCTGGCTAGTTGGCATCTGCCTCTAGCGGTCATGGGTTCGATCCTCATTAGAGGACCGAGGGAATGCGCGCCACTGACGAGCCCCAATAGGGCGAAACGCGTCTGGCGCTTTTCCGGACTAGGCTCTGCTATGTAGCTTGTGAACTGTTGGGATGAAAGCCTTATCAAATTTACAACTAAATCCTGCTACTTATGAGTACTATAAAATCAAATGCCTCTCCTAGTTTCAAAATGCTATAGGTATAGCGTCTAGTGAGAGGACGTCATCACCTTGCAGGCTAACCACTGTCCGTGACAGTGGTAGATAGGTGGTGCTATATCCCAGCTAGTTTGCAAATTATGTAGCCCAGCCGACGTCCCCCATGGCTCAGTGGCTTAAGCTGCTGGCTAGTTGGCATCTGCCTCTAGCGGTCATGGGTTCGATCCTCATTAGAGGACCGAGGGAATGCGCGCCACTGACGAGCCCCAATAGGGCGAAACGCGTCTGGCGCTTTTCCGGACTAGGCTCTGCTATGTAGCTTGTGAACTGTTGGGATGAAAGCCTTATCAAATTTACAACTAAAATCCTGCTACTTATGAGTACTATAAAATCAAATGCCTCTCCTAGTTTCAAAATGCTATAGGTATAGCGTCTAGTGAGAGGACGTCATCACCTTGCAGGCTAACCACTGTCCGTGACAGTGGTAGATAGGTGGTGCTATATCCCAGCTAGTTTGCAAATTATGTAGCCCAGCCGACGTCCCCCATGGCTCAGTGGCTTAAGCTGCTGGCTAGTTGGCATCTGCCTCTAGCGGTCATGGGTTCGATCCTCATTAGAGGACCGAGGGAATGCGCGCCACTGACGAGCCCCAATAGGGCGAAACGCGTCTGGCGCTTTTCCGGACTAGGCTCTGCTATGTAGCTTGTGAACTGTTGGGATGAAAGCCTTATCAAATTTACAACTAAAATCCTGCTACTTATGAGTACTATAAAATCAAATGCCTCTCCTAGTTTCAAAATGCTATAGGTATAGCGTCTAGTGAGAGGACGTCATCACCTTGCAGGCTAACCACTGTCCGTGACAGTGGTAGATAGGTGGTGCTATATCCCAGCTAGTTTGCAAATTATGTAGCCCAGCCGACGTCCCCCATGGCTCAGTGGCTTAAGCTGCTGGCTAGTTGGCATCTGCCTCTAGCGGTCATGGGTTCGATCCTCATTAGAGGACCGAGGGAATGCGCGCCACTGACGAGCCCCAATAGGGCGAAACGCGTCTGGCGCTTTTCCGGACTAGGCTCTGCTATGTAGCTTGTGAACTGTTGGGATGAAAGCCTTATCAAATTTACAACTAAAATCCTGCTACTTATGAGTACTATAAAATCAAATGCCTCTCCTAGTTTCAAAATGCTATAGGTATAGCGTCTAGTGAGAGGACGTCATCACCTTGCAGGCTAACCACTGTCCGTGACAGTGGTAGATAGGTGGTGCTATATCCCAGCTAGTTTGCAAATTATGTAGCCCAGCCGACGTCCCCCATGGCTCAGTGGCTTAAGCTGCTGGCTAGTTGGCATCTGCCTCTAGCGGTCATGGGTTCGATCCTCATTAGAGGACCGAGGGAATGCGCGCCACTGACGAGCCCCAATAGGGCGAAACGCGTCTGGCGCTTTTCCGGACTAGGCTCTGCTATGTAGCTTGTGAACTGTTGGGATGAAAGCCTTATCAAATTTACAACTAAATCCTGCTACTTATGAGTACTATAAAATCAAATGCCTCTCCTAGTTTCAAAATGCTATAGGTATAGCGTCTAGTGAGAGGACGTCATCACCTTGCAGGCTAACCACTGTCCGTGACAGTGGTAGATAGGTGGTGCTATATCCCAGCTAGTTTGCAAATTATGTAGCCCAGCCGACGTCCCCCATGGCTCAGTGGCTTAAGCTGCTGGCTAGTTGGCATCTGCCTCTAGCGGTCATGGGTTCGATCCTCATTAGAGGACCGAGGGAATGCGCGCCACTGACGAGCCCCAATAGGGCGAAACGCGTCTGGCGCTTTTCCGGACTAGGCTCTGCTATGTAGCTTGTGAACTGTTGGGATGAAAGCCTTATCAAATTTACAACTAAAATCCTGCTACTTATGAGTACTATAAAATCAAATGCCTCTCCTAGTTTCAAAATGCTATAGGTATAGCGTCTAGTGAGAGGACGTCATCACCTTGCAGGCTAACCACTGTCCGTGACAGTGGTAGATAGGTGGTGCTATATCCCAGCTAGTTTGCAAATTATGTAGCCCAGCCGACGTCCCCCATGGCTCAGTGGCTTAAGCTGCTGGCTAGTTGGCATCTGCCTCTAGCGGTCATGGGTTCGATCCTCATTAGAGGACCGAGGGAATGCGCGCCACTGACGAGCCCCAATAGGGCGAAACGCGTCTGGCGCTTTTCCGGACTAGGCTCTGCTATGTAGCTTGTGAACTGTTGGGATGAAAGTCTTATCAAATTTACAACTAAATCCTGCTACTTATGAGTACTATAAAATCAAATGCCTCTCCTAGTTTCAAAATGCTATAGGTATAGCGCCTGGTGAGAGGACGTCATCACCTTGCAGGCTAACCACTGTCCGTGACAGTGGTAGATAGGTGGTGCTATATCCCAGCTAGTTTGCAAATTATGTAGCCCAGCCGACGTCCCCCATGTCTCAGTGGCTTAAGCTGCTGGCTAGTTGGCATCTGCCTCTAGTGGTCATGGGTTCGATCCTCATTAGAGGACCGAGGGAATGCGCGCCACTGACGAGCCCCAATAGGGCGAAACGCGTCTGGCGCTTTTCCGGACTAGGCTCTGCTATGTAGCTTGTGAAATGTTGGGATGAAAGCCTTATCAAATTTACAACTAAATCCTGCTACTTATGAGTACTATAAAATCAAATGCCTCTCCTAGTTTCAAAATGCTATAGGTATAGCGTCTAGTGAGAGGACGTCATCACCTTGCAGGCTAACCACTGTCCGTGACAGTGGTAGATAGGTGGTGCTATATCCCAGCTAGTTTGCAAATTATGTAGCCCAGCCGACGTCCCCCATGTCTCAGTGGCTTAAGCTGCTGGCTAGTTGGCATCTGCCTCTAGTGGTCATGGGTTCGATCCTCATTAGAGGACCGAGGGAATGCGCGCCACTGACGAGCCCCAATAGGGCGAAACGCGTCTGGCGCTTTTCCGGACTAGGCTCTGCTATGTAGCTTGTGAACTGTTGGGATGAAAGTCTTATCAAATTTACAACTAAATCCTGCTACTTATGAGTACTATAAAATCAAATGCCTCTCCTAGTTTCAAAATGCTACGGGTATAGCGTCTAGTGAGAGGACGTCATCACCTTGCAGGCTAACCACTGTCCGTGACAGTGGTAGATAGGTGGTGCTATATCCCAGCTAGTTTGCAAATTATGTAGCCCAGCCGACGTCCCCCATGGCTCAGTGGCTTAAGCTGCTGGCTAGTTGGCATCTGCCTCTAGCGGTCATGGGTTCGATCCTCATTAGAGGACCGAGGGAATGCGCGCCACTGACGAGCCCCAATAGGGCGAAACGCGTCTGGCGCTTTTCCGGACTAGGCTCTGCTATGTAGCTTGTGAACTGTTGGGATGAAAGCCTTATCAAATTTACAACTAAATCCTGCTACTTATGAGTACTATAAAATCAAATGCCTCTCCTAGTTTCAAAATGCTACGGGTATAGCGTCTAGTGAGAGGACGTCATCACCTTGCAGGCTAACCACTGTCCGTGACAGTGGTAGATAGGTGGTGCTATATCCCAGCTAGTTTGCAAATTATGTAGCCCAGCCGACGTCCCCCATGGCTCAGTGGCTTAAGCTGCTGGCTAGTTGGCATCTGCCTCTAGCGGTCATGGGTTCGATCCTCATTAGAGGACCGAGGGAATGCGCGCCACTGACGAGCCCCAATAGGGCGAAACGCGTCTGGCGCTTTTCCGGACTAGGCTCTGCTATGTAGCTTGTGAACTGTTGGGATGAAAACCTTATCAAATTTACAACTAAATCCTGCTACTTATGAGTACTATAAAATCAAATGCCTCTCCTAGTTTCAAAATGCTACGGGTATAGCGTCTAGTGAGAGGACGTCATCACCTTGCAGGCTAACCACTGTCCGTGACAGTGGTAGATAGGTGGTGCTATATCCCAGCTAGTTTGCAAATTATGTAGCCCAGCCGACGTCCCCCATGGCTCAGTGGCTTAAGCTGCTGGCTAGTTGGCATCTGCCTCTAGCGGTCATGGGTTCGATCCTCATTAGAGGACCGAGGGAATGCGCGCCACTGACGAGCCCCAATAGGGCGAAACGCGTCTGGCGCTTTTCCGGACTAGGCTCTGCTATGTAGCTTGTGAACTGTTGGGATGAAAGCCTTATCAAATTTACAACTAAATCCTGCTACTTATGAGTACTATAAAATCAAATGCCTCTCCTAGTTTCAAAATGCTACGGGTATAGCGTCTAGTGAGAGGACGTCATCACCTTGCAGGCTAACCACTGTCCGTGACAGTGGTAGATAGGTGGTGCTATATCCCAGCTAGTTTGCAAATTATGTAGCCCAGCCGACGTCCCCCATGGCTCAGTGGCTTAAGCTGCTGGCTAGTTGGCATCTGCCTCTAGCGGTCATGGGTTCGATCCTCATTAGAGGACCGAGGGAATGCGCGCCACTGACGAGCCCCAATAGGGCGAAACGCGTCTGGCGCTTTTCCGGACTAGGCTCTGCTATGTAGCTTGTGAACTGTTGGGATGAAAGACTTATCAAATTTACAACTAAATCCTGCTACTTATGAGTACTATAAAATCAAATGCCTCTCCTAGTTTCAAAATGCTACGGGTATAGCGTCTAGTGAGAGGACGTCATCACCTTGCAGGCTAACCACTGTCCGTGACAGTGGTAGATAGGTGGTGCTATATCCCAGCTAGTTTGCAAATTATGTAGCCCAGCCGACGTCCCCCCATGGCTCAGTGGCTTAAGCTGCTGGCTAGTTGGCATCTGCCTCTAGCGGTCATGGGTTCGATCCTCATTAGAGGACCGAGGGAATGCGCGCCACTGACGAGCCCCAATAGGGCGAAACGCGTCTGGCGCTTTTCCGGACTAGGCTCTGCTATGTAGCTTGTGAACTGTTGGGATGAAAGCCTTATCAAATTTACAACTAAATCCTGCTACTTATGAGTACTATAAAATCAAATGCCTCTCCTAGTTTCAAAATGCTACGGGTATAGCGTCTAGTGAGAGGACGTCATCACCTTGCAGGCTAACCACTGTCCGTGACAGTGGTAGATAGGTGGTGCTATATCCCAGCTAGTTTGCAAATTATGTAGCCCAGCCGACGTCCCCCATGGCTCAGTGGCTTAAGCTGCTGGCTAGTTGGCATCTGCCTCTAGCGGTCATGGGTTCGATCCTCATTAGAGGACCGAGGGAATGCGCGCCACTGACGAGCCCCAATAGGGCGAAACGCGTCTGGCGCTTTTCCGGACTAGGCTCTGCTATGTAGCTTGTGAACTGTTGGGATGAAAGCCTTATCGAATTTACAACTAAATCCTGCTACTTATGAGTACTATAAAATCAAATGCCTCTCCTAGTTTCAAAATGCTATGGGTATAGCGTCTAGTGAGAGGACGTCATCACCTTGCAGGCTAACCACTGTCCGTGACAGTGGTAGATAGGTGGTGCTATATCCCAGCTAGTTTGCAAATTATGTAGCCCAGCCGACGTCCCCCATGGCTCAGTGGCTTAAGCTGCTGGCTAGTTGGCATCTGCCTCTAGCGGTCATGGGTTCGATCCTCATTAGAGGACCGAGGGAATGCGCGCCACTGACGAGCCCCAATAGGGCGAAACGCGTCTGGCGCTTTTCCGGACTAGGCTCTGCTATGTAGCTTGTGAACTGTTGGGATGAAAGCCTTATCAAATTTACAACTAAATCCTGCTACTTATGAGTACTATAAAATCAAATGCCTCTCCTAGTTTCAAAATGCTACGGGTATAGCGTCTAGTGAGAGGACGTCATCACCTTGCAGGCTAACCACTGTCCGTGACAGTGGTAGATAGGTGGTGCTATATCCCAGCTAGTTTGCAAATTATGTAGCCCAGCCGACGTCCCCCATGGCTCAGTGGCTTAAGCTGCTGGCTAGTTGGCATCTGCCTCTAGCGGTCATGGGTTCGATCCTCATTAGAGGACCGAGGGAATGCGCGCCACTGACGAGCCCCAATAGGGCGAAACGCGTCTGGCGCTTTTCCGGACTAGGCTCTGCTATGTAGCTTGTGAACTGTTGGGATGAAAGCCTTATCAAATTTACAACTAAATCCTGCTACTTATGAGTACTATAAAATCAAATGCCTCTCCTAGTTTCAAAATGCTACGGGTATAGCGTCTAGTGAGAGGACGTCATCACCTTGCAGGCTAACCACTGTCCGTGACAGTGGTAGATAGGTGGTGCTATATCCCAGCTAGTTTGCAAATTATGTAGCCCAGCCGACGTCCCCCATGGCTCAGTGGCTTAAGCTGCTGGCTAGTTGGCATCTGCCTCTAGCGGTCATGGGTTCGATCCTCATTAGAGGACCGAGGGAATGCGCGCCACTGACGAGCCCCAATAGGGCGAAACGCGTCTGGCGCTTTTCCGGACTAGGCTCTGCTATGTAGCTTGTGAACTGTTGGGATGAAAGCCTTATCAAATTTACAACTAAATCCTGCTACTTATGAGTACTATAAAATCAAATGCCTCTCCTAGTTTCAAAATGCTACGGGTATAGCGTCTAGTGAGAGGACGTCATCACCTTGCAGGCTAACCACTGTCCGTGACAGTGGTAGATAGGTGGTGCTATATCCCAGCTAGTTTGCAAATTATATAACCCAGCCGACGTCCCCCATGGCTCAGTGGCTTAAGCTGCTGGCTAGTTGGCATCTGCCTCTAGCGGTCATGGGTTCGATCCTCATTAGAGGACCGAGGGAATGCGCGCCACTGACGAGCCCCAATAGGGCGAAACGCGTCTGGCGCTTTTCCGGACTAGGCTCTGCTATGTAGCTTGTGAACTGTTGGGATGAAAGCCTTATCAAATTTACAGCTAATTCCTGCTACTTATGAGTACTATAAAATCAAATGCCTCTCCTAGTTTCAAAATGCTACGGGTATAGCGTCTAGTGAGAAGACGTCATCACCTTGCAGGCTAACCACTGTCCGTGACAGTGGTAGATAGGTGGTGCTATATCCCAGCTAGTTTGCAAATTATGTAGCCCAGCCGACGTCCCCCATGGCTCAGTGGCTTAAGCTGCTGGCTAGTTGGCATCTGCCTCTAGCGGTCATGGGTTCGATCCTCATTAGAGGACCGAGGGAATGCGCGCCACTGACGAGCCCCAATAGGGCGAAACGCGTCTGGCGCTTTTCCGGACTAGGCTCTGCTATGTAGCTTGTGAACTGTTGGGATGAAAGCCTTATCAAATTTACAACTAAATCCTGCTACTTATGAGTACTATAAAATCAAATGCCTCTCCTAGTTTCAAAATGCTACGGGTATAGCGTCTAGTGAGAGGACGTCATCACCTTGCAGGCTAACCACTGTCCGTGACAGCGGTAGATAGGTGGTGCTATATCCCAGCTAGCTTGCAAATTATGTAGCCCAGCCGACGTCCCCCATGGCTCCGTGGCTTAAGCTGCTGGCTAGTTGGCATCTGCCTCTAGCGGTCATGGGTTCGATCCTCATTAGAGGACCGAGGGAATGCGCGCCACTGACGAGCCGCAATAGGGCGAAACGCGTCTGGCGCTTTTCCGGACTAGGCTCTGCTATGTAGCTTGTGAACTGTTGGGATGAAAGCCTTATCAAATTTACAACTAAATCCTGCTACTTATGAGTACTATAAAATCAAATGCCTCTCCTAGTTTCAAAATGCTACGGGTATAGCGTCTAGTGAGAGGACGTCATCACCTTGCAGGCTAACCACTGTCCGTGACAGTGGTAGATAGGTGGTGCTATATCCCAGCTAGCTTGCAAATTATGTAGCCCAGCCGACGTCCCCCATGGCTCAGTGGCTTAAGCTGCTGGCTAGTTGGCATCTGCCTCTAGCGGTCATGCGTTCGATCCTCATTAGAGGACCGAGGGAATGCGCGCCACTGACGAGCCCCAATAGGGCGAAACGCGTCTGGCGCTTTTCCGGACTAGGCTCTGCTATGTAGCTTGTGAACTGTTGGGATGAAAGCCTTATCAAATTTACAACAAAATCCTGCTACTTATGAGTACTATAAAATCAAATGCCTCTCCTAGTTTCAAAATGCTACCTCTAGCTGCCTCTAGCGGTCATGGGTTCGATCCTTCTTAGAGGACCGAGGGAATGCGCACCACTGAAGAGCCCCACCAGGGCGAAACTCGTCGGGTGCTTTTCCGGACTATACTCTACTGTGTTGCTTGTGAACTACTGGGAAGAAAGCTTTACCGAATAATCTGAACTGTGGAATGCACATCTATTTGCATATGCCGCTAAATATCGTTGACCACGGACATAAAATGCAAAAAACAAAATAACACATGGCGAAAGGGTTGACTGGTTGAGTTGGCAGTTTACGAACAAATAGCCCAAATGATAACAAAATTCGTTGTTGACTATCCCGCTTCCAAGCTACACCGACAAAAGACAGTGTGTGGATGTGCGGCCGAAACATCTCAAGGGACTACTCTCAGGGAAGCAGGTTGGTTACTGATACAGTTCTATACTAATTTATCTTCCAACTGTGGAAGCGCGTTTGGTGAATTGGAGATGGTAATTAATTGCTAAAAGTATGATTCTTCATCGTTGAGATAACATTCCCATGAAATCCGGCTTGTCAGTTATGAGTGATATAGTTTTTTTGCTAAAGAAATAAAGAGTGCTCATGATTCCATTCCGTGTAAAATGTTACGGCCAAACGATGATTACAGTTGGATAAGCTTCATCTCATTGACACTGCGCGTTTATGTGTTGCTTTCGAAGAGGATAGCAGACCATAACTGATTAAAATCTGATTGCGATGAAGCTCGACTCATCCCAGGCTTCTATGCAGATTACGACCCAGGGAGATTACATATTTTGGCCATCCGCTTCAGGAAATCCCTTGCCTGTGTTTTGAATTTATCTAGCATTTCATGTCTGATTTGGTTTAGATTATGATGACTAAAGTTTAGACGGATTTAGGATCGATTTTATTTGGTTGACATAATCCGTCTGCAGTGGAAAACTGTGCTTGCAATGTGGAAACACACACCATGTTCGTTTTGCCTGATTGTTGTTCGGCATTGTTGATCATCAAACCTGGTAGGCTCGGAGGGATGGAAGCCACAACGGTTGCGTCTTACAACACTAGCCAGCATCTAATAGCAGTTAGCCACGGTGACAGATACACCACCAACTCGCAGTGAAACCAAATGGCTATATAGAACGAACAGTCACTCATTGCCAGGAGGGTTATTGTCCGTGCGATTGACAATTCTCTTTCCAGTTCCGAGAATACACACAGCACTTTTAATAATGGTGGACAGTATTTTCCAAGCACTACTTAGCGGTGATGTAGGTATGGTGTTGCTTAGTTCAGCGCAATTCGACACAAGTCGCAAAGCTAAGCTACCAAGCCGTGGATGCACCAAGTGACGGTTTCGCTCCATTAAGGCCCGTCAGGAATGCGAATTATCTTGGCATCCTTTTAAAAGAGATAAAAATGGGCAGTGGGAAGGCTTCTCGATGCTTCGAGTGGCGGAACCGAGACAGAGCGCGGAGAAAAAACGTTGTTTTACTTAATGACAATACCGCAGACTGTCAGAGCCGCTATCGTAATTTGCTCTGATTTTGCGAGCAGACATCCAAGCTGACAGATCGTTTCGTTATGCAATTTGACAAAAACGGGCTATCAAATGAATGCTCCCCAGGCCCCCATAGCCTAAGAATTATTTTGTTTATTCTAAGTGGTTTCTCACCTACGCAGTGCAAAGTTCATAACTAAAGGAACAGAGGTGTCTAAAAATGGCATATTGAATTTCCTTTGTCCAATTGTTTATGTTAACTAGCGCGCCTACAATTCGGCGCTGAGATCTTACGAAAAATATTGGAGATATTACTGCTTGCAATATAAAAGAATAAAGAATAAGCTATTTGGAAAGCACGCAAGAAAACTGTGTTATATGTTGAATACTTTGATACAAGATATTCAGTCATTTGAAATGGAGATTTTATTTGAGAATTGCCTTGTTGGTAATTGAAAGAGTAACGAGGTTAAGCAGCATGCGTAACACAGAACGAAAACTGAATAGTGAGAAAAAGATTTAGTAGACATAATTTGTTTTGCTCCACCGTGGTTACTTCGGGCACGAGTGCAGAATAACATCACTGAGCGTTGGCTGCATATTACAGCTGCGTCGTCTGTGATTCGGGTGCAATGGCTTCTATGAATCTGAAAGCTGTCAAGTTAGCGTATAGGAAATGCTTGCATTCCGACATCGAGTACGCCTCGACTATTTTCTCGGGCAACATGTACCAATGTTTCACCAATCGACGTTCGAAGCATAGAGCATGAGCTCTTCGCTTTAGATCAGGTACGACTAGATTGTAGCGGTGCTCGCGAGCGCTGCATATTTCGCGTGAGTAAAGCGGCGACCTAAATACGGGGAAGCGACTGACATTTAATATCAGGTGCGTCATGATGAAGTCAACACTAAATAGGCGATACGACAACGTGTATCGCCATAATTGTCCGCATGGCGCGATGCAAGATTCGGAATCCACTGGAGCACAAGGTTCCAGTGCATATTTGAAATGTGAACAAGGTATATGTTTAATTAAGTGTGAAGCTATGCAGGCAGTCGGTTTCTTATTAAAAAGCTCAGGTTGTGCTTCACAATGCTTAATGCTCCTATGCATCCTGTGCTTTGCTTCTCCACTCTATATGTGCCTTACACAGCGCATGAGATTCAGCCAATCGTGGTTCAACGGTCAATCCAGTGGTATTCGCATCGCACTGGTTAGGTTGCTTGGTGCTCAGATTCATCCGCGCATCCTGGTAAAAACAATTATCGTTCGAAAGCTATTAAAATGAAAAGCAGTAAAATAGCTTCAACCACCTAAATAATACACATGTTACGTCTACAATAAATTGCACTTTTCATATGCTGTGAGCCATCGTCAACAGCTAAATTCACCTCACCTGATCATTCGTTTCGGATGGATAGCCCAATTATGAAGGCCCTGAGCGTTTCACATTTTTAATTTTACATGAATGTTTTCAGACTTACTTGAAATATTCCTCGTATAAGCATGATAACTAGCACCATCTCATTCACATTGGTGGGGTAACCATTGCCTCTAGACAGCTTAGATCTTTCGAACAGTAAACTAATTTGTATTCGACTAGCCGGATTACATCTTAAAACTAAGCATCTCAGTCGCAATGATAAAAAAAAGTTGCATAAGAATAATGTACACTGGCTTAGTGGCATCAGTAGAGTAACCGATTATATAAAGTCGAAATTTTGCTATTTGGTTGGAATGTGTTTTCCTTGATCATTTATCCCGCTATATATCCTACTAGAAAGTCAGCCGAACCAATGACCTAGTGGACGGCGACAGGCAAATTCACAAGCAGTTCGCCTGGTCTAAAGTGCATCTAGTGTGAAATCTGCTCACACAAACCATAGTTGCCTCGATGGATTTTACCAGTCTATCAGACCAATAATACCAGACATACAGAAAACATCACAGTTTTTCAGTATTCTTATCACAACTAAGTTAAGTGCTGCTATTGAGGTCGGATTTTCGGCTCAAGAATACAAAAATTGTGAGTGCATTTTAAATGTTAATATGCTTCGTATATCAGATACAGCGAATTTTCACCTCCTTATCGCTTGCTTAAAATCACACAAAATCGTTGATAGCAGAGCGCTGACCGCGGTTGGAACCCCAGTGATTTCGTAAATATTTAGCAATCATTTTGAGTCTGATTGGAGAAAACTTGGTATCTTAATTTTCATTTAATTACTACTAAAATTCAAAAGTGAACATTGTTGCAATCTTATGCAAATTCCCTTCGCAAAAGTCCTTATAGCTTGCTACGTGTCAGGCCTCGTGTAAATCATTGAACAAGGCCAATTTTAACGATTCGCTGCAGGACTTTAGAGGCGGCCGCAGTATGATTAATAGGGCGACAGATTGACAAATCAGTTCGTAGGCCATATGTGCTTTGTGTTGCTATTATCTAATAACCTCGCGGTGGAGGGAAGCATTCGGTAATTATAGAGAGTTGAAGGATATTTGTTATCAATTAGCGCATGATTTAGCGCACATGTTCAAAACAGATGAGGAATACCATCCGGTCCCAGCTGAACCGGTATTTCCAGAAAGTTCACCCTTGTAAATATCACCCAGGCTTGCTTGTATGTTCTAAAGAATTTATTTTGTCATATGTTTTAGGAGAGGGATGTGTGTGTTGGTATTAATTTTAACGGACGTTGCGTGAGAAGAGGCAAGTTCTTCACACATTGGACTATCATCGGTTGCTGTGTCATCTGTCAGAGTCAGGATTTGGATTTCTTGGTAGTGTTTTCCAGTCCACTTTTTGCAAAGCTTAACCAGTATTTTGGCCATTGTCGATATTTTAGCTCTTTGCTTTCCCCGGTAATTTTAGCTTGCATTGATTCCATTCTATCATCAATAGGATTACATTAATGTTGAGCAATATCAATTTACGGAATTGTGATAACAGTTAATTCAATTTAATAGTAGATTTGAATTCTAAGTTTAATTGACTACCACTGGTATGTGTGTTTATCCACAGAGTAGGCGCTAGTAGGTCAATGCATAATGCAAGACGTTTTATAAATTCATTTGTGGCGTATTTAGACCGTAGGTAATGAAGCGTATCTTTTAATACAGGATATGATTAGGTTGTAGAAATTGGTACACTCAATGACTTGGATGTGAAGAACTAGCTAAGCAGTCCCTATGTTTAAAATCATGCTGCAGAGCACAGTATTGTTATTGCAGCCCATTGGTATGTTATCAATATTTACAAAAATTTTCGGGATGCCCAATGGAAATTTCAGATAGAATTTGCTGATTATGTTTATGAGTTCATTAAAATTTTGAATCCAACCATTGATTTGAATGCTATGGATTATTCCCACGAGAATCGCGGACATCAGTTTTCCTACTTAGACATCCAGGCTTTTCGAAACGGGTGAATGCGAATAACACTAAGCTGATTGTCGCCTGAGTTTCAACCTGTTTCACTGACAAAACAACATAGGGAGGTTAATGGAAGACGAATTTTGCAAGCAGGTGCAGTTGGGGGAGATGGAAGCAAAGGTTTATAACAGCAAAACCGAGAAACTTGATAAAGTTGGATGATACCGGATGATCCACTGAAGCTGTTTGCCAGCATTGTTAAGGGCGGCTTAACGCACAGGGTCTTTCAAGATTTAAATCATAGTAGGTTTATTTGTCTCCAGCGAAATGAGTGTTCTAATTGAATGATCATCGGTCAAATCATTATGCACGTTTACGCAAATTCCAGCAGTGGTGCGTAATGTATACTTCTGCTTCTTCGTTCGCCGGGTGCTGTGTTTGCAGACGATTTAAGTATATTGAGAGCGATTATAACCTTCGACGGTTGAGGTCATATTCATTTAGATTTGGTACATATTATTATATGATCTGTAGCAGTCCACCCTCCATGTAACCTATTCAATTCGGTATCTTTTATCCTTATTAAAGTAATAAAGTACAAATCTGCACAATTGACAAACACGGCTACACCCACACATGCCGTGAAGGATCTAGGTGATTCGGAGTCTGTAGACAACACACATATTCTAACTGAAACGGGCTATGCGTGCAATGAGCGCATAAACGCGTGTGTGCGTCAACCATATTTTGACATAATCAATTTGACACATTTGTGACTATCCACCTTTGGCTCTACTGCATCACATGCAAACACCACTTAGCACACGTGGATACGGGTACAACTATGTGTTGCATATCTGAAATTAATTTGCTGCCGCCTGTGCGTTGAACGTCGAGTAGTCAGTGTTCAAAACGGTGCAGGAGCATAGATGGAAAGCATCCTCAGTATAGCAGTTCATGGCGTAGATAGATGTAAATTTTGATGCATTGAACGAGTACCCACTGGCAATGGTAACTTGCATGTTTGAGACACAACGTACGGTGTCTCATACGCTTATTGCGATTTCACAGCATAAGAGGAAAAGCGATAAGCCCGGTAGACATGGGATAAGTACCATTTTGATAAGTATGATCCTATTTTGATTGAGATTTATGTATTTAATATGTAGTAGGCGTAATCGTTAAATAAACGGTAACCAGTATTTTGGTTAGTCTTAGATGTTTCTAAAGTAGAACAATCCAGCATATCCACCTGCTCAACCCTTTGGCTCTAACACGTCCATCAGTATTAATGTAACCAGCAAACATTTTTACATTGCACATAGACATATATGAAGCGCAAATGCTTAACGGACCAAAAGCAAAAACAACAGTTTACCACTCCGTACTATTATTGCGGTTGATGTTACCAACGATAAATCTACCAAATCTAACTCAACCGTAGCTTTCAGTTAAAAGGTGGATCACAGGTAGATTCGCTTAACAAAGTTAACAAGCAACCGGTTGACGTTCTCAGCAAAATAAAAGTGAATGTACCAGGAATTAGAATCAATATGATTGCATTGTTCCTCGTTATTGTTAAACTGATAAATCCGCAAGCAACTATTTAGTGTGTGATAGACCGGGAACCACGCGCACTTCAATCTCACAGGAGAGGTGGACTCTGGATTAAGACCAGTTTGTCAGTGAATTCTTTAGCATGACCACTTTTACGCAATGTTCCGTTTATCCATCGAAAACCCCACATTTCGTAGCCGAATAATTGTTATCTTAAACTACAAAGAACCAGCTAATGCATACTGCTCAATTACGTTGACAAATCTGCAAAAATCCTGGTTAACAGATAATTGTAAATCACCTACGCACACCAGTGCTGTGGAAATGTTGGTGTCGCACCCAATGCACACATACGTTCAAGTGATACGGATTCCGTTTGGAATAGTGTGAGTAAACTGAAAGTCCACACCCTTATGTCACAAGTCTTTGGCTTGGGTTCAAGTTCGTCTTGCGCTGCTGAAGCGCCACTGAAGGATTATGCATCCACCAATTTGAGAATTCTCACGATACAAACTTCCCGAACAAATCAACTGCAGCGATCATCAACAACTGCACTGCGCGTTACATACGAGTGATTATTGCCTGCCACACAGTTCGCCTGTTTCTTCGCCAACCTGAGCTTGAGAAATCAACGTTCTATCTCCAGATCTCAGCCAGGTAGCAAGCAAGCAGTGGAAACTGAGGCACTTAATGGCGCATCGGAAAAATTTCCCACAGCAAATCTCATATTGTGGGAGCCAAGTCACACGGAACACTAATTTAAATCGTGAACATCGAAAGCTACATGTAAATTGTCGTCATGATGCCCTTCGCCTGGGTGCAATTCTGCATTGCTCTTGTTCTCGCAAGCTCAAATATGGCATTCAGCAGTGAGTCATTATCTTAGTCACCTAAGTTTCTGTATGTTTCCAATTGGCGTTGCTTATTGATACACACACTGCTAATACAATTTGTGAATCCAATATCAACACAATTGGGTTAGGTTTAGTGATAGGCAAATTTCTCCTCTAAGTTGCATTATGCCGATTTGAGTCCTCCGCATCAGGATTATTGAATGCTTCGGTGTTTGATGTAAAGCAACGACAGCATGGGCTTGAGTGAGTAACTAATCTTAGTTGCAGGCCAAATTATTACTGAATATTATTCTCGCCCGCTTCTCGACCGTGTTAGCACACCTTGAGTATTGTATTATATGTAGTAAGCACAATATCATCAGCATCATTTGACATGTGATAATTAGCTTGTCCAGTTTATTGTTGTATCTATCTCTATGCGGTTTATGCGACATTGGCAGTTGCGACCACAGCAGCAATTCGTCGCGTTCGATTGGAGATGGGATGCATAGGTTAAATACCGTGTGTCCACTGTCGCTCACTTCACGTCCCCGCTCTCTGCATTTTCTCAATAAATTGTAATAGTTTAAGCGTTGTACATACAGTGTGATATTTGCAAGCAGGTGCACTTGAAATCAAGGGTTCCTCGTTGGATGTGGCGATAATGTGTGAAAACTACTTTGCGCACTTTTGTTTTTTCAATGCCAAACCTTGATCATTCATATTTAACCTGAGGAGCGGTAAGCACTGGACATAGATCAAAATGCGCTTGTGAATGACGCAAAATATTAGGGTACTACAATGACTCACATGCTGTTAAAAGAGGCTATTTCCTAATACGAATATGCACTGCGCAGTGCACGCAAAACCTAGATACTGTGTCCATATTCTTAGCAACGACAAACATGAAACACAGTACACATTGTAAATACGTTCATAATGCAAGCTATTTCGTGTTGCCATGGCAGAAATAGGTATTCCGCCGGATGGTGAGACAGAATACGGGAGAAACCAAATGATCATACATATACGTTGCATGGATATTTGTGGAAGTATCAAATGTCCGACCTGTGCGTAGTTCCGTATTTGTTTCAGGTGATTCGTCTGCCTGCCCTAAAATTGTTTCCTTAGGTGAACATAGGTTATTTAGTTAATAAGCACGGAGTTGGTGCAATGCGCTGGGAGTGAGTCAAATGCCAGTATAAGTGTTTTAATGCGCCACTGTGCTCTTGTTACACGAACTTGCGTCGAACCTTAAGCTGAAGGATAGGGGAGGAATAAGTTCTATACGTTGCATATCTATGAATTTTATCCGTTGCACCGGTAAACGTATTCATTTGTAGCAGCTAGTATTCACATCGCTAATACTGGTTTCGCAAGCTGTGCATTATGTGGTCCAACAAAATCGCATTAACTTTATAGGTTGTGGAGTTCTAATTGGACACAGCTAAGTGGAAACTTCGAAATGAAATTTTGAGCAATACAATATGCTGGCATATCACATCGTTTCATCAGTTCCAACACAGTAACCAGGCATGATTTATACAAGTCAAACGGTTTTGACCAATTCTTTCTATTGAACGGCCGTTGTTCTTGTTGTGGCATATAGATACATCACAACTGCATATTGTCAACGAGTTGGTTTTAGACGCACATTGTTTGTCAAATCCGGATAAACGCAACGGATTTGTGTAATTTGTGTGACGCAACATGCTTCAATTGGACATCAATCCGATATAGGGCGGGGAAATGTTTCTGCATATGGATGTCGCCGGGGGCTCACTCGATCACGTATGTTCGGTGGGTGATTTACTAAATTCGGGCTTTTCCCAGTTTGCTAAATCTTCTTTCACCCTGGATTCCATTCAGTTTCGATTCTGCCTAATAAATCAAATTTGACAAATGAATTATGAAGTGAGAATTATAGGTACAAACCCATATATATCGGACGCGTTAGAAATCATAGACGCACACACCACATGTAGTACTACATGTGTTTCACTGACGAATGTGTTAAACGCTCCTCCCCACGGATGTCTCAAGAATCTCTTTGGTATAACTACAAGCTTTTACTGATTCTGTAATTTTAGTGTCCGCTTATGAGGAAGTGGAGCCTTGGGAATATTCCACGTTCGATGAGACCGACAGAGATTATCCACAACAGAGCTTGCTGACGCACAAGCGGGCTCCAGCGCCGGGTGAGTAAAGACCAGATCAGTCCAATCTAGTTTTAAAGCGTGTGAATGCGGCATTAGCTTGTATATTTCACTGCACAAAATGTACCTCGCGTGCAAGCACTTGATTGTGTACTCACCTTGTCTTACTTCACCGTTCATCCAATAGGCATGTGGCGGACTGCGAAAAGGTAACTGCCCTTGGTCCCACTCGTTTAGGCTGGCAACTTGGTGGAGATGGAGCGGGCTACTGCAAACCGAGTGCCAGCCAAATTTGATGCTGAATGTATGGCAAAATTGCTTAATATAATTGAAATCATAAATGAGTTCTATTCTTCTCTGTACTGTGGTGGGTGCCAGCAAACTTTTACAATTCATTCGTCGTGCCCGGGCGCAAAACTGAGTATTCTGCAAAAATTTATTTTCACTGGAACATAGGTATAACATATATGAAGCAGCATATGCTTGCAACATTTGCAGTTAGGTAGAATTAATTCCATTGAGGACCGCTGTTCCGCATGATTGCTACCCTCGTCTGGTCACGTGAGGTGGAGAGCGATTGAGGCTCCAGTTCTTTGTCCGAGTCGCAATGTAGACGTCGATTACCGTAGGCGGTTGTGCTCTACGAGGACATACGTGCACGAAGTTTCGTTAGCTTATTGATCCGTACTGGTTTCTGTAGTCCAAAGCCGTTGAAAGTGGCTTGTAGTGGGTGGCTGACAGTGGAAATTGCCCGCGATGGTCGAATGCAATTGAAACCACAGATTAAGTCGTAGCTTGGTTAGAAATAACCCCATGGATGTAACTCGAGGACCGCAAGATAGCACAGAGGCTTCTTCATTCATCATAGTATCGCCACGGTGAATACCGTTAGAAACAACAGATTGGTGTGTTGGGATAGAAGCAAGAAGAACACTAAAGCAACTTGGCGAGCTCATACCACTTTCCGTGCGATGGAACTCCGTTAAAATATGCCCACGGAACTCAGGGAATTATTCCGATTAGAATGAGTGTATGAGCACTGCGGCAGGTGAAGTGGAAGACGTAAAACTCTGTGACGGAGGAGAGCACGTGTAGTATGAAACAAGTCAGGTAGGTGACACGCATGGATGCAAATATAGAAACATGTTTTAATTTCCAGCCAACTCTTCCGTTGCTGTGCAGAAATGTGCTAAATATCCATCAGATACCGCAAAGTAAAGTGCACCCAGTCATAGACATTTAGTGCATACTGTCTGAGCGCATTGCTGTTAGAATAAATTTGATTCAGTCTTAACTGCCTTTGAATTCTGACAGGAGACCAAATTAGGTAAATGTAATAACTAAAAAATGTACACAGGTTTTGGCATCCATAGTCTCAGTGGAGAAAACGGGGAATTGATTAAGCTCCAGGAAAATCCTAATTTACATACAAAATCGCTTTTATTTTTTCAGAATGTCTTACCATTTGGTGAGAAATTGCTTTGAACGATTCTTCGTCAT
>OX104071.1:56680595-56703083 GCA_944474145.2 Dicrocoelium dendriticum
AAAAAAAAAAAAAAAAAAAAAAAAAAAAAAAAAAAAAAAAAAAAAATCAATTCTCCATTTTCTCCACTGAGATTATGGACGCCAAAACCTGTGTACATTTCTTTAGTTATTACATTTACCTAATTTGGTCTCCTGTCAGAATTCAAAGGCAGTTAAGACTGAATCAAATTTATTCTAACAGCAACGCGCTCAGACAGTATGCACTAAATGTCTATGACTGGGTGCACTTTACTTTGCGGTATCTGATGGATATTTAGCACATTTCTGCACAGCAACGGAAGAGTTGGCTGGAAATTAAAACATGTTTCTATATTTGCATCCATGCGTGTCACCTACCTGACTTGTTTCATACTACACGTGCTCTCCTCCGTCACAGAGTTTTACGTCTTCCACTTCACCTGCCGCAGTGCTCATACACTCATTCTAATCGGAATAATTCCCTGAGTTCCGTGGGCATATTTTAACGGAGTTCCATCGTACGGAAAGTGGTATGAGCTCGCCAAGTTGCTTTAGTGTTCTTCTTGCTTCTATCCCAACTCGACAATCTGTTGTTTCTAACGGTATTCACCGTGGCGATACTATGATGAATGAAGAAGCCTCTGTGCTATCTTGCGGTCCTCAAATTACATCCATGGGGTTATTTCTAACCAAGCTACGACTTAATCTGTGCTTACAATTGCATTCGACCATCGCGGGCAATTTCCACTGTCAGCCACCCACTACAAGCCACTTTCAACGGCTTTGGACTACAGAAACCAGTACGGATCAATAAGCTAACGAAACTTCGTGCACGTGTGTCCTCGTCGAGCACAACCGCCTACGGTAATCGACGTCTACATTGCGACTCGGACAAAGAACTGGAGCCTCAATCGCTCTCCACCTCACGTGACCAGACGAGGGTAGCAATCATGCGGAACAGCGGTCCTCAATGAATTAATTCTACCTAACTGCAAATGTTGCAAGCATATGCTGCTTCATATATGTTATACCTATGTTCCAGTGAAAATAAATTTTTGCAGAATACTCAGTTTTGCGCCCGGGCACGACGAATGAATTGTAAAAGTTTGCTGGCACCCACCACAGTACAGAGAAGAATAGAACTCATTTATGATTTCAATTATATTAAGCAATTTTTCCATACATTCAGCATCAAATTTGGCTGGCACTCGGTTTGCAGTAGCCCGCTCCATCTCCACCAAGTTGCCAGCCTAAACGAGTGGGACCAAGGGCAGTTACCTTTTCGCAGTCCGCCACATGCCTATTGGATGAACGGTGAAGTAAGACAAGGTGAGTACACAATCAAGTGCTTGCACGCGAGGTACATTTTGTGCAGTGAAATATACAAGCTAATGCCGCATTCACACGCTTTAAAACTAGATTGGACTGATCTGGTCTTTACTCACCCGGCGCTGGAGCCCGCTTGTGCGTCAGCAAGCTCTGTTGTGGATAATCTCTGTCGGTCTCATCGAACGTGGAATATTCCCAAGGCTCCACTTCCTCATAAGCGGACACTAAAATTACAGAATCAGTAAAAGCTTGTAGTTATACCAAAGAGATTCTTGAGACATCCGTGGGGAGGAGCGTTTAACACATTCGTCAGTGAAACACATGTAGTACTACATGTGGTGTGTGCGTCTATGATTTCTAACGCGTCCGATATATATGGGGTTGTCCCTATAATTCTCACTTCATAATTCATTTGTCAAATTTGATTTATTAGGCAGAATCGAAACTGAATGGAATCCAGGGTGAAAGAAGATTTAGCAAACTGGGAAAAGCCCGAATTTAGTAAATCACCCACCGAACATACGTGATCGAGTGAGCCGCCGGCGACATCCATATGCAGAAACATTCCCCCACCCTATATCGGATTGATGTCCAATTGAAGCATGTTGCGTCACACAAATTACACAAATCCGTTGCGTTTAGCCGGATTTGACAAACAATGTGCGTCTAAAACCAACTCGTTGACAATATGCAGTTGTGATGTTTCTATATGCCACAACAAGAACAACGGCCGTTCAATAGAAAGAATTGGTCAAAACCGTTTGACTTGTATAAATCATGCCTGGTTACTGTGTTGGAACTGATGAAACGATGTGATATGCCAGCATATTGTATTGCTCAAAATTTCATTTCGAAGTTTCCACTTAGCTGTGTCCAATTAGAACTCCACAACCTATAAAGTTAATGCGATTTTGTTGGACCACATAATGCACAGCTTGCGAAACCAGTATTAGCGATGTGAATACTAGCTGCCACAAATGAATACGTTTACCGGTGCAACGGATAAAATTCATAGATATGCAACGTATAGAACTTATTCTTCCCCTATCCTTCAGCTTAAGGTTCGACGCAAGTTCGTGTAACAAGAGCACAGTGGCGCATTAAAACACTTATACTGGCATTTGACTCACTCCCAGCGCATTGCACCAACTCCGTGCTTATTAACTAAATAACCTATGTGCAACTAAGAAAACACAATTTTAGGGCAGGCAGACGAATCACCTGAAACAAATACGGAACTACGCACAGGTCGGACATTTGATACTTCCACAAATATCCATGCAACTTATATGTATGATCATTTGGTTTCTCCCGTATTCTGTCTCACCATCCGGCGGAATACCTATTTCTGCCAAGGCAACACGAAATAGCTTGCATTATGAACGTATTTACAATGTGTACTGTGTTTCATGTTTGTCGTTGCTAAGAATATGGACACAGTATCTAGGTTTTGCGTGCACTGCGCAGTGCATATTCGTATTAGAAATAGCCCCTATTAACAGCATGTGAGTCATTGTAGTACCCTAATATTTTGCGTCATTCACAAGCGCATTTTATCTATGTCCAGTGCTTACCGCTCCTCAGGTTAAATATGAATGATCAAGGTTTGGCATTGAAAAAACAAAAGTGCGCAAAGTAGTTTTCACACATAATCGCCACATCCACTGAGGAACCCTTGATTTCAAGTGCACCTGCTTGCAAATATCACACTGTATGTACAACGCTTAAACTATTACAATTTATTGAGAAAATGCAGAGAGCGGGGCCGTGAAGTGAGCGACAGTGGACACACGGTATTTAACCTATGCATCCCATCTCCAATCCAACGCGACGAATTGCTGCTGTGGTCGCAACTGCCAATGTCGCATAAACCGCATAGAGATAGATACAACAATAAACTGGACAAGCTAATTATCACATGTCAAATGATGCTGATGATATTGTGCTTACTACATATAATACAATACTCAAGGTGTGCTAACACGGTCGAGAAGCGGGCGAGAATAATATTCAGTAATAATTCGGCCTGCAACTAAGATTAGTTACTCACTCAAGCCCATGCTGTCGTTGCTTTACATCAAACACCGAAGCATTCAATAATCCTGATGCGGAGGACTCAAATCGGCACAATGCAACTTAGAGGAGAAATTTGCCTATCACTAAACTAAACCCAATTGTGTTGATATTGGATTCACAAATTGTATTAGCAGTGTGTGTATCAATAAGCAACGCCAAATAAAAACATACAGAAACTTAGGTGACTAAGATAATGACTCACTGCTGAATGCCATATTTGAGCTTGCGAGAACAAGAGCAATGCAGAATTGCACCCAGGCGAAGGGCATCATGACGACAATTTACATGTAGCTTTCGATGTTCACGATTTTATATTAGTGTTCCGTGTGACTTGGCTCCCACAATATGAGATTTGCTGTGGGAAATTTTTCCGATGCGCCATTAAGTGCCTCAGTTTCCACTGCTTGCTTGCTACCTGGCTGAGATCTGGAGATAGAACGTTGATTTCTCAAGCTCAGGTTGGCGAAGAAACAGGCGAACTGTGTGGCAGGCAATAATCACTCGTATGTAACGCGCAGTGCAGTTGTTGATGATCGCTGCAGTTGATTTGTTCGGGAAGTTTGTATCGTGAGAATTCTCAAATTGGTGGATGCATAATCCTTCAGTGGCGCTTCAGCAGCGCAAGACGAACTTGAACCCAAGCCAAAGACTTGTGACATAAGGGTGTGGACTTTCAGTTTACTCACACTATTCCAAACGGAATCCGTATCACTTGAACGCATGTGTGCATTGGGTGCGACACCAACATTTCCACAGCATTGGTGTGCGTAGGTGATTTACAATTATCTGTTAACAAGGATATTTGCAGATTTGTCAACGTAATTGAGCAGTATGCATTAGCTGGTTCTTTGTAGTTTAAGATAACAATTATTCGGCTACGAAATGTGAGGTTTTCGATGGATAAACGGAATATTGCGTAAGGGTGGTCATGCTAAAGCATTCACTGACAAACTTATCTTAATGCAGTGTCCACCTCTCCTGTGAGATTGAAGTGCGCGTGGTTCCCGATCTATCACACACTAAATAGTTGCTTGCGGATTTATCAGTTTAACAATAACGAGGAACAATGCAATCATATTGTTTCTAATTCCCGGTACATTCATTTTTATTTTGCTGAGAACGTCAACCGGTTGCTCGTTAACTCTGTTAAGCGAATCTACCTGTGATCCACCTTTTAACTGAAAGCTACGGTTGAGTTAGATTTGGTAGATTTATCGTTGGTAACATCAACCGCAATAATAGTACGGAGTGGTAAACTGTTGTTTTTGCTTTTGGTCCGTTAAGCATTTGCGCTTCATATATGTCTATGTGCAATGTAAAAATGTTTGCTGGTTACATTAATACTGATCGACGTGTTAGAGTCAAATGGTTGAGCAGGTGGATATGCTGGATTTTGCTGCTTTAGCAATATCCGGCACTAATTTACTAACCAAATACTGGTTACCGTTTTTAAGATTGCATCTACTACATAATATATATATACAAGCCTATCAACATATGGTCATAGGTAACAAAATGGTACTTATCCCATGTCTACCGGGCTTATCGCTTTTCATCGTATGCTGGAATATCGTAATAAGCGTATGAGACACCGTACGTTGTGTATCAAGCGTGCAAGTTACCATTGCCAGTAGGAACTCTTCCTAACTACCAAAATCCACATCTAACTACGCCGTGAACCACTATAACGATGCTGCATCCAATTAACGCTCCTGCACCGTGTTGAACATTGACTACTCGACGTTCAACGCACAGGCGGCAGCAAATTAATTTCAGATATGCAACACATAGTTGTACCAGTGTCCACGTTGGCTAAGTGGTGTTTGCAAGAGATGCAGCAGTACTAAATATGGATAGTCACAAATGTGTCGAGTTTGATAAGTCAAAATATGGTTGACGCACACCAGACGATTGGACAGTGGGTGCAATCCAATTAGCTGGCTAGTGCCGTCGTGCTAAAACCTTAGATACTTGAGTTGAATTTGGTTGCAATGTGTTGGACCCGTTCCATCGTCTGTGCCTCAAATCAGATGTTTGGACATTAAGCGGAGGTCAGTTCTCTGACATCGTTCACATGCTGGGAGAAAACATATGAATGACAACCTCTTGAGAACGAGCGCGTTACGTGCGTTTATGCGCTCATTGCACGCATAGCCCGTTTCAGTTAGAATATGTGTGTTGTCTACAGACTCCGAATCACCTAGATCCTTCACGGCATGTGTGGGTGTAGCCGTGTTTGTCAATTGTGCAGATTGGGACATTATTAGTTTAATAAGGAACAAGCATACCGAATTTAAAAGTCTACATTGAAGGTGGACTGCTACAGATCACATAAAAGCATGTTTGAAATCGAACTGAATATGGCCTCAACCGTCGAAAGTTATAATCGCTCTCAATGTACTCAGATCGTCTGCAAACACAGCACCCGGCGAACGAAGAAGCAGAAGTATACATTACGCACCACTGCTGGAATTTGCGTAAACGTGCATAATGATTTGACCGATGATCATTCAATTAGAACACTCATTTCGCTGGAGACAAATAAACCTACTATGATTTAAATCTTGAAAGACCCTGTGCGTTAAGCCGCCCTTAACAATGCTGGCAAACAGCTTCAGTGGATCATCCGGTATCATCCAACTTTATCAAGTTTCTCGGTTTTGCTGTTATAAACCTTTGCTTCCATCTCCCCCAACTGCACCTGCTTGCAAAATTCGTCTTCCATTAACCTCCCTATGTTGTTTTGTCAGTGAAACAGGTTGAAACTCAGGCGACAATCAGCTTAGTGTTATTCGCATTCACCCGTTTCGAAAAGCCTGGATGTCTAAGTAGGAAAACTGATGTCCGCGATTCTCGTGGGAATAATCCATAGCATTCAAAACAATGGTTGGATTCAGAATTTTAATGAACTCATAAACATAATCAGCAAATTCTATCTGAAATTTCCATTGGGCATCCCGAAAATTTTTGTAAATATTGATAACATACCAATGGGCTGCAATAACAATACTGTGCTCTGCAGCATGATTTTAAACATAGGGACTGCTTAGCTAGTTCTTCACATCCAAGTCATTGAGTGTACCAATTTCTACAACCTAATCATATCCTGTATTAAAAGATACGCTTCATTACCTACGGTCTAAATACGCCACAAATGAATTTATAAAACGTCTTGCATTATGCATTGACCTACTAGCGCCTACTCTGTGGATAAACACACATACCAGTGGTAGTCAATTAAACTTAGAATTCAAATCTACTATTAAATTGAATTAACTGTTATCACAATTCCGTAAATTGATATTGCTCAACATTAATGTAATCCTATTGATGATAGAATGGAATCAATGCAAGCTAAAATTACCGGGGAAAGCAAAGAGCTAAAATATCGACAATGGCCAAAATACTGGTTAAGCTTTGCAAAAAGTGGACTGGAAAACACTACCAAGAAATCCAAATCCTGACTCTGACAGATGACACAGCAACCGATGATAGTCTAATGTGTGAAGAACTTGCCTCTTCTCACGCAACGTCCGTTAAAATTAATACCAACACACACATCCCTCTCCTAAAACATATGACAAAATAAATTCTTTAGAACATACAAGCAAGCCTGGGTGATATTTACAAGGGTGAACTTTCTGGAAATACCGGTTCAGCTGGGACCGGATGGTATTCCTCATCTGTTTTGAACATGTGCGCTAAAAGCATGCGCTAATTGATAACAAATGTCTTTAAAACCTCTATAATTACCGAATGCTTCCCTCCACCGCGAGGGTACTAGATAATAGCAACACAACGCACATATGGCCTACGAACTGATATGTCAATCTGTCGCCCTATTAATCATACTGCGGCCGCCTCTAAAGTCCTGCAGCGAATCGTTAAAATTGGCCTTGTTCAATGATTTACACGAGGCCTGACACGTAGCAAGCTACAAGGATTTTTGCGAAGCGAATTTGCATAAGATTGCAACAATGTTCACTTTTGAATTTTAGTAGTAATTAAATGAAAATTAAGATACCAAGTTTTCTCCAATCAGACTCAAAAGGTTTGCTAAATATTTACGAAATCACTGGGGTTCCAACCGCGGTCAGCGCTCTGCTATCAACGATTTTGTGTGATTTTAAGCAAGCGATAAGGAGGTGAAAATTCGCTGTATCTGAAATACGAAGCATATTAACATTTAAAATGCACTCACAATTTTTGTATTCTTGAGCCGAAAATCCGACCTCAATAGCAGCACTTAACTTAGTTGTGATAAGAATACTGAAAAACTGTGATGTTTTCTGTATGTCTGGTATTATTGGTCTGATAGACTGGTAAAATCCATCGAGGCAACTATGGTTTGTGTGAGCAGATTTCACACTAGATGCACTTTAGACCAGGCGAACTGCTTGTGAATTTGCCTGTCGCCGTCCACTAGGTCATTGGTTCGGCTGACTTTCTAGTAGGACATATAGCGGGATAAATGATCAAGGAAAACACATTCCAACCAAATAGCAAAATTTCGACTTTATATAATCGGTTACTCTACTGATGCCACTAAGCCAGTGTACATTATTCTTATGCAACTTATTTTATCATTGCGACTGAGATGCTTAGTTTTAAGATGTAATCCGGCTAGTCGAATACAAATTAGTTTACTGTTCGAAAGATCTAAGCTGTCTAGAGGCAATGGTTACCCCACCAATGTGAATGAGATGGTGCTAGTTATCATGCTTATACGAGGAATATTTCAAGTAAGTCTGAAAACATTCATGTAAAATTAAAAATGTGAAACGCTCAGGGCCTTCATAATTGGGCTATCCATCCGAAACGAATGATCAGGTGAGGTGAATTTAGCTGTTGACGATGGCTCACAGCATATGAAAAGTGCAATTTATTGTAGACGTAACGTGTGTATTATTTAGGTGGTTGAAGCTATTTTACTGCTTTTCATTTTAATAGCTTTCGAACGATAATTGTTTTTACCAGGATGCGCGGATGAATCTGAGCACCAAGCAACCTAACCAGTGCGATGCGAATACCACTGGATTGACCGTTGAACCACGATTGGCTGAATCTCATGCGCTGTGTAAGGCACATATAGAGTGGAGAAGCAAAGCACAGGATGCATAGGAGCATTAAGCATTGTGAAGCACAACCTGAGCTTTTTAATAAGAAACCGACTGCCTGCATAGCTTCACACTTAATTAAACATATACCTTGTTCACATTTCAAATATGCACTGGAACCTTGTGCTCCAGTGGATTCCGAATCTTGCATCGCGCCATGCGGACAATTATGGCGATACACGTTGTCGTATCGCCTATTTAGTGTTGACTTCACCATGACGCACCTGATATTAAATGTCAGTCGCTTCCCCGTATTTAGGTCGCCGCTTTACTCACGCGAAATATGCAGCGCTCGCGAGCACCGCTACAATCTAGTCGTACCTGATCTAAAGCGAAGAGCTCATGCTCTATGCTTCGAACGTCGATTGGTGAAACATTGGTACATGTTGCCCGAGAAAATAGTCGAGGCGTACTCGATGTCGGAATGCAAGCATTTCCTATACGCTAACTTGACAGCTTTCAGATTCATAGAAGCCATTGCACCCGAATCACAGACGACGCAGCTGTAATATGCAGCCAACGCTCAATGATGTTATTCTGCACTCGTGCCCGAAGTAACCACGGTGGAGCAAAACAAAGTATGTCTACTAAATCTTTTTCTCACTATTCAGTTTTCGTTCTGTGTTCCGCATGCTGCTTAACCTCGTTTCTCTTTCAATTACCAACAAGGCAATTCTCAAATAAAATCTCCATTTCAAATGACTGAATATCTTGTATCAAAGTATTCAACATATAACACAGTTTTCTCGCGTGCTTTCCAAATAGCTTATTCTTTATTCTTTTATATTGCAAGCAGTAATATCTCCAATATTTTTCGTAAGATCTCGGCGCCGAATTGTAGGCGCGCTAGTTAACATAAACAATTGGACAAAGGAAATTCAATATGCCATTTTTAGACACCTCTGTTCCTTTAGTTATGAACTTTGCACTGCGTAGGTGAGAAACCACTTAGAATAAACAAAATAATTCTTAGGCTATGGAGGCCTGGGGAGCATTCAGTTGATAGCCCGTTTTTGTCAAATTGCCTAACGAAACGATCTGTCAGCTTGGATGTCTGCTCGCAAAATCAGAGCAAATTACGATAGCGGCTCTGACAGTCTGCGGTATTGTCATTAAGTAAAACAACGTTTTTTCTCCGCGCTCTGTCTCGGTTCCGCCACTCGAAGCATCGAGAAGCCTTCCCACTGCCCATTTTTATCTCTTTTAAAAGGATGCCAAAATAATTCGCATTCCTGACGGGCCTTAATGGAGCGAAACCGTCACTTGGTGCATCCACGGCTTGGTAGCTTAGCTTTGCGACTTGTGTCGAATTGCGCTGAACTAAGCAACACCATACCTACATCACCGCTAAGTAGTGCTTAGAAAATACTGTCCACCATTATTAAAAGTGCTGTGTGTATTCTCGGAACTGGAAAGAGAATTGTCAATCGCACGGACAATAACCCTCCTGGCAATGAGTGATTGTTCGTTCTATATAGCCATTTGGTTTCACTGCGAGTTGGTGGTGTATCTGTCACCGTGGCTAACTGCTATTAGATGCTGGCTAGTGTTGTAAGACGCAACCGTTGTGGCTTCCATCCCTCCGAGCCTACCAGGTTTGATGATCAACAATGCCGAACAACAATCAGGCAAAACGAACATGGTGTATGTTTCCAGATTGCAAGCACAGTTTTCCACTGCAGACGGATTATGTAAACCAAATAAAATCGATCCTAAATCCGTCTAAACTTTAGTCATCATAATCTAAACCAAATCAGACATGAAATGCTAGATAAATTCAAAACACAGGCAAGGGATTTCCTGAAGCGAAGGGCCAAAATATGTAATCTCCCTTGGTCGTAATCTGCATAGAAGCCTGGGATGAGTCGAGCTTCATCGCAATCAGATTTTAATCAGTTATGGTCTGCTATCCTCTTCGAAAGCAACACATAAACGCGCAGTGTCAATGAGATGAAGCTTATCCAACTGTAATCATCGTTTGGCCGTAACATTTTACACGGAATGGAATCATGAGCACTCTTTATTTCTTTAGCAAAAAAACTATATCACTCATAACTGACAAGCCGGATTTCATGGGAATGTTATCTCAACGATGAAGAATCATACTTTTAGCAATTAATTACCATCTCCAATTCACCAAACGCGCTTCCACAGTTGGAAGATAAATTAGTATAGAACTGTATCAGTAACCAACCTGCTTCCCTGAGAGTAGTCCCTTGAGATGTTTCGGCCGCACATCCACACACTGTCTTTTGTCGGTGTAGCTTGGAAGCGGGATAGTCAACAACGAATTTTGTTATCATTTGGGCTATTTGTTCGTAAACTGGCCACTCAACCAGTCATCCCTTTCGCCATGTGTTATTTTGTTTTTTGCATTTTATGTCCGTAGTCAACGATATTTAGCGGCATATGCAAATAGATGTGCATTCAACAGTTCAGATTATTCCGGTAAAGCTTTCTTCCCAGTAGTTCACAAGCAACACAGTAGAGTATAGTCCGGAAAAGCACCCGACGAGTTTCGCCCTGGTGGGGCTCGTCAGTGGTGCGCATTCCCTCGGTCCTCTAAGAAGGATCGAACACATGACCGCTAGAGGCAGCTAGAGGTAGCATTTTGAAACTAGGAGAGGCATTTGATTTTATAGTACTCATAAGTAACAGGAATTTGTTGTAAATTTGATGAGGCTGTCATCCCAACATTTCACAAGCTACATAGCAGAGCCTAGTCCGGAAAAGCGCCAGACGCGTTTGGCCCTATTGGGGCTCGTCAGTGGCGCGCATTCCCTCGGTCCTCTAATGAGGATCGAACGCATGACCGCTAGAGGCAGATGCCAACTAGCCAGCAGCTTAAGCCACTGAGCCATGGGGGACGTCGGCTGGGCTACATAATTTGCAAGCTAGCTGGGATATAGCACCACCTATCTACCACTGTCACGGACAGTGGTTAGCCTGCAAGGTGATGACGTCCTCTCACTAGACGCTATACCCGTAGCATTTTGAAACTAGGAGAGGCATTTGATTTTATAGTACTCATAAGTAGCAGGATTTAGTTGTAAATTTGATAAGGTTTTCATCCCAACAGTTCACAAGCTACATAGCAGAGCCTAGTCCGGAAAAGCGCCAGACGCGTTTCGCCCTATTGGGGCTCGTCAGTGGCGCGCATTCCCTCGGTCCTCTAATGAGGATCGAACCCATGACCGCTAGAGGCAGATGCCAACTAGCCAGCAGCTTAAGCCACTGAGCCATGGGGGACGTCGGCTGGGCTACATAATTTGCAAACTAGCTGGGATATAGCACCACCTATCTACCACTGTCACGGACAGTGGTTAGCCTGCAAGGTGATGACGTCCTCTCACTAGACGCTATACCCGTAGCATTTTGAAACTAGGAGAGGCATTTGATTTTATAGTACTCATAAGTAGCAGGATTTAGTTGTAAATTTGATAAGGCTTTCATCCCAACAATTCACAAGCTACATAGCAGAGCCTAGTCCGGAAAAGCGCCAGACGCGTTTCGCCCTATTGGGGCTCGTCAGTGGCGCGCATTCCCTCGGTCCTCTAATGAGGATCGAACCCATGACCGCTAGAGGCAGATGCCAACTAGCCAGCAGCTTAAGCCACTGAGCCATGGGGGACGTCGGCTGGGCTACATAATTTGCAAACTAGCTGGGATATAGCACCACCTATCTACCACTGTCACGGACAGTGGTTAGCCTGCAAGGTGATGACGTCCTCTCACTAGACGCTATACCCGTAGCATTTTGAAACTAGGAGAGGCATTTGATTTTATAGTACTCATAAGTAGCAGGAATTAGCTGTAAATTTGATAAGGTTTTCATCCCAACAGTTCACAAGCTACATAGCAGAGCCTAGTCCGGAAAAGCGCCAGACGCGTTTCGCCCTATTGGGGCTCGTCAGTGGCGCGCATTCCCTCGGTCCTCTAATGAGGATCGAACCCATGACCGCTAGAGGCAGATGCCAACTAGCCAGCAGCTTAAGCCACTGAGCCATGGGGGACGTCGGCTGGGCTACATAATTTGCAAACTAGCTGGGATATAGCACCACCTATCTACCACTGTCACGGACAGTGGTTAGCCTGCAAGGTGATGAGGTCCTCTCACTAGACGCTATACCCGTAGCATTTTGAAACTAGGAGAGGCATTTGATTTTAGAGTACTCATAAGTAGCAGGATTTAGTTGTAAATTTGATAAGGCTTTCATCCCAACAGTTCACAAGCTACATAGCAGAGCCTAGTCCGGAAAAGCGCCAGACGCGTTTCGCCCTATTGGGGCTCGTCAGTGGCGCGCATTCCCTCAGTCCTCTAATGAGGATCGAACCCATGACCGCTAGAGGCAGATGCCAACTAGCCAGCAGCTTAAGCCACTGAGCCATGGGGGACGTCGGCTTGACTACATAATTTGCAAACTAGCTGGGATATAGCACCACCTATCTACCACTGTCACGGACAGTGGTTAGCCTGCAAGGTGATGACGTCCTCTCACTAGACGCTATACCCGTAGCATTTTGAAACTAGAAGAGGCATTTGATTTTATAGTACTCATAAGTAGCAGGATTTAGTTGTAAATTTGATAAGGCTTTCATCCCAACAGTTCACAAGCTACATAGCAGAGCCTAGTCCGGAAAAGCGCCAGACGCGTTTCGCCTTATTGGGGCTCGTCAGTGGCGCGCATTCCCTCGGTCCTCTAATGAGGATCGAACCCATGACCGCTAGAGGCAGATGCCAACTAGCCAGCAGCTTAAGCCACTGAGCCATGGGGGACGTCGGCTGGGCTACATACTTTGCAAACTAGCTGGGATATAGCACCACCTATCTACCACTGTCACGGACAGTGGTTAGCCTGCAAGGTGATGACGTCCTCTCACTAGACGCTATACCCGTAGCATTTTGAAACTAGAAGAGGCATTTGATTTTATAGTACTCATAAGTAGCAGGATTTAGTTGTAAATTTGATAAGGCTTTCATCCCAACAGTTCACAAGCTACATAGCAGAGCCTAGTCCGGAAAAGCGCCAGACGCGTTTCGCCCTATTGGGGCTCGTCAGTGGCGCGCATTCCCTCGGTCCTCTAATGAGGATCGAACCCATGACCGCTAGAGGCAGATGCCAACTAGCCAGCAGCTTAAGCCACTGAGCCATGGGGGACGTCGGCTGGGCTACATAATTTGCAAACTAGCTGGGATATAGCACCACCTATCTACCACTGTCACGGACAGTGGTTAGCCTGCAAGGTGATGACGTCCTCTCACTAGACGCTATACCCGTAGCATTTTGAAACTAGGAGAGGCATTTGATTTTATAGTACTCATAAGTAGCAGGATTTAGTTGTAAATTTGATAAGGCTTTCATCCCAACAGTTCACAAGCTACATAGCAGAGCCTAGTCCGGAAAAGCGCCAGACGCGTTTCGCCCTATTGGGGCTCGTCAGTGGCGCGCATTCCCTCGGTCCTCTAATGAGGATCGAACCCATGACCGCTAGAGGCAGATGCCAACTAGCCAGCAGCTTAAGCCACTGAGCCATGGGGGACGTCGGCTGGGCTACATACTTTGCAAACTAGCTGGGATATAGCACCACCTATCTACCACTGTCACGGACAGTGGTTAGCCTGCAAGGTGATGACGTCCTCTCACTAGACGCTATACCTGTAGCATTTTGAAACTAGGAGAGGCATTTGATTTTATAGTACTCATAAGTAGCAGGATTTAGTTGTAAATTTGATAAGGCTTTCATCCCAACAGTTCACAAGCTACATAGCAGAGCCTAGTCCGGAAAAGCGCCAGACGCGTTTCGCCCTATTGGGGCTCGTCAGTGGCGCGCATTCCCTCGGTCCTCTAATGAGGATCGAACCCATGACCGCTAGAGGCAGATGCCAACTAGCCAGCAGCTTAAGCCACTGAGCCATGGGGGACGTCGGCTGGGCTACATAATTTGCAAGCTAGCTGGGATATAGCACCACCTATCTACCACTGTCACGGACAGTGGTTAGCCTGCAAGGTGATGACGTCCTCTCACTAGACGCTATACCCGTAGCATTTTGAAACTAGGAGAGGCATTTGATTTTATAGTACTCATAAGTAGCAGGATTTAGTTGTAAATTTGATAAGGCTTTCATCCCAACAGTTCACAAGCTACATAGCAGAGCCTAGTCCGGAAAAGCGCCAGACGCGTTTCGCCCTATTGGGGCTCGTCAGTGGCGCGCATTCCCTCGGTCCTCTAATGAGGATCGAACCCATGACCGCTAGAGGCAGATGCCAACTAGCCAGCAGCTTAAGCCACTGAGCCATGGGGGACGTCGGCTGGGCTACATAATTTGCAAACTAGCTGGGATATAGCACCACCTATCTACCACTGTCACGGACAGTGGTTAGCCTGCAAGGTGATGACGTCCTCTCACTAGACGCTATACCCGTAGCATTTTGAAACTAGGAGAGGCATTTGATTTTATAGTACTCATAAGTAGCAGGATTTAGTTGTAAATTTGATAAGGCTTTCATCCCAACAGTTCACAAGCTACATAGCAGAGCCTAGTCCGGAAAAGCGCCAGACGCGTTTCGCCCTATTGGGGCTCGTCAGTGGCGCGCATTACCTCGGTCCTCTAATGAGGATCGAACCCATGACCGCTAGAGGCAGATGCCAACTAGCCAGCAGCTTAAGCCACTGAGCCATGGGGGACGTCGGCTGGGCTACATAATTTGCAAACTAGCTGGGATATAGCACCACCTATCTACCACTGTCACGGACAGTGGTTAGCCTGCAAGGTGATGACGTCCTCTCACTAGACGCTATACCCGTAGCATTTTGAAACTAGGAGAGGCATTTGATTTTATAGTACTCATAAGTAGCAGGATTTAGTTGTAAATTTGATAAGGCTTTCATCCCAACAGTTCACAAGCTACATAGCAGAGCCTAGTCCAGAAAAGCGCCAGACGCGTTTCGCCCTATTGGGGCTCGTCAGTGGCGCGCATTCCCTCGGTCCTCTAATGAGGATCGAACCCATGACCGCTAGAGGCAGATGCCAAATAGCCAGCAGCTTAAGCCACTGAGCCATGGGGGACGTCGGCTGGGCTACATAATTTGCAAACTAGCTGGGATATAGCACCACCTATCTACCACTGTCACGGACAGTGGTTAGCCTGCAAGGTGATGACGTCCTCTCACTAGACGCTATACCCGTAGCATTTTGAAACTAGGAGAGGCGTTTGACTTTATAGTACTCATAAGTAGCAGGATTTAGTTGTAAATTTGATAAGGCTTTCATCCCAACAATTCACAAGCTACATAGCAGAGCCTAGTCCGGAAAAGCGCCAGACGCGTTTCGCCCTATTGGGGCTCGTCAGTGGCGCGCATTCCCTCGGTCCTCTAATGAGGATCGAACCCATGACCGCTAGAGGCAGATGCCAACTAGCCAGCAGCTTAAGCCACTGAGCCATGGGGGACGTCGGCTGGGCTACATACTTTGCAAACTAGCTGGGATATAGCACCACCTATCTACCACTGTCACGGACAGTGGTTAGCCTGCAAGGTGATGACGTCCTCTCACTAGACGCTATACCCGTAGCATTTTGAAACTAGGAGAGGCATTTGATTTTATAGTACTCATAAGTAGCAGGATTTAGTTGTAAATTTGATAAGGCTTTCATCCCAACAGTTCACAAGCTACATAGCAGAGCCTAGTCCGGAAAAGCGCCAGACGCGTTTCGCCCTATTGGGGCTCGTCAGTGGCGCGCATTCCCTCGGTCCTCTAATGAGGATCGAACCCATGACCGCTAGAGGCAGATGCCAACTAGCCAGCAGCTTAAGCCACTGAGCCATGGGGGACGTCGGCTGGGCTACATAATTTGCAAACTAGCTGGGATATAGCACCACCTATCTACCACTGTCACGGACAGTGGTTAGCCTGCAAGGTGATGACGTCCTCTCACTAGACGCTATACCCGTAGCATTTTGAAACTAGGAGAGGCATTTGATTTTATAGTACTCATAAGTAGCAGGATTTAGTTGTAAATTTGATAAGGCTTTCATCCCAACAGTTCACAAGCTACATAGCAGAGCCTAGTCCGGAAAAGCGCCAGACGCGTTTCGCCCTATTGGGGCTCGTCAGTGGCGCGCATTCCCTCGGTCCTCTAATGAGGATCGAACCCATGACCGCTAGAGGCAGATGCCAACTAGCCAGCAGCTTAAGCCACTGAGCCATGGGGGACGTCGGCTGGGCTACATAATTTGCAAACTAGCTGGGATATAGCACCACCTATCTACCACTGTCACGGACAGTGGTTAGCCTGCAAGGTGATGACGTCCTCTCACTAGACGCTATACCCGTAGCATTTTGAAACTAGGAGAGGCATTTGATTTTATAGTACTCATAAGTAGCAGGATTTAGTTGTAAATTTGATAAGGCTTTCATCCCAACAGTTCACAAGCTACATAGCAGAGCCTAGTCCGGAAAAGCGCCAGACGCGTTTCGCCCTATTGGGGCTCGTCAGTGGCGCGCATTCCCTCGGTCCTCTAATGAGGATCGAACCCATGACCGCTAGAGGCAGATGCCAACTAGCCAGCAGCTTAAGCCACTGAGCCATGGGGGACGTCGGCTGGGCTACATAATTTGCAAACTAGCTGGGATATAGCACCACCTATCTACCACTGTCACGGACAGTGGTTAGCCTGCAAGGTGATGACGTCCTCTCACTAGACGCTATACCCGTAGCATTTTGAAACTAGGAGAGGCGTTTGATTTTATAGTACTCATAAGTAGCAGGATTTAGTTGTAAATTTGATAAGGCTTTCATCCCAACAGTTCACAAGCTACATAGCAGAGCCTAGTCCGGAAAAGCGCCAGACGCGTTTCGCCCTATTGGGGCTCGTCAGTGGCGCGCATTCCCTCGGTCCTCTAATGAGGATCGAACCCATGACCGCTAGAGGCAGATGCCAACTAGCCAGCAGCTTAAGCCACTGAGCCATGGGGGACGTCGGCTGGGCTACATAATTTGCAAACTAGCTGGGATATAGCACCACCTATCTACCACTGTCACGGACAGTGGTTAGCCTGCAAGGTGATGACGTCCTCTCACTAGACGCTATACCCGTAGCATTTTGAAACTAGGAGAGGCATTTGATTTTATAGTACTCATAAGTAGCAGGATTTAGTTGTAAATTTGATAAGGCTTTCATCCCAACAGTTCACAAGCTACATAGCAGAGCCTAGTCCGGAAAAGCGCCAGACGCGTTTCGCCCTATTGGGGCTCGTCAGTGGCGCGCATTCCCTCGGTCCTCTAATGAGGATCGAACCCATGACCACTAGAGGCAGATGCCAACTAGCCAGCAGCTTAAGCCACTGAGACATGGGGGACGTCGGCTGGGCTACATAATTTGCAAACTAGCTGGGATATAGCACCACCTATCTACCACTGTCACGGACAGTGGTTAGCCTGCAAGGTGATGACGTCCTCTCACTAGACGCTATACCTATAGCATTTTGAAACTAGGAGAGGCATTTGATTTTATAGTACTCATAAGTAGCAGGATTTAGTTGTAAATTTGATAAGGCTTTCATCCCAACAGTTCACAAGCTACATAGCAGAGCCTAGTCCGGAAAAGCGCCAGACGCGTTTCGCCCTATTGGGGCTCGTCAGTGGCGCGCATTCCCTCGGTCCTCTAATGAGGATCGAACCCATGACCGCTAGAGGCAGATGCCAACTAGCCAGCAGCTTAAGCCACTGAGCCATGGGGGACGTCGGCTGGGCTACATAATTTGCAAACTAGCTGGGATATAGCACCACCTATCTACCACTGTCACGGACAGTGGTTAGCCTGCAAGGTGATGACGTCCTCTCACTAGACGCTATAACTATAGCATTTTGAAACTAGGAGAGGCATTTGATTTTATAGTACTCATAATTAGCAGGATTTTAGTTGTAAATTTGATAAGGCTTTCATCCCAACAGTTCACAAGCTACATAGCAGAGCCTAGTCCGGAAAAGCGCCAGACGCGTTTCGCCCTATTGAGGCTCGTCAGTGGGGCGCATTCCCTCTGTCCTCTAATGAAGATCGAAACCATGACCGCTATAGGCAGATGCCAACTAGCCAGCAGCTTAAGCCACTAAGCCATGGGGGACGTCGGCTGGGCTACATAATTTGCAAACTAGCTGGGATATAGCACCACCTATCTACCACTGTCACGGACAGTGGTTAGCCTGCAAGGTGATGACGTCCTCTCACTAGACGCTATACCCATAGCATTTTGAAACTAGGAGAGGCATTTGATTTTATAGTACTCATAAGTAGCAGGATTTAGTTGTAAATTTGATAAGGCTTTCATCCCAACATTTCACAAGCTACATAGCAGAGCCTAGTCCGGAAAAGCGCCAGACGCGTTTCGCCCTATTGGGGCTCGTCAGTGGCGCGCATTCCCTCGGTCCTCTAATGAGGATCGAACCCATGACCGCTAGAGGCAGATGCCAACTAGCCAGCAGCTTAAGCCACTGAGCCATGGGGGACGTCGGCTGGGCTACATAATTTGCAAACTAGCTGGGATATAGCACCACCTATCTACCACTGTCACGGACAGTGGTTAGCCTGCAAGGTGATGACGTCCTCTCACTAGACGCTATACCCGTAGCATTTGAAACTAGGAGAGGCATTTGATTTTATAGTACTCATAAGTAGCAGGATTTAGTTGTAAATTTGATAAGGCTTTCATCCCAACAGTTCACAAGCTACATAGCAGAGCCTAGTCCGGAAAAGCGCCAGACGCGTTTCGCCCTATTGGGGCTCGTCAGTGGTGCGCATTCCCTCGGTACCCTAATGGGGATCGAACCCATGACCGCTAGAGGCAGATGCCAACTAGCCAGCAGCTTAAGCCACTAAGCCATGGGGGACGTTGGCTGGGCTACATAATTTGCAAACTAGCTGGGATATAGCACCACCTATCTACCACTGTCACGGACAGTGGTTAGCCTGCAAGGTGATGACGTCCTCTCACTAGACGCTATACCCATAGCATTTTGAAACTAGGAGAGGCTTTTGATGTTATAGTACTCATAAGTAGCAGGATTTTAGTTGTAAATTTGATAAGGCTTTCATCCCAACAGTTCACAAGCTACATAGCAGAGCCTAGTCCGGAAAAGCGCCAGACGCGTTTCGCCCTATTGGGGCTCGTCAGTGGCGCGCATTCCCTCGGTCCTCTAATGAGGATCGAACCCATGACCGCTAGAGGCAGATGCCAACTAGCCAGCAGCTTAAGCCACTGAGCCATGGGGGACGTCGTCTGGGCTACATAATTTGTAAACTAGCTGGGATATAGCACCACCTATCTACCACTGTCACGGACAGTGGTTAGCCTGCAAGGTGATGACGTCCTCTCACTAGACGCTATACCCGTAGCATTTGAAACTAGGAGAGGCATTTGATTTTATAGTACTCATAAGTAGCAGGATTTAGTTGTAAATTTGATAAGGCTTTCATCCCAACATTTCACAAGCTACATAGCAGAGCCTAGTCCAGAAATGCGCCAGACGCGTTTCGCCCTATTGGGGCTCGTCAGTGGCGCGCATTCCCTCGGTCCTCTAATGAGGATCGAACCCATGACCGCTAGAGGCAGATGCCAACTAGCCAGCAGCTTAAGCCACTGAGCCATGGGGGACGTCGGCTGGGCTACATAATTTGCAAACTAGCTGGGATATAGCACCACCTATCTACCACTGTCACGGACAGTGGTTAGCCTGCAAGGTGATGACGTCCTCTCACTAGACGCTATACCCGTAGCATTTTGAAACTAGGAGAGGCATTTGATTTTATAGTACTCATAAGTAGCAGGATTTAGTTGTAAATTTGATAAGGCTTTCATCCCAACAGTTCACAAGCTACATAGCAGAGCCTAGTCCGGAAAAGCGCCAGACGCGTTTCGCCCTATTGGGGCTCGTCAGTGGCGCGCATTCCCTCGGTCCTCTAATGAGGATCGAACCCATGACCGCTAGAGGCAGATGCCAACTAGCCAGCAGCTTAAGCCACTGAGCCATGGGGGACGTCGGCTGGGCTACATAATTTGCAAACTAGCTGGGATATAGCACCACCTATCTACCACTGTCACGGACAGTGGTTAGCCTGCAAGCTGATGACGTCCTCTCACTAGACGCTATACCATAGCATTTTGAAACTAGGAGAGGCATTTGATTTTATAGTACTCATAAGTAGCAGGATTTAGTTGTAAATTTGATAAGGCTTTCATCCCAACAGTTCACAAGCTACATAGCAGAGCCTAGTCCGGAAAAGCGCCAGACGCGTTTCGCCCTATTGGGGCTCGTCAGTGGCGCGCATTCCCTCGGTCCTCTAATGAGGATCGAACCCATGACCGCTAGAGGCAGATGCCAACTAGCCAGCAGCTTAAGCCACTGAGCCATGGGGGACGTCGGCTGGGCTACATAATTTGCAAACTAGCTGGGATATAGCACCACCTATCTACCACTGTCACGGACAGTGGTTAGCCTGCAAGGTGATGACGTCCTCTCACTAGACGCTATACCCGTAGCATTTTGAAACTAGGAGAGGCATTTGATTTTATAGTACTCATAAGTAGCAGGATTTAGTTGTAAATTTGATAAGGCTTTCATCCCAACAGTTCACAAGCTACATAGCAGAGCCTAGTCCGGAAAAGCGCCAGACGCGTTTCGCCCTATTGGGGCTCGTCAGTGGCGCGCATTCCCTCGGTCCTCTAATGAGGATCGAACCCATGACCGCTAGAGGCAGATGCCAACTAGCCAGCAGCTTAAGCCACTGAGCCATGGGGGACGTCGGCTGGGCTACATAATTTGCAAACTAGCTGGGATATAGCACCACCTATCTACCACTGTCACGGACAGTGGTTAGCCTGCAAGGTGATGACGTCCTCTCACTAGACGCTATACCCGTAGCATTTTGAAACTAGGAGAGGCATTTGATTTTATAGTACTCATAAGTAGCAGGATTTAGTTGTAAATTTGATAAGGCTTTCATCCCAACAGTTCACAAGCTACATAGCAGAGCCTAGTCCGGAAAAGCGCCAGACGCGTTTCGCCCTATTGGGGCTCGTCAGTGGCGCGCATTCCCTCGGTCCTCTAATGAGGATCGAACCCATGACCGCTAGAGGCAGATGCCAACTAGCCAGCAGCTTAAGCCACTGAGCCATGGGGGACGTCGGCTGGGCTACATAATTTGCAAGCTAGCTGGGATATAGCACCACCTATCTACCACTGTCACGGACAGTGGTTAGCCTGCAAGGTGATGACGTCCTCTCACTAGACGCTATACCCGTAGCATTTTGAAACTAGGAGAGGCATTTGATTTTATAGTACTCATAAGTAGCAGGATTTAGTTGTAAATTTGATAAGGCTTTCATCCCAACAGTTCACAAGCTACATAGCAGAGCCTAGTCCGGAAAAGCGCCAGACGCGTTTCGCCCTATTGGGGCTCGTCAGTGGCGCGCATTCCCTCGGTCCTCTAATGAGGATCGAACCCATGACCGCTAGAGGCAGATGCCAACTAGCCAGCAGCTTAAGCCACTGAGCCATGGGGGACGTCGGCTGGGCTACATAATTTGCAAACTAGCTGGGATATAGCACCACCTATCTACCACTGTCACGGACAGTGGTTAGCCTGCAAGGCCATGACGTCCTCTCACTAGACGCTATACCCGTAGCATTTGGAAACTAGGAGAGGCATTTGATTTTATAGTACTCATAAGTAGCAGGATTTAGTTGTAAATTTGATAAGGCTTTCATCCCAACAGTTCACAAGCTACATAGCAGAGCCTAGTCCGGAAAAGCGCCAGACGCGTTTCGCCCTATTGGGGCTCGTCAGTGGCGCGCATTCCCTCGGTCCTCTAATGAGGATCGAACCCATGACCGCTAGAGGCAGATGCCAACCAGCCAGCAGCTTAAGCCACTGAGCCATGGGGGACGTCGGCTGGGCTACATAATTTGCAAACTAGCTGGGATATAGCACCACCTATCTACCACTGTCA
>OX104071.1:56703183-56774421 GCA_944474145.2 Dicrocoelium dendriticum
TCAACGGCTTTGGCCTACAGGAACCAGCATGGATCAATAAGCTAACGAAACTACGTGTGCGTGCGTCCTCGTCGTGCACAATCGACGTCTAGATTGCAACAGGACAAGGAACGGGAGCATCATTTGCTCTCCACCTCACGTGAGCAGACGAGGTTTGATTTGGGGTGGAACAGCAGTCCTCAATGGAATGGATACCACCAAAACAGCAAACGTGGCAGGCGTATCATGCTTAATTTATTTTATACCTTTTTCAGTGAAAATAGATTTTCGAAGACCATTAGTTTTGAACCCGGGCACGACGAATGTATTGTAGAAGTTCGCTGACACCCACATCAGTACAGAAAAAAATAGAACTCATTTGCTATTTTAATTATATTAACCAATTTTGCATCAAATTCACCGTCAAATTTGGCTGGCACTGGGTTTGCAGTAGCCCGCTCCATCTCCACAAAGTCGCCAGCCTAAACGAGTGGGACCAAGGGCAGTTACGTTTTCGAAGTCCGCCACATGCCTATTGGATGAACGGTGAAGTAATACAAGGTGAGTACACAATCAGGTGCTTGCACGCGAGGTACATTTTCTGCAGTGAAATATACAAGCTAATGCCGCATTCACACGCTTTAAAACTAGACTTGACTGATCTGGTCTTTACTCACCCGGTGCTGGAGCCCGCTTGTGCGTCAGCAAGCTCTGTTGTGGATAATCTCTGTCGGTCTCATCGAACGTGGAACATTCCCCAGGCTCCACTTCCTCATAAGCGGACACTAAAATTACAGAATCAGTAAAAGCTTGTAGTTAGACCAAAGAGATTCTTGAGATATCGGCGGGGAGGAGCGTTTAACACATTCGTCAGTGAAACACATGTAGTACTACATGTGGTGTGTGCGTCTATGATTTCTAACGCGTCCGATATATATGGGTTTGTCACTATAATTCTCACTTCACCATTCATTTGTTACAATTCGATTAAATAGGCAGTCGGTTGCTTCCACAGAACCGACACTGAATGGAATATAGGATGAAAGAAGATTTAGCAAAATGGGAAAAGCCCGGATTTAGTAAAGCACCCACCCATCATACGTGATCGAGTGAGACGCCGGCGACATAGATATGCAGAACCATTTACCCCAGCCTTATCGGATTGATGTCAAATTGGAGCACGTTGCATCAGACAAGTTACACAAATCCCTTACGTTCAGCCGGATTTGACAAACAATGTGCGTCTAAAACCAACTTGTTGCCCATATGCATTTGTGATGTTTCTAAATGCCACAACAAGAACAACGGCCGTTCAATAGAAAGAATTGGTCAAAACCGTTTGACTTGTATAAATCATGCCTGGTAACTGTGTTGGAACTGATGAAACAATGTGATATGCAAGCATATTGTAATGCTCAGAATTTCGGTTCGAAATTCGAACTAAGGTTTGTCAAATTAGAACTCCATAACCTATAAAGTTAATGCGATTTTGTGGGACCACATAATGCACAGCTTGCGAAACCAGTATTAGCGATGTCAATATTAGCTGCCACGAATGATACGTTTACCGGTGCAACGGATAGAATTCTAGTTATGCAACGTATAGAACATATTCCTCTCCTATCTATCAGCTTAAGGTTCGACGCAAGTTCGTGTAACAAGAGCACAGTGGAGCATTAAAACACTTACACTAGCATTTGATTCACTCCCATTCCACATTGCGCATTGCACCAACTCCATGCTAAATAACTAAACAACCCATGCGCACCTAAGTAAAAACAATTTTAAGGCAGACAGAGGAATCACCTAAAACAAATACGGAACTACGCACAGGTCGGACATTTGATACTTCCACAATTATCCATGCAACTTACATGTATGGTCATTTGGTTTTTCCCTATAATCTGCCTCACCAGCCGGCGGAATACCTATTTCTGCCATGGCAACACGAAATAGCTTGCATTGTGAACGTATTTACAATGTGTACTGTGTTTCATGTTTCTCGTTGCTAAAAATATTGACACAGTATATAGGTTTGGTGTTCAATACGCAGTGCTTATTCGTATTAGGAAATAGCCCCTTTTAACAACATGCGAGTAACTGTAGTACCCTAATGTATTGCGCCATTCACAAGTGTCTTTGCAAATATGTACAGCGCTTACCGATCCTCATGTTAAATAGGAACGATTAAAATTTAACTTTGAAACAACAAAAGTGCGCGAAATATTTTCACACATATGTTAATCGCGACATTCACTGAGGAACCCTTGATTTCAAGTGCATCTGTAGAAAGATTACTCTGTATATACAGCGCATATACTATTACAATTTACTAAAAAAAAATGCAGGAAGCGGGGCCACAAATTGAGCGACAGTGGACACACGGTATTTAACTTATGCATCCCATCTCAATTCCAAAGCGACGAAATTCTACTGTGGTCGCAACCGCCAGTGTCGCATAAACCGCATTGAGATAGATACAATAATAAACTGGACAAGCTAATTATCACATATCAAATGATGCTGATGATATTTTGTTTAATACATCTAATACAATAATCAAGGTGCACTAACTCCGTCGAGAAGCGGGCGAGAATAATATTCAGTAATAATTCGGCCTGCAACTAAGCTTAGTTACTCACTCAAGCCCATGCTGTCGTTGCTTTACATCAAACACCGAAGCATTCAATAATCCTGATACGGAGGACTCAAATCGGCACAATGCAACTTAGAGGAGAAATTTGCCTATCACTAAACTAAACCCAACTGTGTTGACATTGGATTCGCAAATTGTATTAGCAGTGTGTGTATCATTAAGCAACGCCAAATAAAAACATAAAGAAACTTAGGTGATTAAGATAATGACTCACTGCTGAATGCCATATTTGAGCTTGCGAGAACAAGAGCAATGCAGAGTTGCACCCAGGCGAAGGGCATCATGACGACAATTTACATGTAGCTCTCGATATTCACGATTTTATTTTAGTGTTCCGTGTGACTTCGCTCCCACAATATGACATTTGCTGTGGGAAATTTTTCCGATGCGTCATTAAGTGCCTCAGTTTCCACTGCTTGCTTGCTACCTGGCTGAGATCTGGAGATAGAAAGTTGATTTCTCAAGCTCAGGTTGTCGAAGAAACAGGCGAACTGTGTGGCAGGCAGTAATCACTCTTATGTAATGCGCAGTGCATTTGTTGATGATCGCTGCAGTTGATTTGTTCGGGAAGTTTGTATCGTGAGAATTCTCAAATTGGTGGATGCATAATCCTTCAGTGGAGCTTCAGCAATGCAAGACGAACTTGAACCCAAGCCAAAGACTTGCGACATAAGGGCGCGGACTTTCAGTTTACTCACACTATTCTAAACGGGATCGGTATCAATTAAACGCATGTGTGCATTGGGTGCGACCCCAACATTTCCACAGCATTGGTGTGCGTAGGTTATTTAAAATTAGCTATTAACCAGGATTAGTTGCATGTTGCGGATTTATCGTTGGTAACATCAACCGCAATAATATTACGGACTTGAAGGTAATTTTTCGTGCTTTTTTTCCGGTAAATATTTGCAATTTATACATGTCTTTGTGCAATGTAAATATGTTTGCTGGTTACATGAATATTGATGGATGTATTAGAGTCAAAGTGTGAGCAGGTATATATGCTGGATTTTGCTACTTTAGCAACATTCAGAACTAATTCACTAACCGAAGTACTCGTTAATGTTTACTTTTTATTGGGTCTACTGCGAATCTTATATATACAACTCTACCAAAATATGATCAAAACATGCAAAATGGTCTTAAGTGCACCGGGCTTATCGCTTTTCATTTAATGCTCTAAAAACGCAATAAGCTTATGCATCACGGTACGTTGTGTCTCAAACGTGCAATTCACCATTGTTAGTGGGTACTCTTTCTAATTATTAACATTCCCATCTAACTACGCCGTGAACCACTATAACAATGCTGCATTCCATCAACGCTCCTGCACCGTTTGGTACATTGACTACTCGACATTCAACGAACAGGTGGCAGCCAACAAATTTCAGATATGCAACACATAGTTGTACTAGCGTCCACGTTTGCTAAGTGGTGTTTGCAAGTGATGCAATAGAACCAAATGTGGATAGTCACAAATGTGTAGAGTTTAATAAGTCAAAATATGGTTGACGCACACCAGACGATTAGACAGTGTGTGCAATGCAATTAGCTGGCTAGTGTCGTCGTGCTAAAACCTCAGATACTTGAGTTGAATTTGGTTGCAATGTGTTGGACCCGTTCCATCGTCTGTGCCTCAAATCAGATGTTTGGACATTAGGTGGAGGTCAGTTCTCTGCCATCGTTCACATGCTGGGAGAAAACATATGAATGACAACCTCTTGAGAACGAGCGCGTTACGTGCGTTTATGTGCTCATTGCCCGCATAGCCCGTTTCAGTTAGAATATGTGTGTTGTCTACATACTCCAAATCACCTAGATCCTTCATGGCATGTGTGGGTGTAGCGGTGTTTGTCACTGGTGTAGCATTGGACTTTATTACTCTTAATAATGATCACGGATACCGAATTGAAAATGTTACATGGGAGGTGGACTGCTACAGATCACATAAAAGTATGTTTGAAATCGAACTGAATATGGCCTCAATCGTCGAAAGTTATAATCGCTCTCAATGTACTCAGATCGGCTGCAAACACAGCACTCGGCGCACGAGGAAGCAGAAGTATACATTACGCACCACTGCTGGAATTTGCGTAAACGTGCATAATGATTTGACCGATGATCATTCAATTAGAACACTCATTTCGCTGGAGACAAATAAACCTACTATGATTTAAATCTTGAAAGACCCTGTGCGTTAAGCCGCCCTTAACAATGCTGGCAAACAGCTTCAGTGGATCATCCGGTATCATCCAACTTTATCAAGTTTCTCGGTTTTGCTGTTATAAACCTTTGCTTCCATCTCCCCAACTGCACCTGCTTGCAAAATTCGTCTTCCATTAACCTCTCTATGTTGTTTTGTCATTGAAACAGGTTGAAACTCAGGCGACAATCAGCTTATTGTTATTCGCATTCACCCGTTTCGAAAAGTCTGGCTGTCAAAATATTAAGGCTGATTTCCGGTATTCTCGTGGGAATAATACATAGCATTCAAAACAATGGTAGGATTCAGAATTTCAAGGTACTCATAAAAGGAATCAACAAATTCTATCTAATCTTATGTTGGCATCCTGTAAAAGTTTGTAAATATTGATAACACACTAATGGGCTGCAATAACAATACTGTGCTCTGCAGTGTGATTGGAAAATAGGGACTGGTTACCTAGTTCTTCATATCTAAGTCATTGAGTTTGCCAATTTCTACAATCTGATCCTACCCTGTATTGGAAATACCCTTCTTATCTAATGATCTAACAACGCCACAAATGAATTTCATCAGACTTCTTGCACTATGCATTGACCTACTAGAGCCTACTCTATGAATAAACACACATACCAGTGGTAGTCAATTAAACATAGAATACAAATCTACTATTAATTTGAATTAACTGTTATCACAATGCCGTAGATTGATTTTGTTCAACTATAATGTACTGGGATGGAATCAATACAAGTAAAAATTAACGAGGGAAATCAAAGAACAAAAATATCAACAATGGCTAAAACACTGGGTAGGCTATATAAAAGGTGGACTGGCAAACACTACTAAGGAATACATAGGCTAAATTTGACAGATGACACAGCAAGGGATGATAGTCTAATATGTGAAGAACATGACACTTCTGACGCAACATCCTCTAAACATTATACCAACACAGACACCTCTCCCATAAAACAGATTGCAAATAAAATCCTTTCGAACATACAAGCAGTCATGGGTGATATTTGCAAGAGTGTACTTTCTGGAAATACCGTTTCAGCTGGGACCGGATGGAAATCCTAATCTGTTATTAACTTGTGCGGTAACAGCGTGCCCTGATTGATAACAAATATCCTGAAACTCTCCCTAATTAGCGGATGCTTCCCTCCAAAGCGGTGGAATTAGATAATAGCAACACAACGCATATATGGTCTACGAACTGACATGTTAAACTGTTGCCCTATTAATTATACTGCGGTCGCCTATAAAGTCTTAGAGCGCATCGTTAAGATTGGCCTTGTTCAATGATTTACACCAGATGTGACACGCAGCAAGCTACAAGGATTTTTAGGAAGCGAATCCGCATAACATTACAATAATATTTACTTTAAAATTTAGAAGAAATTTAATGATAATTTAGCCACCAAGGTGTCTCCAATCAGACTCAAAAGATTGCTAATTATTTACGATACCCCAGGGGTTCCAACCGCGGTCAGCGCGCTGCTATCAACGATTTTCTGCTGTTTAAAGCAAGCGTTAAGGAGGTGAAAATTCGCTGTATCTGAAAGACCAAGCATATTAACACTTACAAAGCACACACAATTATTGTATTCTTGAGCCAAGACTCCGACCTCAGTAGCATCATTTAACCTAGTTGCGAAAAGCATACTGAAAACTGTGATGTTTTTTCTGTATGTCTGTATTAGTGGTCTGATAGACTGGTAAATTCCATCGAGGCGACTATGGTTTGTGTGAGCAGATTTCACACTAGATGCACTTTAGACCAGGCGAACTGCTTGTGAATTTGCCTGTCGCCGTCCACTGGGCCATTGTTTTGGCTGACTTTCTAATACGAGATGTAGCGGGATAAATCATGAGGAGAAACACATTCCAACCAAATAGCAAAATTTCGACTTAGGTAATCGGTTACTCCACTGATACCACTCAGCCAGTGTACATTATTCTTATGCAACTTAGTTTATTATTGCAACTAAGATGCTAAGTAGGAAGACGCTCATGTAAAATTAAAAGTGTGAAACGATCAGGGCATTCGTAATTGGTCTATCCATCCCAAATGAATGTTCAGGTGAGGTGAAATTCGCCGTTGACGATGACTCACAGCATATGAAAAGTGCAATTTAATTGTAGACGTAATATATGTACTATTTTGTGGTTGAAGCCATTTTACTGCTTCTCATTTTGATAGCCTTTAAATGATAATTTCTTATTATACGCGGATGAATCTGAGCATCAAGCAACATATCCATTGCAATGCGAATACGACTGGATTGGTCGTTGAACCACGATTAACTGAATCTCGTGCGCGGTGCATGGCACATATAGAGTGGAGAAGCAAAGCACAGGATGCATAGGAGCATTAAGCATTGTGAAGCACAACCTGAGCTTTTTAATAAGAAACTGACTGCCTGCATAGCTTCACATTTATTTAAACCTATACCTTGTTCACATTTCAAATATGCACTGGAATTTGTGCTCCAGTGGATTCCGAATCTTGCTTGGCGCCATGCGGACGATTATGGCGATACACGTCGTCGTATCGCCTATTTAGTCTTGACTTTATCATGACGCACCTGATGTTAAATGTCAGTCGCTTCCCGTATTAAGGTCGCCGCTGTACTTACGCGAAAAAAGCAGCATTCGCGAGCACCGGTACAACCTAGTCGTACCTGATCTTAAGCGAATAGCTCATCCTCTGTGCTTCGAAGGTCGATTGGTGAAATACTGGTACGTGTTGCCCTAAAATATAGTCCAGGCTAAATCGGTGTCGGAATGCAAGCAGTTCCTAGACGCTCACTTGGCAGCTTTCAGATTCTTAGAGCCCATTGCACGCGAATAGCAGGCGGCGCAGCCGTAATATGCAGCCAACGCTCAGTGACTTTATTCTGCACCTGTACACGAAGTAACCACGGTGGAGTAAAAGTGAAGTATGTCTACTGAATCTTTTTTTAATATTTAGTTGGTGGGCTGTGTTCCGCATGCTGCTTAACCTCGTTACTACTTTCAATTACCAGCAAGGCAATTCTCAAATAAAATCTCCATTTCAAATGATTGAATAGTTGTGTTCACATAGTGCTCATAATGCAATAAGTATCAAAATTATAACGGCTTGCTGGTGGATAGTTCATGCTTCATGACCATAGTGTTATTCTGACTATTTACGTCGAATCCTACTGATACTATATTCAGCCATCTTCTATAAATATTCTTCCCGCATGGTATTTGCCAATTTAGTAGCGTTGCTCTATGCTAAAGGATATTGTCGTGCCCTCAATCTGCAATGCTGTATCGGAAAATTAGTAGGGATGACGGTTTTCAATGTTCCTGTCGGTTTGCGTGAAGCATTACCAGCTTCATACACATGGATACGCAAGCAAATGATATTTGAATGAGGAATATTTAGCCCCTTCATTTTGCCTTTACTTAGGTCAATAAATCTATTGCGCGTCATCTTTTGTCTCAACACAAACAGACGTAGGTGAGCAATGCGAAATTCTATCCTGGAAATACATTGAAAACATAACAACTTTGACGAAATTGGAGTATCGATTGTGTCTCTTGTCTGCGTTAGAAATTTGGCAATATTTGGATCCGGATGCATAGATGTCATGAATGCATTGAAGAAAGTGTAAACCAAAACTTGAACGAAATCACCTGAGCAGCAAATGCAACCGCGATCCTCCATCAATTTTAATGAATAGACCCTCGGCTTGATGACAATTTTATGGGACAGCAAAAAGCGGCAAACATAATTTGCTTTGTTTATATTTTTGAAGCTTATGTTCATGACATTAATGACGTGTCTCGCGTAGCCGAAAATAAAATCTTATCTGTTATTTAGAACTGTCGTTTCTTTATTCTTTGTAATCTGCTTCAACTAACTGCGCTACGCTCAATGGAACGATTGTGAATTGCAAATAAATACCTTGCTTAAGTTGTCGCTTGGGATGGAAGAATACACGAGAAAATGAAGACGTTTTGGTGTACTTACCATGATGTTCGTATTGAGACATGAGTCGAATGGAGAAGACATATCGACGGCATTTCAGGCAGCTGCGAGAAAAGAGTTTATGTGGATCATCTAGCACCTGAGTCGGAGAGAGGCGGCTCTCGAACTGGGTAATATCTTCGGCGTCGAAATATAGGCTTGCTAGTTAACATAAATAAATGGGCTAGGGAAATTCAAATATGTCATTTTTAGACACCTCTCTTCCTTCAGTTAGGACCTCTGCACTGGGCACATAAGAAACGACTCAGAATTAACAAGATAATTCTTAGGCTATAAATGACCGGAGAGCATTCATTTGATACCTTTTGGAGAAGCAAACGCTTTTTGGTCTAGTTGCCTGAGGAAAGGAACCGGCAACTTGGAGGTCTGCTCGCAAAATCAGAGAAAATTACGACAGTGGCGATGATAGTCTGCAGTAGAGACATTAAGTTAAACAACTGTTTTCCTCCGCGTTCTGTCTCGGTTCCGCTACTCGAAGCATCGACAAGTATGCACAATGCTCATTGGTATCTCTTCTAATAGGATACTAAAGTAATTCGCATTCCTGACGCTCCTTAACAGAGCGAAAGCCTCACTTGGTGCATCCACGGCTTGGTTGCTTACATTTGCAGCTTGTTTCTAATTGCGCTGAACTAAGCAACACCATACCTAAATCACCGCTAAGTAGTGCTCATTAAATACGCCCTACCATTCCTAAAAGTGCAGTGTGTATTCTCGGAACTGGAAAGGGAAGTGTCATTCGCGCGGACAGTAACCCTCAGGGCAATGAGTGATTGTTCGTTCTATATAACCATTTGGTTCCACTGCGAGTTTGTGGTGTGTCTGCCACCGTGGCTAACTGAAATGAAATGCTGGCTAGTGGTGTAAGACGCAACCGTTGTGGCTTCCATCCCTCCGATCCTACCAGCTTGACGCTCAGCAATGCCGCACAACAATTAGGCAAAACGAACATGGTGTAACTTTCCAGATTGCAAGCACAGATTTCCACTGCAAAGGGATTATGTAAACCAAATAAAATCGGACCAAAATCCGTCTAAACTTTAGTCCTCATAATCTAAGCCATATCAGAAGTGAAATGCTAGATAAATTCACAACAAAAGCAGGGGATTTCCTGTAGCGAAGGGGCAAAATATGTAGTCCCCATGGGTCGTAATCTGCATAGAAGCCTGGGATGAGTCCAGCTTTATCGCAGTCAGATTTTAATCAGTTATGATCTACTATCCTGTACGAAACGCGCAATGCCAATGAGATTAAGCTTATCCAACTGTAATCACCGTTTGGCCGTAACTTTTTACACGGAATGGAATCATGAGCGCTCTATATTTCTTTAGTTAAAAGCTATATCACTCATAATTGACAAGCCGGTTTTCATGAAAGCATGTTACCTCAAAGATGAAGACTCAAAAGTTTATCAATTAATTACCATCTCCTATCCATTAAACGCTCTTCCACAGTTGGAAGATAAATTAGTATAGAACTGTATCAGTAACCAACCTGCTTCCCTGAGAAGTAGTCCCTCGAGATGTTTCAGCCGCCCATCTACACCCTGTCTTGAGTCGGTGTGGCTTGGAAGAGGGGTAGTCAACAACGATTTTTGTTATGATTTGGGCTATTTGTTCGTAACCTGGCCACTCAACCAGTCATCGCTTTCGTCCTGTGTTATTTGGTTTTTTACATTTTATGACCGTGGTCACCGATATTTAGCGGCATATGCAAATAGATGTGCATTCAACAGTTCAGATTATTCCGCTAAAGCTTTCTTCCTAGTAGTTCACAAGCAACATATTGGAGCATAGTTCGGAAAAGCACCAAACGCGTTTCGCCCTATTGGGGCTCGTCAGTCGTGCGCATTCCCTCGGTCCTTTAATAAGGATCGAATGCATGACCGCTGGAGACAGAGGCCAACTAGCCAGATGCTTACTCTACTTGTTATGTTCACAGAAGGCCGATTTGGCTGCCCGCGATTTGTGGGTACATACTTCGCTCAAATGCTTCATTCCATCATCTCCACAGACCTGCCCTGTCGTGCCCAACAATAATGAATGAAGAACGAAAGAAAAATAAGAGTACAGGGAAGATAATAGTAAAATGATCGGTTTAGCAAGGACATAATTGAATGAAGAGCCTGATTCGTGATATTGCAGGATGTCGTCATATTGGTTAATTTGATAAGTCAGCAACAATCGGTTTCAAATTATTAATGGGCTATCTTCACTTATCAAAACGACGGAGAAGCACATTGTCGGGTTTGCATATCCGAAATAATAGTAAAAGCGTGTAAAGGAGTTTAGAGGCAAGCAATACAAAGGTGTTGTTTCTTCAGGTGCAAATGGGAATACCGAATTTCCAGTTTCAGATAGAACAGGAGTTGTGATGGGATGGAGTAAACTTGCATCATGTCATATATTGTTTAGGACACATGCAATCAGCACATCTGTATGCACTGGAAAACCGAATGTTTTCATTATATTCGGCATAGTGAGAAACAGCTCCAACTTCACTTTAAATTTAGCTAGCTTTTTACTTACCAGTATTTTTGATGACATCATGTTCCATCACTTAGCATACCTTAGCGGAAAAATATTGGAAAGTGTTTTAGATCCCTTTTTGTGTTGGCAGTGTTAAAATCTTATTGCATATGGGATGAGTGGTGGAATTTTGGAAGATAGGTGTTTTCCGGTAGTGAGAATTTGACAAGGTATAATATTGTAGAAATTCACCAGGTTGTTTCCGATTCGGCTTAGCAACAGAGGATCTACTTGAAGGCGGCGACAACGGTCTTCCTAGCCCACAGAAGTAACTAGTCCAATGAGAACCCTCCTGAATGTCCGTTGGATATTTTCTAGTGCTATCCGATCTGTCAGACCTACGTAACTGTGGATGATAGTGCAGTATTCCAGCGTAGGCTTTGTAGTCAGCTGAAACATGTCAAGTTGTGCTCCGGGAAGAACAAAGGATTTCGTGAAATAGACATATGTTGCCTTGCCTTTGCTACCTGCTACGAGACACGCTTGGAATAATTTAGGGAAATTATATATACCATCCTGATATTTTAATGCAGAGAAGCGTAAAATCTTTATGCATGGAAGGATGATAGAGCTTTCAGGTATGTAGCAGTCATACAAAAGCACTTGCGATTTCTCAGCAGAAAATATCTTGAACCAAGTACTATTCCACAAATTCGGTGCATATAAATCCTCATGTATATGCCTGGTTCCCAATTCTAGTTTAATGTGCGGGAATGCGTAACCGAGTTTAATGTCATCCGCAAACAAATAGGCTTGTGCGTGTTTAATAGAATTCAAAAGTTAAAAATTTGAAATGTTATGCTGAATAGCTTCGTAATATATCCGTGTATCTTGCTATGTGTCAAATCTCGTGAAATCATTGAACAAGGCCAATCTTAACGATTCGCTCCAGGACTTTAGAGGCGGCCGCAGTATGATTAACAAGGCGACAATTTGACATGTCAGTTCGTACACCATATTTGCGTTGTTTTGCCATTATATAATTCTTCCGCTTTGGATGGAGCATCCGATAATCAGAGAGGGTTTGAGGACGTTTGGTACGCAATAGCGCATGCTTTTATGAATTTAATAACGGATGTGGGATACTATCCGATCCCAGATGAAACGGTATAACCAAAAGATACACTATTCTAAACATCACGCAGGCTTGCTTGTATGTTCGAAAAGGTTAAATTTGTCATATGTTTTACGAGATGGAGGTATGTGTTGGTTTTAACATTAACGAACGTTGCATGAGAAGAAACAAGTTCTTCACACATTAGACTATCATCGCTTGCTGTGTCATCTGTCAGAGTCAGGCTTTGGATTTATTGGTAGTGTTTTCCAGTCCACTTTTTATGAAGCTTAATCAGGGTTTTGGCCATTGTCGAAATTTTAGCTCTTTGCTTTCCCCGGTGTTGTGTCCCCAGGCGTTCGACTTCTTAGATTGCGCCCCACGAGTCAAAAACACAACGCAGCTGACAGGAGGTATATTTGCGGAACACTACACGGGCCGGCGTGGCTATGACAACACTCTAAGTCCAGTTCCAATCACGTCTGAGGGCTAATTTGAATTTATCGATCTCAAAGAACCACGGGACGTGTGGGGGGTATGTAACAAGCAGTAGTAAAAATGTTCTGCAACATGGAAAAACACCAGTCTGCTTGTAACTAAGACTGTTCTAATGCAAGGCACACGGTTCCTTGTGGGAAATCGCGCACTTACCTTTTTGAGCGAGTCAATTTGTTTCGTTTCTGTGCGCATTTGACTTCGGTCTGTGTGAAATTCTGTTTTTCTATCCAAGTTACAAGATTTGGCCTGAATCAGTGGCGCCAACTCGACTTGATTCTCAGACAACGCGATTTTCCTTGAAGCAGGCCGTTCGATACCTAACACCTCCCCGTTGTTGAAATAGTTGAGCCGGTATTGGCATATGTCTTCCTTCGGGGTCTACTTGCATGGGCTGCACTCATTTTCTTTTCCTTGTTGTCCTTTGTTGTTTTTCATTTTCAGCTCGTGTCTAATCGAGGTGCTAGGCTTCGAAGTGTACAACAATACATAGAACGCAAATCCTTCGGAATGGCGCGCCACTTGTATCCTTGAAATCCGTGGTCGTAGTTGCTTCGCATGGCGAACCCATAGCCGTTCGAGACATAACTCCCCGCAATTTTAGCTTGCATTGATTCCATTCTAGCATCAATAAGATTACATTATTCGCGAAAAATTTTCAATTTACTAAATTGTGTTACCAGTTAATTCTAGTTAATGGTAGATTTGCATTCTAAGTTTAATTGACTACCACTAGTATGTGTATTTATCCACAGAGTAGGCGCTGGTAGGTCAACGCCTAGTGCAAGAAGTTTTATAAATTCATTTGTGGCGTATTTAGATCATTAGTTAAGAAGGGTATCTTCCAATACAGGGTATGATCAGATTGTAGCAATTGGCACACTCAATGACTTAGATGTGAAGAACTAGCAAACCAGTCCCTATTTTTCAATCACGCTGCAGAGCACAGTATTGTCATTGCAGCCCATTAGTGTGTTATCAATATTTACAAAACGTTTCGGGATGCCCAATGGAAATTTTAGATAGAATTTGCTGCTTCCTTTTATGAGTTCCTTGAAATTCTGAATCCAACCATTGTTTTGAATGCTATGGATTATTCCGACGGCAATCCAGGACATCATCTTTTATTTTTTGACAGTCAGACTTTTCGAAACGAGTGAATGCAAATAACCTTAAGTTGTTTGTCGTCTGAGTTTCAAGCAGCTTCACTGACAAAGCAAAATAGAGAGCTTAATAGAAGACGCATTTTGCAAGCAGGTGCAATTTGGAAGAAGGAAGCAAAGGTGTATGATAGCGACACCGAGAAAAGTCATGAAATTGGATGATACCGGATGATTCAGTGAAGCTGTTTGCCAGCATTGTTACGGGTGGCTTAACGCAAAGGGACTTTCAAGATTTAAATCATAGTCGGTTGCTTTGTCTCCAGCGAAATGAGTGTTCTAATTGAATGATCATCGGTCAAATCATTATGCACTTTTACGCAAATACCAGCAGTGGTGCGTAATGTATACTTTTGCTTCTTCGTTCGCCAGCTGCTGTGTTTGCAGACGATCTAAGTACATTGACAGCGATTGCAACTTTCGACGGTTGAGGCCATATTCAGTTCGATTTCAAACATGCTTTTATGTGAACTGTAACAGTCCACCTTCCATGTAACCTTTTCAATTCGATATCCTTGACCCGTATAAAAGTAATAAAATCCAATCTACACCACTGACAAAAACTGCTACACCCACACATTCAGTGAAGGATCTAGGTGATTCGGAGTCTGTAGACAACAGCCATACCCTAACTAAACGGGATATGCATGCAATGAGCGCATGAACGCGGGTAACGCGCTCGTTCTCAAGAGGTGGTCATTCATTTGTTTTTCCAGCATGTGAACGATGGCAGATAACTGACCTCCACCTAATGTCCAAACATCTGATTTGAGGCACAGACGGTGGAACGGGTCCAACACATTGCAACCAAATTCAACTCAAGTATCTAGGGTTTCAGCACGACGACACTAGCCAGCTAATTGGATTGCACACACTGTCCAATCGTCGTGTGTGCGTCAACTATATTTTGACTTATCAAACTCTACACATTTGTGACTATCCACATTTGGTTCTACTGCATCACTTGCAAACACCACTTAGCACACGTGGACACTGGTACAAGTATGTGTTGCATATCTGAAATTTGTGTGCTGCCGCCTGTGCGTTGAACGTCGTGTAGCCAATGTTCAAAACGGTGCAGGAGCGTAGATGGAAAGCAGCCTCAGTATAGCCGTTCATGGCGTAGTTAGATATGAATTTTGGTAGTTAGGAGGAGTACCCACTGGCAATGGTATCTTGCATGTTAGAGACACAACGTACGGTGTCACACGCGTTTTTGTGCTTTGACAGCATAAAATGAAAAGCGATAAGCCCGGTTGACATAAGTACCATGTTGTAACGTATGATCATATTTGGATATAGTTGTATATATTTAATATGTAGTAGACCCAATAATAAAATAAACAGTAACCAGTACTTTGGTTAGTAAATTAGTGCTGGATGTTGCTAAAGCAGCAAAATCCAGCATATCTACCTGCTCAACCCTTTGGCTCTAACACGTCCATCAATATTAATGTAACCAGCAAACATATTTAAATTGCACATAGGCCTATGTAAAGCACAAACGCATAGCGGACCAAAAGCACAAACAATAGTTTACAAGTTCGTACTATTATTGCGGTTGATGTTACCAATTTTGATGTTACCAATCTACCAAATCTAATTAACTCAACCGTAGCTTTCAGTTAAATTGTGGATCACAGGTATTTTCGCTTAGCAATGTAAACAAGCTACCAGTTGACGTTTGCAGCAAAATGAAAGTGAATGTACCGGGAATTAGAATCAATATGATTTCATTGTTCCTCGTTATTGTTAAACTGATCAATCCGCGAGCAACTATCTAGTGTGTGATAGACCGGGAACCACGCGCAACTCCATCTAACAGGGGAGGTGGGCACTGGATTCAGCATCATTATACATATCAGCTAGAGGTGGGAAAACTCCTCCGCTGTTGTGCCGCAATACGTGAAGGAAATACGTATGGTTGGCGGCATCCGCTTTCGGATTTGCCTGTCACTGTGGCCAGCCGCAGGACGCCTGCGCCTACAGAGGGACCATGGATGGCTTGCGCTGCGCCACCCACAGCTCCATCTACACACCCCATATCTAGTGTAAACCCGAAGGAATAAGGCCGAGAGGCATGCGGATGGGAGCCACGTTTCATCAACGGAGCCGGCCCACAAGCCTTCACAGGCAAACACAAGCACACTGTTTTTTGGAAGGAAATACATACATACATACATACATGCATACATACATATATATAATACAATTCACAAAGGAAATATGGATACAACAGTTGCATGCCAGCTGAGCTACCAGCAACGGATAGGCATCGTTCCGGTAAGCTTCCAGTCAGCTACTATGCAAAAAGAAAAACAAAGTTATTATGTTTTACCCTACCAAATGGGATCGTAGATGAAAGGGAGGCTAAAGGTGGTGGGCAGGGAAAAAGAAACTCACAGCACAAACGCCACTGAGGTCGGATCCATGCCATGTCATCAAATGTATCCAGTCAAACGTGTTCACCTTCTTTTGGAGCCCAACCAGGGAGCCGTGACGCTCCAACCGAGGCTAGCTCTGAAGTGAGGGACTTCATTCTCCTGGACCAAGTCATCGCTTGGCCACCCCTCCTCTTCTTCCATCCACATCCCCAGTGAGCAAACAACTCACGTCGACGGAGTCGGTGGGCTGGCATGCGTAACACGTGGCCGAGCCATCGGAGTCTGGTGCTGGAAATAACGGTGCTCAGCGGTTCAGATCCATTCCTGAGCCGTAAACAATGCGTCGAACACGCTCGTTACTCACGCAGTGTTCCCACCAGATGTGAGCTAAACTGCAAAGGAACCGATGGTCGAACATAACTAGCCTCTTCATTTCCGCCGATCTTAGGGGCCAGGTTTCGTAACCGTACAGTAAGTTCGAACGTACCGCTGCATTATACACTCTACCCTTTAGTGCGAGAGTGATGTCGCGCCGCCGCCATAGGTGGCAATGGTTAGCAAAAGAACTTCGAGATTTCGCTATACGGTTCGTGCTCTTTCTTCGATCCCATGGGCCCTGATACGACTTCCTAGGTAATTGAATTTCTGGACGACTTCTAGCTGATCCTCACCAAGGTTCAGCGCAGGAGGCGAAACCTGCCAATCTTGGAGGAACGCTTTGCACTTCGATGGTGCAAAGCAAAGCCCGAATCGGCTGACAGTCAGTGCTAATCTGTCCAGCGCTGCTTGGCACGTCTGGGAGCTGTCAAACATGAGGGCAATGTCGTCTGCATACTACAAGTCAAGAAGTCGTTCTCCTGGGAGTAGCTCCACACCATCCAAGTCATGTCCTGTAAATGCAAACTCCATGGCTTCGTCAATAGCGAAGTTGAAGAGGAAAGATGACAGCGGACATTCTTGTCTCACACCGCTGGAGATATTGAAAGGTGGCGACAGCTTGCCGTAAGCCCTCACTCTGCCCGTGCTACGCAAATATGGTGCTTGGATAATATTTACATATTTCTCGGGCACACCTTTCCTGAGTAAACAATTCTAAGGGGCACATCGATCAACCGAATCGAAGGCACCTTTGATGTCGAGGAACACGATAACGGTGGGCCGCCAATAAGTTTGGCGGTGCTCCAACAACTGACGCAAAGTGAAGATGTGGTCGATGAAGCCACGACCCAGAGGAAACCCTGCTTGCTCCTCACGAATCTGGCTTTCACGAGCGCCAGTCATTCTGTGAAGAATTATGGAGGCGAGTAATTTGGAGGCGATGGAAAGCAGCCTGATTCCTCTAGATTTGCCGCATTCCCAGCGCAAGCCGCCTTTGTATATGGGAACAATAACGGAGCGACCCCAGTTGGTTGGGACAGACTAATGCTCCAACAGTTTCACTAGTAATTCATGTAAAGCATCAACAAGAGCAGAGCCTCCGAATTTGAAGAGAGCTGAAGCCAGAGCAGGTGGTCCCGCGGCTTTGTTTAACTTCAACAGTCCGATCCCACGTTTGATTTCTGAGCAAGAGGGTGGATCCAAAGGGACAGCCTACGGAACAGGGCAATCACTGGCGAAGAATCGAACAATTCTTGCCGATTAAATTCCTTTCCAAAATGCTCAGTCCAACGCTCCAAACGTTTTGACAAATTGTGAATAGGCTGTCCACTCTCATCACAAATTGTTTCACTAACACCAGGTCTCCTGCTGCCCGTTTCCCGTATCAGACGGAATAACTTACGATGGTTGCCAAGGGCAGCGGCCACTTCCATCACTGATGCACGGCGAGACCACCAAGATTAGCGGTCTGTCTTCAGGCTAACGCGGAGTATTGCCCGGAGCACTTTGCGAGTCTCATTGTGCTCGCTTCCAGCCGGGATATGCCGGCGAGCGTCGATAAGTTCCAGGGACCAAGAAGAGACCCAATATCCATGTTGGCTATTAGACATAACACATGAGGATTTGTCTGCTGCTAGTAAGGTCTGGGGAACATGTGACCAGTGACCACCAATTGTCTCCAGTGCGCGATTACTCAACTCGCATGTCAGCGTACTTCGGTATGCATTCAGAACAGCTGGCTTTGTCAGTTGGCTGGTGTCAATGCGCTCACAGCGTCGTCGTGGGCGTCCGCCAAAACGCATCCGCATGTCAGCACATACAAGTGCATGATCGGTGTCCACACATGTGCTCCAAATCGAGCGACAATTCCGGATGCAGTCTCTCCAGCGGTAACTAATAGCAATATGATTGATTTCCGTCCAAGGCTGGTTCGAGGCTGGTGGGCGCCAAGTCAACCTCCGGCGGGTGCTGTGTCGGAAGTTAGTGCTCGCAAGAAATAAGCGAGCATCTTCACACAAATGAAGTAACCACTCACCGTTATCATTACGGGAGCCTGCACCATGCTGACCGCCCAGATGCAGTTCATCAGTGGACAACTTTGCAACTTGTGCGTTCATATCCCCGCCAGCACAACGGTGCCCGTGCTTCTTCTGTGGCGAAGGAGCTGAGTCAGTTGGCGGTAGAAGTCGTTCTTTATCGAATGCTCGCTAGAGTTTGAGGGTGCGTAGGCAGTGATGATGAATAGACACCTATTAGTCCCACGCGACTTTGAGGATTTAAACGAGCCAGCCAATCGGACCGCACACATCCGGCTGCTGATTGGAATCCAATCAACCAGAGCAGCTTCAGCCCGGGGACTCAGGGCAATGCCAACACCTGCTTGGCCAGTGCTCGAAGCTGCAACTTCACCGGGTAGGCGCACTGAGAAAATATTGTTTGCGTCACCTGAAGGGGATCGCAGAGGGAGCACAGCGACGAGTCTTGCAGGCGGACCTATGATAAGCGGCAGAATTCGATCGAGAGGGTCTCCAATGTTCGGATAAGTGCTGCCTGTTGACAGATCTGTAACAATGTGTGTACATTGAAGCATGCCAATATGAAGGAGGATCGAGGGCTCCAAATGGAAGCCGATGAACTGGAATGGACCGCTTGGTTGGACATGAGCTTGTCGACAGGAGAGTAGTGACGTTCCGCGAGTTGAAACTAGACGATAAATGCCTAGCAAAGCATGCTGGGGGGGCCAAGAATCGGGAGTTGAAAACTGGGGGATATAAATGAAGTTGGAAGGGGACGGTAAGAGTGAAAAGGCACAAGAGGGGTAAAAAGAAGACGGGAAGGCTTGAGCAGTATCATCCAAACCCCTATCCACCCTGCTCAATGCAGCAGATAGGGCACCGTTGGTTATCTTCTGCGGTGGTCAAAGCATCAAGAAATCGTGTGACAAATGATTCATAGTATTGCTTGGGCAGCATTTTGTCAGGTTGAACAGGCCTAGACAGGAGAACGATTAGGGTTATCAACCAAAACCTTTGGTTCAGAAACCTGACCGCAAGGTAGCGGGTTTGGCGTCGGGCTACAAGGAGTCCGTTTTAGGGATAAGGTGCCACCTAAATTCTAAACCCCAACCTGGAGGACCAAGCGGCTGCGTTTGTCTGGCCTCTAACCATTAACCAATCTGGTATGAGTGACTCTGAAGGTGCAAAAGCACCAACCAGCATAGCTCAATGGATCGCAGAGGCACACAAACCATCGCACCACGGTAAGGTCCAGCCTCATTGCCTCATGGGAAACTGGATTAAGACCAGTTTGTCAGTGAATTCTTTAGCATAACCACCCGTACGCAATATTCCGTTTATCCATCGAAACCCCACATTTCGTAGCCAATTAATTGGTGTCTTAAACCAAAAAGAACAAGCAAATGCATATTGCTCATTTACTTTAACAAATCTGAATATATCCTGGTTAACAGATAATTGTAAATCACCTACGCAAACCAGTGCTGTGGAAATGTTGGTGTCGCATCCAATGCACACATGCGTTTAAGTGATACTGATCCCGTTTAGAATAGCTTGAGTAAAGTGAAAGTCCGCGCCCTTATGTCACCATCCCTTGGCTTGGGTTCAAGTTCGTCTTGTGCTGCTGAAGCGCCACTGAAGCATTATGCATCCACCAATTTGAGAATTCTCACGATACAAACTTCCCGAACAAATCAACTGCAGCGATCATCAACAACTGCACTGCGCGTTACCTACGAGTGATTACTGCCTGTCACACAGTTCGCCTGTTTCTTCGACAACCTGAGCTTGAGAAATCAACGTTCTATCTCCAGATCTCAGCCAGGTAGCAAGCAAGCAGTGGAAACTGAATCATTTAATGGCGCATCGGAAAAATTTCCCACAGCAAATCTCAAATTTTGGGAGCCAAGTCACACGGAACACTAATATAAAATCGTGAACATCGAGAGCTACATGTGATTTGTCGTCATGATGCTCTTCGCCTGGGTGCAACTCTGCATTGCTCTTGTTCTCGCAAGCTCAAATATGGCATTCAGCAGTGAGTCATTATCTTAGTCACCTCAGTTTCTGTATGTTTCCATTTGGCGTTGCTTATTGATATACACACAGCAAGTACAATTTGTGAATCCAATATCAACAGAATTGGGTTTAGCTTAGTGATAGGCAAATTTCTCCTCTAAGTTGCATTGTGTCCACTTTAGTTCTTCCGCATCCGGATTATTGAAGGCTTCGTTGTTGATGTTAAGCAAAGACTGCATGGGCTTGAGTAAGTAACTAATCTTAGTTGCAGGCCGAATTATTACTGAATATTATTCTTGCCCGCTTCTCGACCGTGTTAGTGCACTTGAGTATTGTATTATATGTAGTAAGCACAACATCATCAGCATCATTTGATATGTGCTAATTAGCGTGTCCAGTTGATTGTTGTATCTATCTCTATGCGGTAAATGCGGCACTGGCGGTTGCGACCCCAGCAGAAATTCGTCGCTTTGGAATAGAGATGGGATGTGTACGTTAAATACCGTGTGTCCAGCTTCGCTCATTTCACGTCCCAGCTCTCTGAATTTTCTCAATAAATTGTAATAGAATAAGCGCTGTACATACAGAGTGATTATTCTAGCAGATCCACTTGAAATCATGGGTTCCTTAGTGAATACGGAGATTAACGTCTCCTCCACAAACTCAAGAAATATGGAATCTGCGATCCTCTTCTGCCCTGGACAGGAGACGTTCTCGTGCAACGTCACCTGAATTTGTGGGCCAAATCAACCTTTTAGAATTCATCGAATTTCAGTCGGCGTAAATCAAGGCTCGGTACTTGGACCCCGCTTGCTCTTAGATTACATAAATGATCTCGCGTCTGTGCTATCATCTAACTATTTGCTATTGGCTGAAGACTTAAAGGTATGGCACACTATGTCTGCAGTGTAAAATCACACAGACTTACGGGAGGACTTGGACAAAGCGTACACATTGTCCATCGAGTTCATGCTGCATTTCAACGTCACCACGTGCAAAGTTCTCAGTATACGGCACAAGAGTATGCACAACTACCGCCTAGGTCCACAAATTTTACAGCGGGCTTATCATCTATGCGATATTGGCGTGATAGTTAAAGTCGACCTCGGTTGTTTGAGGCAGACTGAAAAAGCAGCTAATAAAGCAAACCAGTACCTCGGCCTTCTTCGCAGAGCTTCCGAGAAGTTTGACAATTCAGTCTTTCCAAAACTGCATAGTGCGTACGTGGGGCCGCACACAGAATACGCAATTCAAGCGTGGCAACCTTGGCTAAAACAAAATCTCACCGCGCTCCATACTGCGCAACGTAGGACAACGAAGAGCGTCAGAGGTTTGACCAGCCTCCCCTATCCACTCAGGCTGAAGACCCTCAAAATATACAGTGGATGTTATCGGCGTCTAAGTGGCGATCTCATAATGGTGTACCAGATCCTGAGAAACCCCAACCACCCATGCCATTCTCTCCTGATACTCAGTCAAAACACCTCGCTAAATAGTCACCAGGTTAAGTTAGTCACGCAGTACAGCCACCTGGAATGTCGGCGAAACTATTCCTCCCTTCGAGTGGCACAGCCTTGGAAGACCCTCCCGAAACATGTAATTAATGCACCCACCCTATCTCTTTTCAAAAAACGCCTTGACGATACTCTGTCACATTTACGCTACGTACTATACCTCATGACCACCAGATGCTGGTACTAATGCACAACAAACAGTGAATAGTGCCGAAACCCTACTCAAGAATGAGTCACTCAAACGCCTTGCATGAAATATGTTAAACGCTTATATTATAGAAATTGGATTTCTGTATGCTGTCGAACGAAGATACTTGCACACCAGTTAGCGTTGTCCTTGCTATCTCCTTTATTGTTCTCGCTTATGATGTGAATAATAACTACCCCTAGTTGATTTGCGTGCCTACATTTATATTTCAAACTCCCTTTATACGACTGTGCAGTTACATATGTAAGCGCCCGAACTGAAGACTCCATTATACCTTCGCTATCATTTTTGTCACGCTAAACACCCTACGGGTCATGCCAAGCACCTGCATTTATACCCGTTATAAATCATTGTTCATTGTTCACTTTATGTGAGAAAACATTTTCGCGCACTTTTATTTTTTCAATGTTAAATTTTGATCATCCATATTTAACATGAGGAGCCGTAAGCATAGGACATAAATGATAAGACACTTGTGAATGACGCAAAATATTAGGGTACTACAATGACTCACATGTTGTTACATGGAGCTATTTCCAAAATGAATATGCACTGCGTAGTGAACAACAAACCTAGATACTGTGTCCATATTCTTAGCAACGAGAGACATGAAACACAGTGCATATTGTAAATACGATCATAATGTAAGCGACTTCGTGTTAACATGGCAGAAACAGGTATTCCTCCGAATGTTGAGACAGAACATGAAAGAAAGCAAATGATCATACATGTAAGTTGCATGGATAATTGTGGAATTATTAAATGTCCGATCTGTGCGTAGTTCCGTATTTGTTTTAGTTCATTCGTCTGCCTGCCCTGAAATTGTGTTTCCTCAGGTGCACATAGGTTATTTAGTTAGAACGCACATAGTTGGTGCAATGCGCTGGGAGTCAGTCAAATGCCAGTATAAGTGTTTTAATGCACCACTGTTCTCTTGTTACACGAACTTGCGTCGAACCTTAATCTGGAGGATAGATAAGTAATATGCACCATACGTTGCACAACTATGAATTCTATCCGTTGCATAGGTAAAACGTATTCATTTGTTTCAGCTTATATTGACATCGCTAATACTGGTTTCGCAAGCTGTGCATTATCTGGTCCAACAAATTCGCGTAAACTTGTATGTTATGGAGTTCCAATTTGACACAGCTAAATTGGAAATTTCGAAATGAAATTTTGAGCATTAAAATATGCTTGCATATCACATTGTTTCATCAGTTCCAACAGAGTAACCAAGCATGGTTTCTACATGTCAAACGGTTTTGACCAATTATTTCTATTATACGGCCGTTGTTCTTGTTGTGGCATATAGAAACATCACAACTGAACATTGGAAACGAGTTGTGTCTGATGCACATTGTTTGTCAAATCCGGCTGAACGCAACGGATTTGTGTACTTTTTGTGACGCAACATGCTTCAATTTGACATCAATCCGATAAGGCTGGGGGGAGTGTTTCTGCATGTGGATGTCGCCGGCGGCTCACTCGATCTCGTATGTTCGGTGTGTGATTTCCTAAATCTGGGCTTTTCCCAATTCGCTAAATCTTCTTTCACCCTGGATTCCAATTAGTGTCGCTTCTACGGATGCAACCGCCTGCCTATTTAATCAAATATGACAAATGAATTGTGAAGTGAGAATTATAGGGACAAACCCATATATATCGGACGCGTCAAAAATCATAGACGCACACACCACATGTAGTACTACATGTGTTTCACTGACGAATGTGTTAAACGCTCCTCCCCGCCGATATCTCAAGAATCTCTTTGGTCTAACTACAAGCTTTTACTGATTCTGTAATTTTAGTGTCCGCTTATGAGGGAGTGAAGCCTTGGGAATATTCCCCGTTCGATGAGACCGACAGAGATTATCCACAACAGAACTTGCTAACGCACAAGCGGGCTCCAGCGCCGGGTGAGTAAAGACCAGATCCGTCAAATCTAGTTTTAAAGCGTGTGAGTGCGGCATTAGCTTGTATATTTCACTGCACAAGATGTACCTCGTCTGCAAGCACGTGATTGTGTACTCATCTCGTATTCTACACTGTTCATCCAACCGTCATGTGACGGAATGCGAAAAGGCAACTACCCATGGTCCCACTCGTTTAGGCTGGCGACTTGGTGGAGATGGAGCGGGCTACTGCAAACCCAGTGCCAGCCAAATTTTACGGTGAATGTATTGCAAAATTGCTTAATATAAGTGAAATTGTGAAAGAATTATATTCCTCTCTGTACTGTGGTTGGTGTCAGCAAACTCTCAAAATGCATTTGTCGTGTCTGTAATTTATACGCTAAGATTTATTTTTCACTGGAACAAAGATATTATACTGATTATAAAGGATACACTTTTCAACTATTGTAGGATGGCCACGTTTTAAATCACATGGGATTGATAGTTAAAGTGAAATTGTGTTCATCGTTTTCACGTATTCACCACATTTTTCATACAGATATGCAGAAAGGAGTGAAAGTTTGTTATTTTGGTCAGTGTATATTGTTTAACATCCGTTGCATTATATTATCTTTGACTTGCACATGCTCCGTATGTATGCGTGTTGGGGTAATTTAAATGCGTTTTGATATGTTGATGAATCTGGGGCGGAAACATCGTAATTTTTAGGGCATTCTTTGGCTTGCAGCTTCCAATGAGTACAAGTTGCACTTACATCCAACCAACCTTATTTTTTAACCAAATTGAACCGGTGCCTCACAAATTTGGTTTGTTACAGAGTTGCAATTATTGGCGGCAGATGTGGTTGGGGTACCTGGTAATCTGCTTGACAATTATTGTATCGCCATTTAGGCGTTGCGACTCACCTATATTGTAATTTAGCGTACTCAGCCTAATGCACCTATCCGGATAGCAACTCAATTGTCCTTGAATAGTGTTCAGTCAAAACGCGCGATTAGTATGGTAAGGGATATATCTGTATATGCGAATCAGAAAATCCCACTGTATTTTATAGTTATTTCGCAAATGAACGACGCGTTTTCACATGATTGACGTAGTTTACTTGATGTGGTGCTTTAGGTTACATTCACAAAAGGTTGCAGGTCCGGTAATCCATAGATCGAGTATCCATGGAAGTAATTTTCTCAAGGACGGCCAGATTAACATATGAATATCAAATGTATGTGAAAACGCAAAGCCTGAAAGGTAAAGGCACATTTATTATAGGGAAGCGATGTCACTTTAAAATGCCCGTGGAAAAGTGAAATGCCATATAATCGTCGTGAAATAAATCATTGCAAGAGAACTAACGATCAGAAGCTCGTCTGATGACGCCAATGATTGAGTGTATTTTCTATGACAAAACACGCAGTTTTAAAAGTGCGAATCAGGAAAGTAATCCGTTCTTTGCTACACAGCATACCAAGGTAAGCAATAAAATATTTGTCCAAGGTACGAACAAATATAAAATATTATATTAATGCATTATGTTTGCAGCTTACTCGTTCAACGTATATTGGCGGAGATTCGCACATTTGTTTAGAAATATACTAACTAGTATATAATACCTACGAAGAAAAAAGTTTTATTCACAGTAGCGTTAACAATATCGAAAATTGAACGATATGAACATACATTTATCAAATTGGCAAGGTATAATTTTAGCACGAAACACTGGCAAGAACTTAACTGATGTCCGCGACTAGCTGGATTATCGTAATCTCGTAAATAGCTTTGTTCATCCAAGTTTTCATGCCAATAATATTTGTAAATTGTAAATTCCTAGAAGAATTTTCCCAGTCTGCTGAACAATTACACGTAATTATTATCTCATAGATCATCTTCAACTTTGAAGTTTCCACTTTAAAACGTTCCACTCAGATATGGGTACTAGCAAGTGAAATCAATTAATCAAGCATAATGCATATAAGAATAAGCGAACTAGGCCTTAATGGGTTACTTGCGTGTTGAAGTGTTTTCTTATGGCAGCTGATCTCAGATGTTGGCAATTCTGAAAGCAACAAATCACATCAATTGAATACTTTAAGATGCGTATACGAAAAATGCTTTTAAATTTTTCGTCTGATCATATAACCTATTCATTTGCAACTCACAATGGATATGAATACTCCTGCTCCTAAGAGCGAAAGATGTTAACCTAAACCATGAAGCATCGAAAATAGTGGTGTCCATTTTTGTACTGGAACAAATATGTACCTACCTCACCTGCCTGTTTGAAAGGTTGGCTTTACTGTTTTAGCTAGCCACACAAATTGACTGCAGAAGAACTACTCACATATACTGGCTAGTTGTAATAACAACGGACAATGAACCATGAGTTATGTCGGGTAAAATTGCAGTTATTAACAAGTTTTGCAGGATGGTAAGTGTAAAACTACAATTAACACAATATAGATGAATTGCCTGATTGAGCGTTCATCTGGCAGATGGACTGCTGAATAATAGTAGTATAAGTGGAAATTAATGCAAACGACGAGACAAATGGGGACGGTTATAGTTGTTGTACTCTGTGAGAAAACTAAGAAGGTTAAATGTGAATACTGACTTCTGTTCCTCAACCTCAGGTGTGGGAAACCTGTTAATCCGGTTTGGAGGGATAATATATTTTAACCTTCTACAGTTTTGGAAAGTAAGTGATGGGCCCAAGGGCCACATCTTATCGTTTTTTAAAAATATCCAAAGTGGGGGAGGAAACAATGAAGTTTAGCAGGGAGATCCAGGGTTAGAAAAATCCGAAGAGGAAAATAATTCCTTCAGCATTCCAGGCGGCTAAACCGTACGCACATTCGCAGTGGGTTACCTCTGAGATTTGTGTTATGGCTGCGTTTCAGCAAGTGACGGCATACGTGCTAATGTTTAGTCAATATTTGGTACACTAAGATGAGATTGCAGCGCAGCCTTCGGTAGCGGCTACTGAAAACTCTCGGTGACATCAGCCGTTGTTGGCAGGACAGATTTCCTAGAACCTTGACGTATTTGTGGCCAAGCGTCTTGGTTTCTCTAGTACTTCTATGTTGCGTTTTTACTAAGGTAGCCAAGCCTGGAATGCGTACTCAACGCTAGGGCGCACTTAAGCATTGTGCAGCATGAGGCAGATGTATGGGTGAAATCGTCCGGATGCTCTTTGCATCAAACCGACTTGCTGTATGGCTCTCTTCAAAGCGGCATCTGTGTGCTTTGAACAGTTAATGCCACTTTGAATGAGCACACTAAGTCAAGTTCTCGAGATGTTGTTTGCATTACATGTGACAAAAGACTATGTACCTAGTCATGCGTATAGCACAGTTGAACTGCGTAGCATTTTTCCAAATTGAACGGTAGGGTTTTCAATACTGATCACTTTGACATCATGTTGAGTTCGCGCTGGAGCTTCTCGTCGTCGGTAGGTTCTTAGATCCCTTTCCAGGCATTATCCGCGAAGAATAGGAAATCGCAAGTAATTTCTCGCGTCAGATCGATTATGAAAACCAAGAAGAGACGGGGCCTGAGAAGTGAGCAGTATGTACGCCGCACTTCACATTAATGGCGTCAGACAGCGATTATCGTGCACTCCGGTTTAACCGAGGTTCGTGCAGAAGATTGCCTATATAAAGGCAGCAGTTGGTCAACTATGATACAAACCTGAATTTTATAGAGGAGAATTCGGCGGATTATAGGTCTATCGATTTTGTGTAATCCAAGTAAGTGACATCAACTCCTCCTCCAACAACAACTGTTTCAGTCCAGCTGTTAAGCGCAAATATCAAACTCGTAATGCATGAGGGATTTTGTTGGAACCCAAGTTGTTCTGGTGCCAACAATTTGTGATTTTCAGGATAATGCATTCGTCGTGCCCAGGAGCAAAGCTGAGTAATGTGATAAAAAATGTTCCCTGGGACAAAAACATAATGTAAATTAGGAAGGTGATGATTAAAAAGTAGAGTGGGGTGGCCATGTCAAAATTCACACTATCGTGATCGATAAGCAGAGTGAAATTGTTAGCATGGTTTTCTCGGATTTACCACATTGTTCACACAGATATGTAGAAAGGGGTAAAATTCAGTTTTGTAGTTCAGTGTAGCTCGTTCAACATTCGACTTAAGCTCTATACGTATGCATATCAGGGTAATTTAAATGCGTTTTGATATACCGAGGCTGTAGGGGCGAACAAGGTGTATTATTGAGTGGAATTCAGAGGTGTAAATGTCAAACGCTTTTGTGTAATCCAAGTAAGCGACATCAACTCCTGCTCCAACATCAACTGCTTTAGTCCAGCTGTTGCGCGAAATTATCAGATTCGTGGTACATGAGGAATTTTGCTGAAAGCCAAGTTGCTCTGGTGTTATCACCTTGTGATTTTTCGGATACTGCATTAGTGCATCAGCAATGATTGACTCCATAAGATTGGAAAGCACAGGAAGTAGAGTTATAATTATGACAATCAGTTTGGTAAGTGCGACTACCTCCCTTACGAATAGGAGTGAGGATCCCACGCTTCAAATTTCTTGGAACACGCCACTCCTTCATACAGTGTTAATAGAATATAGGCCGACGTTCCGCCAGATCTCTGGCTGCTGTCTGTAAATTCTTTGTTTGAATGTTATTGACACCAGGAGAGCTGTAGAGACGCAGGGACAGCAATTGCTTTGACATGCTTGTTGAATTAAAATTATACTTGGATAAGGCTGACGGTGAGATTATAGAAACAGAAATAACCGTTCAGCCCATTACTCTCTTGAACGCTTGTTATTTATCAAACCGTTAGAGCCCGGCTGCTTCCGTTGGTGATCGAGTGTACCCGTCATTCGTGATCAGTGCTGAAATGTTGCGTTGCACAGTACGAAGGTCTTTAATTAGCGTCTGTGAGAGTCTGCGATTCGTGCAGAATCGCTTCATTAACTCCTGCTGATGCGTCAGCTTGTCCACGCTGATCAAAGTTACACGGAATTTAGATGTGCCGCATAGGATATCCAGGTTTGGAATTAAGGGAGTCATTGTGAGCTATCTATGATATATCCTTCGAGAACATGCATCCGCCTATTATGTTCCCCATGAATGGCTTTTTCTGCTTTGACCATGCATGGATTTCTGCTTACACTCGTGCGTCACCAGTGTGACAGACATTCTTGTGAATGTGTTCCAGGCGACTTCTGGGGGCATTCCTTTATGGGGGTCCAAGATAACTTCTTTACAACCGCGGATAACAGGGTGTGGTAAGTAACCTTATATACCTTATCATTATTTTCCTCCGGAAGTTCCGCATAACTTACATAGTTAAACAGTAACGTCACCTGGTCAATGCCATCCAGTGGCTTGCTTGAATTTATTCCTTCTAGCATGAGTTCTGCGTTGGTGAGCACAACATCATTATCAACGGCTTGTTAGCAGTTCGAAATCTGGTGGGAAAGTTCACGTGGTTGTACAGGGGCGGCTAAATTTTATCTCTATTTTACATGCTTTGAGATGCATGTTATCGGTTGTAGCTATTTTCACATAGTGCACATTGAAATCACCGGCGATGAGAATGTGACTGTATGTCTTGTTCAAATCAAACTGATGCACGTGGTCTTGTTCGGTGTGCATTTCAGACAGAGTTTTGTAGACGGAAAATTACAGCTATAATACAAATGTATTTGTTCCGCAACCGTAACTGGCACCAAAGCAAACCTTGAGCACAGATATTTTATGTTAGCTGTGTAATACGGACTGACGCCATCACCTATTCTAGCCTGTCATTTCGAAGCAATAATATACCAGGTAAATGGACTTTAGAATCTGCTATCTCAAGGCCTATCCAGTTCCTTGTAATAACAATGAGATCCCACGATTTTGAACCCTGGCGTTTTCTAAGTTCGGCTAGTTTACTAAGAAGATCTTGTGGTTTAGTATACCAACATTATACGGTTTTTGATGTAAGAGTTGTATAGGTGGACAGCATATTTTGTTTGGTTTTACGCCAACCGTTCGTCCTTCGGCAGCCAATCATTATTTGCGTTGGTCATTGGTTCTTGAATTTCTGACAAGCTGCATGGTTGTATGCAGCATCCAAATCAACATGCACTCCCGTTTGTCTCCCTGTCCCTACAGGTGTCGCTAATGCTATATTGGTTACAACTCTACAGGATTGTGAAGGCAAATCCATCACTGAGATTTTACGTTCTAGTGAATTGCTGAGAACTAGTTGGCGTCCGGCCGATATCTTTAGCCTTATCCCGGTAGGCAACCTGGAGCGATGATTCAATCAGCTATCCAATAGGACTTCGGGCATTCCATCGGAGTGTAGCACGACCAAGATTTTTGGACCGCAGCCTTTGTAGTTTGTAGCTGAAAGAATTCTCATTATTAGATTAGCAATAAGGTGGTCCAGAGAGAGTACTTTACGGATGTAGCTCCAAGGCTCTGGGTTATGCTTTTTCGCTTCGTGCTATGAAGATTCCACCAGTTCATGAAACATGATACATAATACGACTTTTGTTTTCGTTCCTAAAAGAGCCGCAATGGTTTTCAATTTCTTTTGACCGTCTTTTCCAAAGAATGTTGGGGTGTGTGCGTACGCCGCCCGATGATTTGCGAAAATGAAGTGTTAAGAGTAGGACTAGCTCTGTACCCTCAGTTGAATTTAAGGCTAACCGCAGAAATCGGGGTTCTCCGTAGTGCATTGAAATTGGATGACGCGCTACGCGTCGTAGCGCAGTTAATTCAAGCTAAATACCAATCGTATCGCAGATGGAATTCCACTGGTTGCAATCATCTACTAACGTGCCCTTTCTTGTGCCGGAACTGGACACAGGAACGATAGCGCAGTTAAAGCATTGCGGTTCTGTTAACCGAAGTTTGGTTTGAGTGTAGTGGCTACCAACTTGGATTGTTTGGCAGGCACTAAAGCACTTTTTGAAAATGGCCTCGCACCGCTCGTGCTTGGTCCAGAAAATCGACGTGCGGGTGTCGCTTTGGACAATTTTACCGAGGCGTTCTATGAATACGTTACCCGGTCCTGGACTGCCTGGGTTAGTTTTGTGACCAAGTTGCGAGATACGTTATCTAGCGATGAGTAATTAACAGTCAGGCTGGATGTGTCTTGCCTGTATCTAGAGTTGGTGATTGTCGTAGTTGGCAGCGCAGATGCCATCCGGCAGTTAGCCAGCCTGAGTTTAGTCTGCGGCTAAGGGACAGAGGTCTGAGGGATTCTCTGTAGAGCAATATCAGTGTTGTTAAATTCTATAGGCAAAGACCTGTAGCTCGCCATCTGCTGGACTGCTTCGGTTCGATTTTCACACGTTTTCACGAGCGATATTATAAGTATAACTATTAAGATTGATCTGCATTTTGGTCAAAACCAGGGCAAATCAGTCAGGTTGATTTTTCTCTAGTATTGTCGTTGACCAGAAGATAGATTGTGGAACGGATGGCCGCAAAAATCACAAATAATGTCTAGTCTAACTGATTATATACACTCCGGCTTGCCATATTTGCGGTTAGGTGGTATCAATTCCATTGATGACCGTTGTTCCAAAGCATTGCTACCCTAGTCTAGTCACGTGAAGTGGAGAGCGATTGGGGCTCCAGTTCTTTGTCCGAGTCGCAATGTAGACGTCGATTACCGTAGGCGATTGTGCACGGCGAGGACACACGTGCACGGAGTTTTGTTAGCTTATTGATCCATACTGGTTCCTGTAGGCCAAAGCCGTTGAAAGTGACTTGTAGTGGGTAGCTGATAGCGGAAATCGCCCGCGATGAACGAATGCAATTGAAATCACAGATTAAGTCGTAGCTTGGTTAGAAATTACCCGATGGATATAATTCGAGGACCACCAGATCGCGGGTAGAATTCTTGGTCGATCACTGCATCTCAGCAGTGGATACCGTTAAAATCAACAGTTTGGCGCTTCTGGATAAAAGCAAGAAGAGCACTAAAGCAAATTTGATGCCATATATCACATTCCGTAGGACATAATTCCGTAAGAATATGCCCACCGAACACGGGGAATTATTCCGATTAGAATGAGAGCATTAAGACTGCGGCACGTGAAGTGGAAGTCGTAAAACTCTGTGACGGAGGAGAGCACGTTTACTATGCGACCAGTCAGGTAGGTGACAAGCATGGAAGCAAATATAGAAATATGTTTTGATTTCCAGCCAACTCTTGCGTTGCTGTGTGGCAGGGTGTTAAATATCCATCAGATAACGTAAATTAAAATAAAAGACATTCAGTGCCTCCTGTCTGAACGTGTTGCTGTTAGGAGAAATTTGATTAAGTCGTAACTGACTTTGAATTCTGACAGGAGACCAAATTAGGTAAATATTATAAATTAAAGTAATGTACAAAGGATTTGGTGTCAGTAATCTTTGTGGAGAAAACGGGGAATGGATTGGACTCAAGGAAAATCCTAATTTTCATACTAAATTGCTTTTAATTTTTCAGAATGTCATGCCATTTAGTGAGAAATTGCCTTGTATAGCTCAACTTTATTCCTTTCGCAGCATGCATAATGTCAAAGCAGTAAAAATACAAATTTGAATTAAGTTAGTTGGGTAAAATTCAAACAAAATCTTAATGGGTAAGTTGCGAGATGACGATTTAATGATGAACTTGGTGACAATAATGTTATCCTTATTCGCTGGCCAGGGATGCTAAATAGCATGAGCCAGAGAGGTTCTCGAGTAAGAAAACTGTCGAAACAGACTAGTGCAACATAGTGTGACCGTCCCAATTGCATGAGGCATTCGACCTTTCAATCGATGAGGAGGAATATGTACACTAAATTAAATTCATGCCTTGGATCCACCTGCTGACTTGTGTCCACGATATGAGCCAAAACGCAACACTAGTGATGCACGCAGTACTCTGAAGCAACCATATTTGGTACTGCTTATTCCTGCATGTGGATAATTGCTCGAGATATGTTGCGTCACATGCGCACCCGAAATGAGAAATAACCAAGGGAGCAGTCTGCGTCGATTCGAATCCAGTTACAAATCATAGTAGAGCCTAGCGCGACAGCCGAGCAGCGTTTGCGGCGGCGGAAAGACGGTTCCATCTTATATATTATTCCCTAGGTATATCAAATATTATATCACATTTGTCTTAGTTTCAATGCAAGATAAATCAGGGACCTGAAACATTAAACAAGCTCCTATCTTTGCTTTATTTATTATGGTGTTGTCCTACTTGTTCAATGCATATATTTCGGCACAGAAATGCGAGAACCTAGCAGAGATGGTCAGGAACTCAAGAACTAGCAAATGTTACTCTTCTGACAGGACGGACACTGGGCTCAAATTCTAGCGCCTCACTTTGCACATAGTGGAACATACAAAGTTAAAACTGTGAAGCTAGAGGCACGGACATTTAATTTGGAATCAGACAAAACAATTAGATTTGTAGTGATTCGGAATATCTGTAATTTGGATATGTAGTTGAAGTTTTGATTCGTTTCCCAAGCATAGCAATTGAATTGCGATCGTTTTATTATGTTGCTCAGTGGTATCTACAATGTACGGCTGCGTAGAGGAAAATCGCACGAAAAGTGTCGTCCGGACGTAGCATTTGAAAATGTTCTCGACGATCCTTTTCCTGTGACCACAAATCTTTCGATTTTCACCTGCCTATTTTCATACTTCTCAGTTGAGACGTGTCCACGGGGCCAATTTCAAACGCAACATCCTGACGACACGTTCCGTGAGAACAACATATACGCAGCCATGTACTGATGATGTCACTGCACGAAGTTGTAAAACGTTTGTCATTAAATTACTCAGATTTGAGAACGAATCAAAATGTTTAAGCAGCTAGTTCTATCAGTTTGGAGCAATTCCGTCATAGCCCATTCGATATTGCATGAGAACATTTCCGCGGATCACACATAAAACGCACGTACGTACACTCTCTGCCACTGTATGCGGGACGACGTACGCTGCCCAGGCACTATAAGCAAATCCTGTAGCCACAGATGAAGTGATCCCGTAGGGCGCCAGACGCGACACAAAATAGCAAATCGCATCTCCGCAAATTCAGATCCCACTTCCTCACAAACAGCTCAGTTCAAGACAATTCCACAAGCCGTTGACGTTCCAATGTTCCAATGTTCCGTAACGAAAGGTACTCGCAAACGTAGTTAAATTTTTCTATAAAGTAAACGAAATAATCACTTCTTCATTCGCATTTAGGTTTTCTATATTTTACACCAATTAAACTGTGTCACTAACAGTATAAACGTGTAACTATGCGTTCAGCAGTTGGAGTTATTCAACAAGCCATTTGGAGACTGATCGTTCGGCCGAGCCAGAAATATCAATGAGCAGGCGTATTTGTAGGTTAAGCTTAAGCTCGTGAGATATGTATTCGACTACATCGTTTTAACTATACCGGCCGGTAAGTATGAATAATAGATGTTCGAAAAATTAGCAAAGTTTACAGCTGACGCTTGAGTTAATAATTTTACGGTGGCTAACGTGTGCTACAAAACCTACACAACGCCTGCCAGAGACGAGCTTTTCGAAATACTTACTATTCCTTTCCTTGAATACTGCAGCATCTTCTGTGGGAACGTGCGAATTTGTGACAGGATAGCATTGGAATACCTGCAAACATCATTCACTATGCGCTTGTTCAGTAAATCAACCACCTTGAGTTACCAGGAACGCAGAAGGCAACTTAAGTTTGAACCCCTTTGGTTGCGACGACTGAAACATAACCTGATGTTGATACACAATCTCATAAAGCAAAATGCATACTGCAGTCTGTATACACATTAAATTCAAAATAACCACTAGGAATATATGCAACGAGACCTGTATATCATGTATACCGAAAACCAGGAGAGCTATCCGGTCAAACGTTTTCGTCGACAGATAGGCTGTCGTGTGGAAGAGCCCGCCAACCATAGTCAGGTCTTTCACAAAGGCAAAAGCATTCCAAATTCAACTTAGCAAATTCCTTGACCAGAATTCGATAATGAGCATGTTACCACCAGGTAAATTACCGCACGGATTCTTTTTGGATGGATTAAGAACTATATAATAAATGATTAAATATTGTGCAAAGAAATTAATTACAACAAATTAAACGTATTCCAAACTATTTTGATATCATACACCACATATTACTTATCTCACTCTTGCATGAGCACAAAGATTATTGTGCACATGATCTAAAATCCAGGGTCCGATTCTCGTAAAATCAGGAAATATGCGTATTATTATTATAATTATTATAAATATTACTTTTATAATCATTCAAAATTCTTGAGTATCTGTCACTGCAATTTGCATCCCGTTGGGTTAGTATTATTTTAAATATTTACCGGTCGGAAGCAGGTGATAGATCGCCTGTTGTGGTAAAATCCCAGTCACATGTACTCCTGTAAATCTGCAAAGGTATTATATGGTATTTTGTTTATACCAGAGACAAGTGCACTACTGTTGTCTCCTCCCAATTTGGGATGTTATTTGCAAATAGCAGACGATTATTTTAAATACCTAATTTGATCACCGCTGGATTTGATGATGTATTATTTGTTTCATAATTACGTCAGCGGCGTCAGTAAGTAGCACAAGGCGAACCTCGAATGTGAAATTATTAAGCATCAAGAGATCTGTGCTCCACATTTGCTTTGGTGACACTTACGGTTGCGGAACAAATAGGTGTGTATTATGGCTGTAATTTTCCGTCCACAAATCTCTATGTCTGAAATGCAAACCGAACTAGCCCACGTTCATCAGGTTGATTTTAACAAGACATACAGTCACATTCTCATCGCCAGTGACTTCAGTGTACACTATCTGGAAATAGAGACGACCGATAACATGCAGCTCAAAGCATGTAAAATAGAGATAAAATTTAGCCGCCCCTGTACAACCACGTGAACTTTCCCACCAGATTTCGAACTGCTTACATGCGGTCGATAATGATGTTGTGCTCACTAAGGCAGAACTCATGCTAGGAGGAATAAATGCATGCAAGCCACTGGATCACATTGACCACGTGACGTTACTGTTTAACTATGTAAGTTATGCGTAATTTATTGGGGAAATGAATGATTAATTTAAATGGTCATGAACCACACATTGTAATCCGCGGTTGTTACGTAGTTATCTTGGACCTCAATAGCGGAATGCCCCCAGAAATCTCCTGGGACACGTTCACAAGGAGGTAATGAAGACAATCTGCACGAATCGCAGACTCTCACAGACGCTAATTAAAGACCTTCGTACTGTGCAACGCAACATTTCAGCACTGATCACGAATGACGGGTACACTCGATCACCAACGGAAGCAGCCGGGCTCTAACGGTTTGATAAATAACAAGCGTTCAAGAGAGTAATGGGCTGAACGGTTATTTCTGTTTCTATAATCTCACCGTCAGCCTTATCCAAGTATAATTTTAATTCAACAAGCATGTCAAAGCAATTGCTGTCCCTGCGTCTCTACAGCTCTCCTGGTGTCAATAACATTCAAACAAAGAATTTACAGACAGCAGCCAGAGATCTGGCGGAACGTCGGCCTATATTCTATTAACACTGTATGAAGGAGTGGCGTGTTCCAAGAAATTTGAAGCGTGGGATCCTCACTCCTATTCGTAAGGGAGGTAGTCGCACTTACCAAACTGATTGTCATAAGTATAACTCTACTTCCTGTGCTTTCCAATCTTATGGAGTCAATCATTGCTGATGCACTAATGCAGTATCCGAAAAGTCACAAGGTGATAACACCAGAGCAACTTGCCTTTCAGCAAAATTCCTCATGTACCACGAATCTGATAATTTCGCGCAACAGCTGGACTAAAGCAGTTGATGTTGGAGCAGGAGTTGATGTCGCTTACTTGGATTACACAAAAGCGTTTGATATTTACACCTCTGAATTCCACTCAATAATACACCTTGTTCGCCCCTACAGCCTCGGTATATCAAAACGCATTTAAATTACCCTGATATGCATACGTATAGAGCTTAAGTCGAATGTTGAACGAGCTACACTGAACTACAAAACTGAATTTTACCCCTTTCTACATTTCTGTGTGAACAATGTGGTAAATCCGAGAAAACCATGCTAACAATTTCACTCTGCTTATCGATCACGATAGTGTGAATTTTGACCTTCATTCAACTGTGCATGTTAATCATGCCCTTCAAAATTTTTTTACATTTTATTCCAAAATTTTTTTAGCACATTACTCAGTTTTGCGCGCGGGCACGATGAATGTATTGTAAAAGTTTGTGGCACCCACCACAGTGCAGGAAAGAATAGAACTCATTTGCGATTTTAATTATATCAAACATTTTGCCATACATTTTCCGACAATATTGGCTGGCACCCGATTTGCAGTAGCCCGCTCCATCTCCACTAAGTCGTCAGCCGAATAAAAGTGGCTCAAAGCGCAGCTGCCTTTTCGCAGTCCGCCACATGCCTGTGTGATAAACAGTGAAGTAATACAAGGTGAGTACACAAGCGATTGCTTGCAGACGAGGTATATTTTGTGCAGTGAAATATACAAGCTATTGCCGCATATACATGTTTTAAACTAGATTTGACTGATCTGGTCTTTACTCACCCAGCGCTGGAGCCCGCTTGTGCGTCCGCAAAATCTGTTGTGGAAAATTTCTGCCGGTCTCGTCGAACGGGGAATATTCCCAAGGCGCCACTTCCTCATAAGTGGACACTAAAATTACAGAATAAGTAAAAGCTTGTAGTTATACCAAACAGGTCTTTGAGATATCCGTGGGAAGTAGCGTTTGCCATATTCCTATGCGAAGCACATTTATTGAACATGTGGTGTGTGTTTCAATGATTATCGACGCTTCCGAAATATATCGGTTTGTCCCTCTAATTCTCACCTCACAATTCCTTTGTCCAATTTGATGAATTATGCAGGCGGTTACATCCACAGTACCGACATAGAATGGAATCCATGGTGATAGAAGATTTAGCAAATTGGGAAAAGCCCGGATTTAGTAAATCACACACCGAACATTCGTGATCGAGTAAACAGCGGGAGGCATTCATATGCAGAAAATTTTCCTCACAGCCCTATAATATTGATGTCATATTCGAGCTCTTTGCGTCAGACAAATTACACAAATCCGTTCCCTTCAGCCGGATTTGACAAAAAATGTGCATCAGAAACAACTCGTTTCCAATGTTCAGTTGTGATGTTTCTAAATCCCACAATAAGAAAAACGGCCGTATATTAGAAAGAATTGGTCAAAAAAGATGACCTTTATAAATAATGCCTGGTTACTCTGTTGGAACTGATGAAACAATGTGATATGCAAGCATATTGTAATGCTCAAATTTTCATTTCGAAGTTCCAACTTAACTCTGTCAAATTAGGACTCCATAACATATAAAATTAATGCGATTTTGTTGGACCACATAATGCACTGTTGCGAAACCAGTATTAGCGATGTCAATATTAGCTGCTACAAGTAAATACGTTTACCGATGCAACGGATAGATTTTATAGTTATGCAACGTATAGTACTTATTCCTTTCCTATACTTCAGCTTAAGCTTCGACGCAAGTTCCTGTAACAAGAGCACAGTGGCGCATTTAAATATTTATACTAGCATTTGACTGACTCCCAGCGCATTGCACCAACTATGTGCGTTCTAACTAAATAACCTATGTGCACCTGAGGAATCACAATTTCAGGGCAGGCAGACGAATGAACTAAAACAAATACGGAACTACGCACAGATCGGACATTTAATAATTCCACAATTATCCATGCAACTTACATGTATGATCATTTGCTTTCTCTCATGTTCTGTCTCAACATTCGGAGGAATACCTGTTTCTGCCATGTTAACACGAAGTCGCTTACATTATGATCGTATTTACAATATGCACTGTGTTTCATGTCTCTCGTTGCTAAGAATATGGACACAGTATCTAGGTTTGTTGTTCACTACGCAGTGCATATTCATTTTGGAAATAGCTCCATGTAACAACATGTGAGTCATTGTAGTACCCTAATATTTTGCGTCATTCACAAGTGTCTTATCATTTATGTCCTATGCTTACGGCTCCTCATGTTAAATATGGATGATCAAAATTTAACATTGAAAAAATAAAAGTGCGCGAAAATGTTTTCTCACATAAAGTGAACAATGAACATTGATGATCAATGATTTATAACGGGTATAAATGCAGGTGCTTGGCATGACCCGTAGGGTGTTTAGCGTGACAAAAATGATAGCGAAGGTATAATGGAGTCTTCAGTTCGGGCGCTTACATATGTAACTGCACAGTCGTATAAAGGGAGTTTGAAATATAAATGTAGGCACGCAAATCAACTAGGGGTGGTTATTATTCACATCATAAGCGAGAACAATAAAGGAGATAGCAAGGACAACGCTAATTGATGTGCAAGTATCTTCGTTCGACAGCATACAGAAATCCAATTTCTATATATAAGTGTCTAAAATATTTCGTGCAAGGCGTTTGGAGTGACTCATTCTTGAGTAGGGTTTCGGCACTATCCACTGTTTGTTGTGCATTAGTACCAGCATCTGGTGGTCATGAGGTATAGCACGTAGCGTAAATGTGACAGAGTATCGTCAAGGCGTTTTTTGAAAAGAGATAGGGTGGGTGCATTAATTACATGTTTCGGGAGGGTCTTCCAAGGCTGTGCCACTCGAAGGGAGGAATAGTTTCGCCGACATTCCAGGTGGCTGTACTGCGTGACTAACTTAACGTGGTGACTACTTAGCGAGGTGTTTTGACTGAGTATCAGGAGAGAATGGCATGGGTGGTTGGGGTTTCTCAGGATCTGGTACACCATTATGAGATCGCCACTTAGACGCCGATAACGTCCACTGTATATTTTGAGGGTCTTCAGCCTGAGTGGATAGGGGAGGCTGGTCAAACCTCTGACGCTCTTCGTTGTCCTACGTTGCGCAGTATGGAGCGCGGTGAGATTGTGTTTGAGCCAGGTTTGCCACGCTTGAATTGCGTATTCTGCGTGCGGCCTCACGTACGCACTATGCAGTTTTGGAAAGACTGAATGGTGAAACATCTCGGAAGCTCTGAGAAGAAGGCCGAGGTACTGGTTTGCTTTATTAGCTGCCTTTTCAGTCTGCCTCAAACAACCGAGGTCGACTTTAACTATCACGGCAAGATCGCATAGATGATAAGCCCGCTGTAAAATTTGTGGACCTAGGCGGTAGTTGTGCAAACTATTGTGCCGTATACTGAGAACTTTGCACGTGGTGACGTTGAAATGCAGCATGAACTCGATGGACAATGTGTACGCTTTGTCCAAGTCCTCCCGTAAGTCTGTGTGATTTTACACTGCAGACATAGTGTGCCATACCTTTAAGTTTTCAGCCAATAGCAAATAGTTAGATGATAGCACAGACGCGAGATCATTTATGTAAACCAAGAGCAAGCGGGGTCCAAGTACCGAGCCTTGAGTTACGCCGACTGAATTTCGATGAACTATGAAAGGTTGATTTGACCCTCAAATTCAAGTGACGTTGCACGAGAAAGTCTCCTGTCAGGCTCAGAACAGGATCGCAGATTCCATATTTCTTGAGTTTGTGGAGGAGACGTTAATCTCCGTATTCACTAAGGAACCCATGATTTCAAGTGGATCTGCTAGAATAATCACTCTGTATGTACAGCGCTTATTCTATTACAATTTACTGAGAAAATTCAGAGAGCTGGGACGTGAAATGAGCGAAGCTGGACACACGGTATTTAACGTACACATCCCATCTCCATTCCAAAGCGACGAATTTCTGCAGTGGTCGCAACCGCCAATGTCGCATAAACCGCATAGAGATAGATACAACAATCAACTGGACACGCTAATTATCACATGTCAAATGATGCTGATGATATTGTGCTTACTACATATAATACAATACTCAAGGTGCACTAACTCCGTCGAGAAGCGGGCGAGAATAATATTCAGTAGTAATTCGGCCTGCAACTAAGATTAGTTACTCACTCAAGCCCATGCTGTCTTTGCTTAACATCAAACACCGAAGCATTCAATAATCCGGATGCGGAAGACTCAAATCGGCACAATGCAACTTAGAGGAGAAATTTGCCTATCACTAAACCTAACCCAATTGTGTTGATATTGGATTCACAAATTGTATTAGCAGTGTGTGTATCAATAAGCAACGCCAAATGGAAACATACAGAAACTGAGGTGACTAAGATAATGACTCACTGCTGAATGCCATATTTGAGCTTGCGAGAACAAGAGCAATGCAGAGTTGCACCCAGGCGAAGAGCATCATGACGACAAATCACATGTAGCTCTCGATGTTCACGATTTTATATTAGTGTTCCGTGTGATTTGGCTCCAACCATATGAGATTTGCTGTGGGAAATTTTTCCGATGCGCCATTAAATGCCTCAGTTTCCACTGCTTGCTTGCTACCTGGCTGAGATCTGGAGATAGAACGTTGATTTCTCAAGCTCAGGTTGGCGAAGAAACAGGCGAACTGTGTGACAGGCAATAATCACTCGTATGAAAGGCGCAGTACAATTGTTGATGATCGCTGCAGTTGATTTGTTCGGGAAGTTTGTATCGTGAGAATTCTCAAATTGGTGGATGCATAATGATTCACTGTCCTTTCAGCAGCACAAGACGAACGTGAACACAAACCAAGGAGTTGTGACATAAGGGCGCGGACTTTCAGTTTACTCAAGCTATTCTAAACGGAATCAGTATCACTTAAACGCATGTGTGCATTGGATGCGACACCAACATTTCCACAGCACTGGTGTGCGTAGGTGATTTACAATTATCTGTTAACAAGGTTATTTTCGGATTTGTTAACGTGATTGAGCAGTATGCATTAGCTGGTATTTTAGTTAAAGATAATTGTTATTTGGCTACGAAATGTGGGATTTTCGATGGATAAACGGAATATTGCGTACGGGTGGTTATGCTAAAGAATTCACTGACAAACTGGTCTTAATCCAGTGTCCACCTCTCCTGTTAGATGGAGGTGCGCGTGGTTCCCGGTCTATCACACACTATAGAGTGTTGCGTGCGGATTTATCAGTTTAACAATAGCGAGGAACAATGAAATCATATCGATGATAATTCTCGGTAAATTTACTTTCTTTTCTGCAAACGTTAACTGATTTCTTGTTAACTTTGCTAAGCCACATGCCTGTGACCCACCTTTTAACTGAAAGCTACGTTTCAGTTAGTTAGATTTGATTGATTCATCGTTGGTAACATCAACCGCAATAATAGTACGGAGTTGAAACTATTGTTGATGCTTTTGGTCCGTTAAGCATTTGCGCAATATATATGTCTATATGCAATGTAAACAGGTTTGCTGGTTACATTAATACTGATGGACGTGTTAGAGCCAAAGGGTTGAGCAGTTAGATGTGCTGAATTTTGCTGCTTTAGCAACATCCGGCACTAATTCACTAACCAAATTACTGGTCAGTTTTTATTTTATTATTGGGTCTACTACATTTTAAATTTATACAACTCTATCAAAATATGATCATACGTTACAACATGGTACTTATCTTATATCTACCTGGCTTATCGCTTTTCATTTTATGCGGTGAAAACGCAATAAGCGTATGAAGCGCCGTACATTGTGTCTCAAACATGCAAGATACCATTGCCAGTGGGTACTCTTCCTAACTACCAAAATTCACATCTAACCATGAACCGCTATACTGAGGCCGCTTTCCATCTACGCTCCTGCACCGTTTGGAACATCGACTACTCGACGTTCAACAAACAGGTGGCTGCAAACAAATTTCAGTTATGCAACACATTGTTGTACCAGTGTCCACTTGTGCTAAGTGGTGTTTGCAAGTTATGCAGTAGAACCAAATATGGATAGTCACAAATGTGTCGAGTTTGATAAGTCAAAATATGGTTAACGCACACCCGACGATTGGACAGGTTGTGCAATCCAATTAGCTGGCTAGTGTCGTCGTGCTAAAACCCTAGATACTTGATTTAAATTTGGTTGCAATGTGTTGGACCCGTTCCACCGTCTGTGCCTCAAATCAGATGTTTGGACATTAGGTGGAGGTCAGTTCTCTGCCATCGTTCACATGCAGGAAATCAAATGAATGATAACCTCTTGAGAACGAGCGCGTTACCCGCGTTCATGCGCTCATTGCACGCATATCCCGTTTCAGTTAGAATATGTGTGTTGTCTACAGACTCGGAATCACCTAGATCCTTCACTGAATGTGTGAGTGTAGCAGTTTTTGTCATTGTTGTAGCTTTGGACTTTAATACTTTATTGAAGTTAAAGGATATCGAATTGAAAAGGTTACATGGAAGGTGGACTGCTACAGATCACATAAAAGCATGTATGAAATCTAACTGAATATGGACTCAACTGTCGAAAGTTATGAATTTACTTGGTTTTGCTGTTATAAACCTTATCTTTCTTCTGCCAAATTGCACCTGCTTGCAAAATTCGTCTTCCATTAACCTCCCTTTGTTGATTTGTCAGTGAAACAAGTGAAAACTCAGACGACAACAGCTTAAGGTTATTTGCATTCACCCGTTTCGAAAAGTCTGGCAGTCAAAATATAACGGCTGATGTCCGGGATTCTCGTGGGATTAAAAATTAGCATTCAAAACAATGGTTGAATTCAGGATTTCAAGGAACTTATAAAAGAAATAAACTCTCTGTTGGGCATCCCGAAAATTTTTGTAAATATTTATAACACACTAATGGGCTGCAATAACAATACTGTGCTCTGCAGCATGATTGTAAACATAGGGACTGGTTAGCTTGTTCGTCGCATCCAAGTCATTGAGTGTGCCAATTTCTACAACCTGACCATACCTTGTATTGGAAGATACCCTTCATAACTAATGATTTAAATACGTCACAAATGAATTCATAAAACTTCTTGCATTATGCATTGACCTACTAGCGCTTACTCTGTGGTTATACACACATACCATTGGCAGTCAATTGAACTTGGAATTCAAATCTACTCTTAAATTGTATTAACTGATATCACAATTCCGTAAATTGAGAATAGTTCAACAGTAACGTAATCCTATCGATGCTGGAATGGAATCAGTGCAACTCAAAATCGCCGGGGAAATAAAGAGTAAAAATATGGACAATGGCCAAAACACTGGTTAAGCTTCGTAAAAAGTGGACTGGAAAACACTACCAAGAAATCCAAATCCTGACTCTGACAGATGACACAGCAACCGATGATAGACTAATGTGTGAAGAACGTTTTTCTTATCACGCAACGTAAGTTAATGTTAATACCCACACACATCCCTCTCCTAAAACATATGACAAATTTAAACCTTTCGAACATAAAGTAAGCCTGGGTGATATTTACAAGAGTACATTTTCTGGAAATACCGTTTCAGCTGGGACCGGATGGCAATCCTCATATGTTATTAACTTGTGCGGTAACAACGTGCCCTGATTGATAATAAATGTCTTTAACCCTCCCTAATTAGCGGATGCTTCCCTCCAAAGCGGTGGAATTAGATTATAGCGACACAACGCATATATGGCCTAGGAACTGACATGTAAAACTGTTGCCCTATTAATCAAAATGCGGTCGCCTCTTAAGTCCTAGAGCGCATCGTTAAGCTTGGCCTTGTTCAATGATTTACACGAGACGTGACACGCAGCAAACTACAGGGATTTTACAAAACGATTCCGCATAAGATTGCAACAAGGTTAACTTTAAATTTTAGTAGTACTTAAATAATAACTTAGCAACCAAGTTGTCTCCAATCAGACTCAAAAGATTGCTAATTATTTACGATACCCCAGGGGTTCCAACCGCGGTCAGCGCGCTGCTATCAACGATTTTCTGCTGTTTAAAGCAAGCGTTAAGGAGGTGAAAAGTCGCTGTATCTGAAAGACCAAGCATATTAACACTTACAAAGCACACACAATTATTGTATTCTTGAGCCAAGACTCCGACCTCAGTAGCATCATTTAACCTAGTTGCGAAAAGCATACTGAAAACTGTGATGTTTTTTCTGTATGTCTGTATTAGTGGTCTGATAGACTGGTAAATTCCATCGAGGCGACTATGGTTTGTGTGAGCAGATTTCACACTAGATGCACTTTAGACCAGGCGAACTGCTTGTGAATTTGCCTATACCTTGTTCACATTTCAAATATGCACTGGAATTTGTGCTCCGGTGGATTCCGAATCTTGCTTGGCGCCATGCGAACGATTATGGCGATACACGTCGTCGTATCGCCTATTTAGTCTTGACTTCATCGTGACGCACCTGATGTTAAATGTCGATCGCTTCCCCGTATTAAGGTCGCCGCTGTACTCACGCGAAATAAGCAGCATTCGCGAGCACCGCTACAATCTACTCGTACCTGATCTAAAGCGAATAGCTCATCCTCTATGCTTCGAACGTTTATTTGGTGAAATATTGGTACGTGTTGCCCGAGAAAATAGTCGAGGCGAAATCGGTGTCCGAATGCAAGCAGTTCCTATACGCTCAATTGACAGCTTTCAGATTCATACAGCCCAAAGAACCCTAATAGCAGACGGCGCAGCTGTAATATGCAGCCAACGCTTGGTGACGCTATTCTGCACTCGTGCCCGAAGTAACCACGATGGAGCAAAACAAAAGTATGTCTACTGAATCTTTTTCTCACTATTCACTTGGTGTTCTATGTTCCGCATGCTGCTTAATCTCGTTAATACTTCCAATTACCAGCAAAGCAATTCTCAAATAAAATTTCCATTTTGAGTGACTGAATATTTGTGTTCACATAGTGGTTTTACTGCAATACGCTTCAAAATCATAACGGCTTGTTGGTGGATAGTTCATGCTCTATGGCCGTAGAATTATTCTGACTATTTACGTCGAATCCTACTGGTACTATATTCAGCCATCTTCTATAAATATTCTTCCCGCATGGTATTTGCCAATTTGGTAGCGTTGCTCTATGCTAAAGGATATTGTCGTGCCCTCAATCTGCAATGCTGTATCGGAAAATTAGTAGGGATGACGGTTTTCAATGTTCCTGTCGGTTTGCGTGAAGCATTACCAGCTTCGTACACATGGATACGCATGCAAATGACATTTGAATGGGAAATATTTAGCCCCTTCATTCTGCCTTTACTTAGGTCAATAAATCTATTGCGCGTCATCTTTTGTAACAACACAAACAGACGTAGGTGAGCAATGCGAACATTTTTCCTGGAAATACATTGAAAACATAACAACTTTGACGAAATTGGAGTATCGATTGTGTCTCTTGTCTGCGTTAGAAATTTGGCAATATTTGGATCAGGATGCATTGGTGTCATGAATGCATTAAAAAAAGTGTAAACGAAAACTTGAACGAAATCTCCTGAGCAGCAAATGCAACTGCGCTCCTCCATCAATTTTCATGAATAGACCCTCGGATTGATGACAATTTTATGTGACAGCAAAAAGCGGCAAATATAATTTGCTTTGTTTATATTTTTGAAGCTTATGTTCATGACATTTATGACAGGTCTCGAGTAGCCAGTAATAAAATACTTATCTGTATATTTATAACGATGTCATTTGCTTTTTTTGCATTCTGTGATAAAGATTCTGCGCGATGCCATGTACTACAACGTATTATCTTTCGGGTCCCATGATGTTAGGAAGACCCCTAAACAACCAGATGTCGTTTCATTCATGTACATTACTGCGTATTCGGCATAAGAACGAGTACAAGCATTAAACGCTTGGGAGTAAATAGCAATGCCTACCTGTTTAAATGCAATTTTTGTGAGTCCGGCGTGGTGTTGGTTGCTTTCGATGCTTCAACTAACTGCGCTACGCTCAATGGAACGATTGTGAATTGCAAATAAATACCTTGCTTAAGTTGTCGCTTGGGATGGAAGAATACACGAGAAAATGAAGGCGTTTTGGTGTAATTAACATGATGTTCGTATTGAGACATGAGTCGAATGGAGAAGACATATCGACGGCATATCAGCCTGCTGTAATATACTGTTAGCTTAAAGTACTGATCTCTTATCTTGTTGTGGTTGGATCTCACATCGGATGGCAAATGTGGTCTGGGTCTTGTAAACCATTATGGGTCCGTGGCAAGCGCTGATTGCGAACGATACACATTGCTGGCGACTGCAATATAAGCAAATAGGGTAGATGGAATTGCTACATAAATATCGTAGATGCATTTCGTTGAGTAGTGCCGAGAGTAGCAAGATTGATTTTCTGTCCATTGTAACACGTCTGGATGGTGCTTTCCATATTTGTTCTTACGTTGATGTTAACTGTTTATGTGGGAATTGAACGGTCACACAGAAGGAATGCAATGCACAGAAAACGGATGTGTTATTTAGCCGTTCATGACGTCTGTTGATATTGTTTCAAACCCCGAGATCGCACTGGACCCGTTTACCCAATTCAGGCTCCTGCAATGCCTTCGCTTTAGTGCGTTCTCCACACATATGCAAGCGTACCTGCTGATGATGCAGCTTAATAACTTTGCAATCTGCTGAGCTCTAGTGAACGCGTTAGTTTAGGTCAAAGAAATAGAGATTTAACTCTATCTTGCTAATGCCGTGCTCTAATAAGTACGGCTATTGCCCATGCATCTTGCCGTAACGTCAATTTCATCAACAGCATTACATCAGACATTTGAACTGATGCTTCGCTGCCATACAACCGTGAGGACCTGTGAAATAATGAAGAAGTAGGAGGAGAGTAGGGGGAGTTACTTGAAAACCTTAATACCCTAAGCAAACTTTAGGTTCATGGTGCATACACTTTGTGTAGACAACATGCCGTACAAACAGCTGGCTACCGTGCAAAGCCATTACTACGCAGTTAGCTCGGCACCAAACACACTTTAAACTGGCAATGCGATTAATAGCAGCAGACGCGCCACTGGTGTCGGTTGCGATCAATGTCCTGTAAATTCTCGAGCCAACTACAAGACGAGTGAGGTATTCCGCGTGGCGATGGGAGACGGACCGACGTGACTCCGTTTGGTCGTCAGTGACATTATTTTCCGCTGCCAAATTAACTTATGCACACCTCGAGCCTTGCGCCACCCTACATCTGTTAGATTGAACAAGGCCCTCCTGGATAAGCGTGGACCAGGCGTAAGTAGCACGTGCCCAAGCCAACGCAACTTATTCAGTGCTACCTGTTTTTCTACGGCGGTAGCATGATTATCACCACCTAGCACTCGCCTACGCACATCATCGTTATGCACACGCTGATTCCATCCGACACCAGCAACGCTTCGCAGGCAACAATGATCTAAGACTTGGAGGCGCCACAGATCTTCAGACTGATGGCGCAAGTTCTCAATACCATAGAGCAGAACGGCCCTCACTGTGGCCTTGTATAGATGGCCTTTCAGACAGAGCGAATTTCCCTTCTGTCGCCAAAGATGCCGCAGCTTCAAGAATTCCGCTCTGGCCTTTATAATGCGTGAGCTGACTTCAGCTTCTATGCGCCCATCGTTGCTGATGTAGCTAGCAAAATGAGTGAACCTAGAGTTCCTGGTTAGCAAAGGCCAAGCGGTCATCAAGTGGCTGGTGGTCCTGTAGCAACACTTTGCACTTTGCAGGTGCGAAGTGCATACCAAATAATGGCTATTCAGAGTAAATAGTGCCGTCGCAAAATGGTCGAACTGCAAGACGATATTGTCGGCATAATCTAGGTCAATTAGCCTTTCACCAGGAAGCACTTCAACGCGTAGATCCTCAGATTCCCCAACGGAACACTCTATGATAGATTCCATGATGAAATTGAACAAAAATGGGGAAATCGGACATTCCTGACGAAAGCCAATTGTGGTGGGAAAGCTATTCGATAGGATGGGGGTAAGAAAAACCGGTGGAAAAGAAAATAGGGAGGCGTCAGCACTAGCATGTTTTCGCTTCTCCGCCCTGCTGTATGCAGCAGATAAGGCGACCCTTGATAATCTGCACGACAGCAGATGCAGGATGAAGTTTATGAGTGAAGAAATTGTCATAGTTGTATGTGGGCTGAGATACTGCCGGGGTGCCAAGACCTAGACAGGAAGACGATTAGGGTCCTCATCCTAAACCTATGGATCAAAAGCCCGTTCGCGATGCAGCAGAGAGATGGCAAAGATTTAAATCTTATGTCCAAAACCCAAACCTGGATTATCAGGAGACTGGAATTATCTGACTTCTCACCATTGAGCAATCTGGTAGAAGTAGCTTTCAAGGTGCCCGGTAGTATCACCCAGTATAGGAAAAAGGAGCAAGGAGGTACCCAAACTGTCGCACCACGTTAAGGTCCAGTATCTTTGCGACGGTCGCAGTAATGTAGCAGCAACCATTGTACCATTTTGTTACGAGTTACTTCCCCGGTGTGCCTATATGCCCAAGCGTATTTTTAACGCTTTGTTCGACTAGGCCGTGGCTATATCGCATTGTACGGACGGCCAGGTGGCGCAAATGGGCAACGATAAGGAACACATATGCACTAACTGAGCACGATCGCAAAAATTCCTCTGGTTGAATTTTTGAGCTTTGTGTGTATTACAAGCAAGCATTGACCAATGTGTATCGTTTCCTAACAAATCTTTTAGATGTATAAAAAAGGTAAATTAAATGATAACAAGGTAAATCGAGCTGTTCTTTAAAGTAATTAGTTTTCATGAACGAGTGAATTGGTGACAACCACCCAATGCATGTGTGAGGATAATGGATCATGACAATGGCAACAGTGCCTCGATTGATTGCGTAGCCGACATTTGGTTTCACGACTGAAGGACAAAGTAGAAACTGTTGACCACATGGTTTATACCATGCAGGCTTACAATCTTAAACATAATGAGCTCTAATAAACATCAAATGATTGATAGCCGAAGAATGAGCAAGCGACTTTACAGTCATTTCTTAATTGTAGACGAGGAAATAATGCTATAATGTTTGATGCTATTGGTCCGCGTCGTCAGAACCATTTAGCAGTAGGGTGAAGCCGCAATCAGTGTATAATGTGGATCCACAGCTGTCAGGATTGGAGTTGTAAATGAACATGAGTCAAACTTCTTCCGGCCCCTACGGTTCCACAAATCGTAATTTGTTCCAACTGAAGCGCTTACGAGTTTGACGAAGGCGCTTGCCCATATTTTAAAGAAAACCCTGAAATCAAGTTTAGACAATTTTGACGTACGACCTTTGTGGGATTAGGCGGAAAGTCAGTGCGAACATTTGGCAAATACACCCAGCTTAATATGGGATAAGGAAAAAAGGAAAAGCGTTGAACAGGAAAGCATCGGTAGGGATAAGTGCGATTGAGGACGTTGGTCAGTAGATTGCCGCGAATTATTGTATAGTATTGTGGCGCGTATGGATGAAACAGTTCCCATATATGTTTTAAAAATACTATAGACTGGTTTAAGCGACCGCGACAACATTTGTGATGCACAGATGTTCTCCTATATAAACAATGTAGCGTTTTTATGTTGATGTCAATATTAGGTAATGAACCGATTAGAGCAAGTCCAGTGTCCCCGAGTATCAATCTACTACACAGGGCTGTTATAATGATGTATATTTGTTTACCTTCGTCTGAATACCAAATTGTATAATCTAACGACACAAGCCAAGGCTCGATATGTTCCGTGAGCTGGTTTGTGTGCGTGACATAAGTTCATATATGCAATCCTATAGTGAAACGCACATATGTGGACCCATGACAACTTCCACGTACTCACATGTGTTAGTAGTACACTGACTTAATTTATCTTCTGAAGCTCGTAAAAATGTGCTGATTCCTGATCGCGGTCCATCATACTGTCACGGTCTGTCTTCGTGATTTTGCTCCGCTCCTGGAACTGTTTCTAGCTCCTTTTTAATATGTCTGTCAGTTGCGTGGTTGTATTATTTTCATGCGGTGATATGTGGTCGTACCGATCGGAAAGGCTTTCCCCTTTTTAACACGGTCTGAATTACGCAATATAAAGTCATGTGACGCCTGACTGTAGCTACAATTACAATAGATTAATCGACTTTCAAAGATTTTCTTGCATCATATTTATCTAGTGAACTGTGCTGTTTGTTACGTGCTACAACAGGAATAATTGCATCTTTTACGAATTGTTGCTTGTCAAAAAGCGGATTATATTGTAAAATCTAAAGAAATGTTAAACCACATAACAACCTATCGCCGCATCGGAAACAATCCAGCAACACAACTGACAAACATTAAAATTAAGTTAAACCTGTCCAGGAGCTGAACCAGATTACCAAGAAACCCTTTGACCTAAATTCAGTCTGCGATCTGAAATTGGTACAATTCTACTGATCTCTACAAATACATAAATACACTGAGTTCAATCGTATCGTTGCTTGACTCGCCTAAGTACGACGTGGCGCTTATGCTGTGTAGATGCCCCGTGCATCTAGCAATTGGATCACCGGACTCTTCACTTAGTGTTTACCAATTTCCGGAAAAGTCAAAATGCGAGCGATTAAATCATGATAACTTAACGTCGTGGTTCTAATTAAACGCGCACTTTACGTCCGTCAACTTACAAATGGCAAAACAAGCAATCACAACACGAATGGATCAAAGTGAGAAAACAACCAGAAGACAGACGACAAAAGATAGGTGCAAGCAAATTGCTCACTGCCTAGTGACCTAATTTGGATGTGATGGACAGATCTATGGGCAGGTGAAAGGGGCCCCGCTGGGATCGCATGCATCAGGATTCATTACAGAGATAGTAATGCAGCGAGCTGAAAAAAGTTGTTGAGTATAATTGCAATGTATAGATCCGATACTTTGACAAAACGTTTGGGATACTGAAACGCAGTGAAGTAGTTGCTGCATACCAATTACACAATAACGCTCTGGAAGACATTCCTTTTACGACAGAATCTGAGAGAGAAGACCGGCTCCCATTAATGGATGTGTTAGTCACCAGGAGGATTGTAGGAGTTGCAAACATTGGCTTACAGGATAGGAACAATCAAAGACCAAATGTGAAATTTATGAAGCAACCATTGGAAATGTCACAAAATTAGATGAGATCGAACTCTCTGCGGAATAACTGAAGCACATTGTAGCAAACGTTAGACAAAGCTGATGGGAAAGCTATATGCGTGCAGATAATTTACTACCATTATTATTAATAATGCACGATGTAAAACTACAAAGCCGCGACATAACCTGCTCAAACGACAACAAGTATAAACGCACTGATGAGTATTAAAAACATCTTCCAAATGAAAACACGATTATTTATACAGCACAGTGTTAGAGTGGCTCAAATTCAAAGCGCCACTTTAAGAAGAACCCTGTCAAAACTTAAAGGTAGACCTATAGCTCACGAAAGACGGCGAGTTGTTTACAATATATACAATGACACGATTGCAATAAGAAAAATCTGGGTCAGAAAAATGGCGAATGCAAGAAGGATGCAAGAAAATAAGAGAAATTATAAGAACAGCTAAGCTTTGTTCCTGGTTTCCTCGCATACGGAAACAGAAGGACATCGCATTGATGTGAGCACCATTATTGTCTAAGCGTAAACAGAGGTGTGAATAGTATGGGAGGTCCTCGAAGCATGGCACTCAACAATAACTTGATCAAATTGCACTTTGACATTTTCATGTTTTATCAAACGTTAACATGGAAAGAAATAAAACAGTTTGAAAAATGTCATCGGCAGCCAAATATGCCATCAACAACCTAGCCGCAACAGCCAGAGCAAAACTATTTCACGGATCGCCCGTGTCTATCAGAGACATTTGGCAGACGGTTGAAGGTCATGTGGCACAGAATGAAGAGGTCCATACAAAATAAATTGCCAGTCGATCAGCAATAGGCATTTTTGTCAACAGACAGCAATCGACCTAATATCGCACTGAAGATGTCACTTCATTCGGTGACGAAAACATTGCAGAGCACATAAGAAACTAATCAAACATGCATTCATACATATGATAATATATATATATATATGTATATATGAGGTGCCATTGGGCGAAACCAACTTACCCTTAAACTAGGTCTTTTTAAGCTGGCTGAATTTCATTCCACTTTATTTGCTTTGTTCTACCTACCTGAATAATCTTCTATTAACTTGCCACGTTGCTTTCGCTTATTGCGCTTATCTTCGATAACTGTTGCGTTTGTAGCATGTTTAATTAACTTGTGGACATTTTTCCTTATCGCGGATTCGTTGCTAACCAACTTACTTCATATGGTAATTTAGCGAAGGGTTATACCACCGTATGTGTATGCATTATCGGATTTGTTTTATTTCATCTTGTCGTTCCAGGTGATTGGCTGTTGCTATGTATCCCCGATTTGGTTGCGCCTGATGTGCATGTTGACAAGGTACCTACCTGTCTATTACCCACTAACTTGTTCATACGGGCTCCAGGAGACAGTTGGTCGTTGCTGGAGGGGACGGGGTGCACGGTCCTTGTGGCCGTGTTGGCTCGAAGAGCGGTTCCATGCACTCAGTGTGGAGCGGACTACGGTCCAGCCACCGCCTTGTGTGCGCTTGATTTCCCAAATACAGCGTCCTTGTGTTTGCCTGTGAAGAAGTGTGGGCCGGCTCCGTTGATGAAACGTGGCTCCTATGCACATGCCTCCCGGTCTTATTCCTTCGGGTTTACACTGGATATGGGATGTGTGGTTGGAGCTATGGGTAGTGCAGCGTAAGGCATCCATAGTCCATCTGTAGGCACAGGCATCCTGGGACTGGTCACAGTGACAGGAGTATCCGAAACCGGATGCCGCCAACCATATATATGATGTACACAGTGTTTTACATTAAATCCTCATTTTACTTTGCATCGCAGGTACACCCTCACAACATTGCAGTTATTATATGGGTGAAAGCCGTTCACATTAAAACCGTTTCTTTTGGGCAACTTATTGTTTTGCTGCTTCTTTACTGAACGAATGAGACAGTTACGAACCAATCATTTCGAGTTTGACACACAGGCTGAAGACGTCTCAGGTTAGCTCCTTTCCTGAGTGAACAATATCACACATACAGTATCCTCAGTAAATCAGAGTGTATGGAGGCAATTCTTTGTTCAGAGTGCGAGTAATAACCGTTGGCTATTTTGTATGAAGTGAATTAGTGGTGCATACATTGTTTTCGCATTGTACCTTTGTGCATTCTAATAGTTTCCAACCGTTACCTTATTCCATTGTTGGGTTAATATTTTATATTACTTGCAAGTAGCAGGATTTTAATTGTAATTGTTAAGGAATTCATCTCTTAGTTCTCAAAATATATATCACATTGTTCGGGAAAGTACCAGACGCGATTCGCCCTATTGAGATTCGCAAGTGGTGCGCATAATCTCGGTCCCCTACTGCAGATACATAGCATGCCCCCCAGAGACAAATGCCAAGTAGCCAGCAGCTTAAGCCACTGAACACGGGGGGACGTTGGATGGGCCGGTTTTATTTTTGTTGTTTCCGGAAGAAATTACATTTTAAAGGATTCCAATTGGTTGGTCGAATACAATACTATTTTGAAACACCGTTTCAATGACACGCTCTGAAATCAGGCAGGCTGCGACCAGACCCTTAACAGATGAGGCCAATAAAATAGTCATCTCTGGCTGATGTAAAAATCCAATCGGAATGCCAAATTTGAAAAATAAGTTTATTTCCGAAACTTTTGCAGCATACCTTTCAAAACATGATCATTGCCTCCTTCCTTCCATTCATTGACAGAGCAAATAGTTAATGCACGTGCAAAACATATACTTGGGCAACACTATTATTATGAGAAGTACGCTGTTTTACCATGTATTGTGAAATAATGTTGCGTTGCAGAGATGCAAATTATCATAATGCGAAATCAATATCGATGTTTAGTATACATCTGGAAATCATAGCATAGCAGCAAAATGATAATTGTTTGGAACAGAGCCATCTCGTCACAGGAGAGCTTAAATTGTAAGCAAATATTGTACCCAGATTTGATAAAATAGTTACGAAATGTGTGCAAAACCTTAGAGGAGAAATTATTGGTGAATTCGGGATAAAAATTGCCCATTAAGTGTAATACACTAATAACTTGAACTTGCTTGTAAAGTGAAGTTGCCTGTAAAAAAGCATAGAATACCGTCTACGTAGGTTCAGCAAACTCCAGGCCACAGGTGACGTCATAGATGAAGCGTTGATCTACTTGCGCCGCGTCGTGGCGTTTAAAATTCACTCGTAACTATTTGAAGAAGCGAAACGCAGTGATGACCAAGGATATTGCATGGCAATTCCCTCAACAGCTTCCTAAACGTCGGATTATTCCATGTTCTTGCATGTGTTCTTACTACGCTGTAGTTAGATTGATTTCCTTCGGTGAAAGACGGTGCAGGTGTGATGAGACGAGTGAATATGGTGCGTGACTGGTGATGCCACACTCAGACCTACGTACATTAGTTGAACTATCTTAGGGTAGTGACGGCAATTTCAGCGTAATGGGGTGAGGTCTTTGGGTGAAAATATACTGGTGTGCTTGCTGAAAGACCGGCGTTGGCGACAGGGACTCGGAGCGTCTTTGCGTGGTCGACTATCCTCATTTGTTTGGTATAGACCAGAAGGTTTAAATGCTTCGGGAAGTCAATGCCGATGATAACAAACAGGCCGGCCGCAATTTTGACCACCCAGCGAATGATACTACGGAGACCCAGGTTAATGGATAATGAGTGTTGGTCGTTAGTAGGGATGAGAGTGCCGTTGGCGGCACCAAGACTGACAGTGGTCACCTAAATCGCCTCCGCAGATGAACAATGAACAATGAATTTATACGGGTTAAGAAGCGTTGCTTTACAAGTCCCGTTTTATAGTTGGTGGGGATATCAACATAACAATAAGGATGATAAGGATAGTAAAATAGTTAATGCTTTAAATATGAAAATAAGGACTTATCATTTGCTTCGCTGCAGTCCTGCGATCCTCTTAGATTCACAGCACCCACAGTTAACAACAAATAATTCCATGGTAAACTCCAGGTGTAAGATAGAGACGTAGTGTTAAGTAACAAAGTGTAAGTGGATAAGTGCATCGTCCAATCGTCTTTTAAATACTTTTAATGTCGGTGCAGAGACGACCGATTTTGGGAGAGCATTCCACGGGTGTCAGACACGGATGGAAAAGAAATTTCTGCGGCCCTCCAGACGACTGTATTGTTCTGCGAGTTTTAATGAGTGGCCCATCAGGTTTGTATTGCTGCTGAGTTGCAGTAAAGGGCGGCAGACATGATGTAGGTCTCGCAGATTCAAGTATGCCATAATCAGGTCACCTCGTAGTCTGCGATAGCTTCTACCGAACTATTCCAGTCGTCGCAGCCTCTTCTGGTAGGAAAGATTGCGCGTTCCAATTAAGTTCTTAGATGCCCGTTGTTGTGGCTGCTCCAGTGCATCAAGGTTGTGTTTCAGCCATGGATGCCAGGCTTGAATTGCATATTCGACATGGGGCGAACATACGCACTGAGCATTTGTCGAAATATGGAGCTGTTTATTTGTCCAAACGCCCACCTCAACAGCCCGACGTGTTGGTTCCCGGTCTTCGAGGCCATTTCGGATTACATGGAGCAACCCAAGTCATCTTGAACCAGGACACCCAAGTCAAGTTCGAGAGATGATGGTTGCAGTACATCCGTTCCGAGTCCGTATGAGTAGCTGCTTTGATGTCGGATGGAAAGCACCTTGCATTTACTGACGTTGAAATGCAATAAGTTTTGGGTCGACCATTGATACACCGTATCTAAATCCCTCTGAAGCACATGTTGGTCGGTGTTCGCCTGGATCCTGCGCCAGATCTTGATATCGTCGGCAAACATTAGGAAGTTTGAAGCGATTCCCTGTGTAAGGTCATTAATAAACACCAAAAACAAACGTGGACCTAGAACTGAGCCTTGCGGCACACCACACTCGGCTTGTATGGGGTCCGATAAAGAGCTCCGAACTCTTACCACGAATTGCCATTGAAATAGAAAGTTGGCGATCCAGCTTAAAAGAGGGTCTCCGATCCCGTAATGCTGCAGCTTGGATAGTAGTATCCGATGGTCAAGACGATCGAAAGCCTTGGAAAAATCCAGGTAGATCACATCAACATCTTCTCCAGCGTCGGCTGCCTCGGTCCAACTACTGCGCGCAATTAGCAAATTCCTTGTACATGACCGCTGTCGATGGAAACCGTGCTGTTCAGGGGTGATGAGGATGCAGTTTTCCAGATAGCACACCAGTGCATCGGCAACTATGGATTCCATGACCTTGGAGAGTATAGGAAGAAGGGATACTGGGCGGAGTTGGAGGGATCAGTTCTGCTGCCACCTTTGTAAATCGGGCTGATTATTCCAAGCTTCCACATGGCCGGGACTTGGTTCTGGCCTAATCAGTGCAGGAAAACCTGAGCTAAATGTCCTGCCAGTTGGTTTGCTGCTGCCGTCGGATCCGTATACTGAATACTGTATTATAGAGCAAGTAGAAATGGATTCTGTACAACTCTTCGAAATATGGTGAAAAACGTTATAAAAGTTGTCAACCGTGAATATCATTGTCGTTCTCATATATTATTTAAATTATTCGACTTACGATATTTCAGGATTCACAAATGTGATATGTCCTCGTAAGTGTACAGTCGTTCTCCGAATCAACTAGTGGCAAAATACAAATCTAACAACGTTTTGAACTGTTGCACAGATGTTGCCACAATCACATGTTCAGGTACACCGTTCCAAATGTTTACCACGCTCCGTTCGTAGCACATTGGGTGGGGAACACATTTCACATCCGGCACGACATGTTTTTATCTGTGTCCGCGTGTGCTGCACGGCCCTCGTAAGTGCAGGATTGGCCTTAGCATGGGGAAGTCACCGAGATGTAGAATACGGTAGGTCATAGTGAGCTCGTCTCGCACCCGACGGTAGGACAAGGTGTAGAGTTCTATTTTCTCGCACGTAAACTCGGGATCAGCCTGGTAGCAACGTGTTGGACCCGTTCGATCTTTTTCGTTTCTCCTCGGGTATTTGGAAAGTAGGCGGGCGAACCGTAATCTAGCATTGGTCGAATGATAGAAGAGAACAGGCGAGTGGCAACCTCTTCAGATCATGTGCCGAAGCTACGTTTGAACGTCCAAAGCTTGCGCAGTCCATTACGATATAGCCTGATCGTGTTGTCCATGGACTTCAAATGGTAGCTTGAGAGTACACCTAGGTCCTTCACGGAGGGTGTGGGATATAGCGTTTGGCCGTCAAGGGTGTAGGTTCGGTCGATAACATTCTTCCCCATGCTCATAAATACAGAGTTGGCTGGGTTGACCGGGAGAACAACTTCTGCAGACCATGTGGATTGGCGGTTTAGGTCTTGCTGAAGTAGGCCACAGTCATCGGTAGCGTCGATTTCTCTCCAAATCTTCATGTCGACCGTAAACAAGGCACGCGGCGACCGGAGAAGCTGCGGTAGATCGTTAATGTGGATCAGGAACAGAGTGGGCCCCAACACAGTGCCTTGAGACACACCATTTTAGAGGGTTACCAGTCAGTTAGATGGTCGTCGACCTGTACCCTCCACATTCGTCCAACAAGAAAGTCGCGGATCCACCGGTGCAGTGAGCCACCGACACCACACATGCTGAGTTTGTGAAGGAGAAACTCATGACTGACCTTGTCGAAAACTTTACTGTAATGGATGAATATCACGTCGACGGACTTCCCCTTGCTTATTGCCTTCAACCACTCATGCCTCGTCACAATCAAGTTAGTAATTCATGAGGGACCTTGCATAAAACCGTGCTGTGCGGGCGTTAGAACCTCGTTTGACTGTAGCAACTGCAGCAATCCCTTCTTCACGATGTCCTCAGCAACCTTTGCCAAAATAGGTTTCGGACAAATTGGCCTGTAATTGTCTACTTTGCTATGATCGCGGCCATTTAGAATAGGCTTCACCACCGAACATTTCCAGTCAACCGGCAACGAACCTTCGGACAGCGACCTGTTGAAAAGGTCAGTCACGACAGGAGAGAGGATGGTTGAAAGTGACTTGAGAAACAGTGGGTGAAGCCCATCACGTCCGGTAGGTTTGGTGCCGTCAAGGTTGAATGGTAGTAGGGCTACCTCTTCAACGCCGCAATGCAGAATATCGAGTTCGGTAAAAGCGGTAGACATCGAACTCGGAACAGACACCTGGTTATTCGCAAATACAGAAGCTAAGTGCGTCGCCAACGCGGACGCACGCTCAGTGCTGGAGGTTAAATGCTGTCCATTCGTGCCATGCAGCACTGGCACATCACCTGCCGGCTTTAGGCGTCGCTTCACGTATGCAAAGATTCTCTTGGGGGCGGTCTTCGCGGATAACGCGAGCTGCTCTTCAAAGTGTCGGCGTTTATTCTTTTTTGCACTGTTGCAGAGGTTCCGCTGACATCTATACCATTCGTACTCATTGGCAGTGCCTGAAAGGAGGAATTTGTCCCACGGCCTGCGCAGCCTCCGAGCCAGGTTTCCATACTCCTTGTCAAACCAATGAGGCCTAAATGGTCCAATCTTTCGACATTTTAATGGCACAAATTGGGGACACGAAGATGTCAATTTCTGTTTTATAAATATCAAACAATCTTCCACAGATGCAACGTGACATAGACCAATCCAGTTGGCTCTCGGCTCGAGCTAGAACATCGAAGTCCGTTTTCCAGTAGTTGGGAGCTGGTGGCAGCGGATGTGAATACGGTAAAGATAATTCCATATCAGCTATCAGTACTTAGTGGTCGCTCGTAGCCAGGGGCTCTAGGATCCTAGCGTCACGCACTTGTTGTTCGTAGCTCGTTAACATCAGGTCGAGACAGGACGGGGTTGAATGTGTTTATATGCGTGTTGGCTGGTATATTTGTTGCGATGCACCAGTTTCAAATACCAAATCCACGAACTTTGCTTCGACCTCACTATGTCCAAGTATCAAATGCACATCAGGCCATCGTATTCGAGGACAGTTAAAACCGCCCATAAGTAGAAAGTGTGGACGACTCATGTGGGTCCGAAGAATGGGCAGCCAATCCAAACAACTACTCAGGGGACTGCGATAAACTGCGTCCACAAGCAGTTCTGTGCACCTGAGGCGGATGGAGCACCACAGCAGCTCACACAGACCATGGTAACTTCGGTAGGTGCTCACAAGTCTCCCACGCAGGGAAGACTGGATGTAATGTAAGACAACACCGTGGGCATTCTTTAGTCTATCGCATCGGAAACACGGGTAACCGTTGAGTTCAAGTTCTTGGGTGTATAACTCTGCATGTAGCCATGTCCCTGCGAGTCCCACTACGTCTGGCCGCTCAGGCGCAACGAAACAACAAAGCCCATCGCGCTTATTCATAATACTGCAAACGTTTTGAAGGTTACTCGCAGGCCGCAGCAGGAGCCACAGGGCGTGCTTGAAGTGTGAGCAGCCTGTTTATCCTGATTCGCGGATTGTTGGAAACCACCCGAAAATGTACGATACGAAGATTTGTTTCCCCCTCACCAGTGCGTCTTTTCTGCTCAATGATAGCAGACTTGAGCCGCTCCCAGTCTACTGGTTCTAGGTCTGGACGAACATGGATCTTCAAAACTTTCAGCATACCTAAGCGAGACATGATCAGTCTTGGACTGGCTTTGTCCACAAAAGTGATTCTCATAGGCCGATTTTGTTGATCACCTTGCTTTCCCAGACGGGTAATATGCCTCAATTTTACCGAGCCCACACCTTGCTAACTGTAACCATGCTATAAACCAGGAACGCAGTTCCAGATTTGCAGTCCTGAACTTAAGGAATGCAGCCGCCGGAGTTTTGACGGTTGACGTTATTGTACGTTATTTGGGGTTTAGAAGCTACTAGATTTAGTCGAGAGCGGGTGCAATACATAATACACCGCTTCGTCTGAGGGCCAAAGCGGCAGTGATACTATCATTTTTTTGTTAAGCGTTAGGCTGCGTGGCTTGGCCGGCTTGCTCTTATTTATCGGTGAGTCATCGAGTGTTGAAGGAGTATCTAGAGTGTTGCGTTATGCCTCTGGCTTATTGCGTTCTGTGGTATGCTCTGAGGAAGGATCTGCAAGATACCTGTATGAAGTAGATGGTTAAGTAGACGGGATATGTCCATCCGGCTGATATGTCGCCGGTGATGTTACGCAGTCTACTTCCTTAAAAAGATGCTCTGTGCTCGCCTTAGCTAGTCGCGTGGCTAGAATCAGGAATGAGATCTTGGTAGATAAGACGATGGCTTAAGATATTTTGGGTAAATGCTAAAGCCACAGCCTCAGAAGAATGGCGTTATCCATTGAGTACGAGCCGAGTTGTCCCTTCCTACAACTCAATAGAGCAGATGGTCTAGCATGATTTAGACGCAAGCCATGGAATAGCTGTTGTATTCGCGTACTCTCCGAGTGTTCCAGTTGAGGCACAATCTTCTGCATACGGAAGATCCGTATTTAGGCCCCGAGAATTGTCTCTGAGCTTCAAAGCGAAGACCTAATTCATGTTATGCAAATGAATATGTTTAGTTTAGTCAGGCTAAAAACCTATTGGCAGAAACTCAGACGCTAACAAGCCCAAGCAAAAAGTGGGTAATGTAATAGGATAGACGCAGCAGGGAAGGGTAATAGTCGCCTTAGGTGACTACTACAGCCGGACTACACATTTACTAGGATAGTCAACCCATTAATGTGTTCCGGACTTCAAAGAAAGCAATCCGAATCGGTAACCGTTTTTGAGGTATTCGATCGATTGTCTTGCATGTCCAAGCATAGAATCAATACGGCATATTTTGTAATCAATTGAGTCTAGTATGCAGTTCAGATTATGCAGCTACCAGAATGGATACGATCATTTATCAACGGAAGCATTTAAGACCTGTCTATCAGCCCCAGTTTTTTGATGAAATTCCTCACACTGTTTTACTAATTTCACGAATAATCCAGCTATTATAACAGCGTTCTGGCTTGGCCTGTAATTTGCAATCCCTTGTTTTGCGCAACCCTTGTGTCAAGGGCTGATAAGTGAATTTTTCCATTCATTTGCAGTGTACTCGGATCCCAGTGGAACGGCAAATATATACAGAATTAGCAGTGGCATATCAGACCCTCCCAGTTCCATGGCGGATGGTAGATACCATCAGCTTCCAGAATTTAACACGATGAATAGAATGTGTTATTTGTTGGATATTGCGGACAGCAGTAGCATTTTAGATGGAGCGGAAGTGTAATTAGAGTGCTAGTGTCAAGGTTCATGTAGGCGGAGAAGAACGAGCTAAATGCTAAACAGATGGCGCCGACACCTCGTCCAACAGTTCAGTGATCAATGAAGAGCATTTGTTGCAAATTCGACAGAAAAAGACGACCAGATCTTTTGCTTTACATGTCATTCCTATTGTTGCTTTATCTTCTTGTGCTTTTCCATCAATTGTAATGGCTTGATTTCAGGTATGAGACAGTGCATTTGTGGAATCACCACAAAACTATCCTATACTTTTTGACGCGCGACAGGTTTACAGGGTTTATCGTACGTCGAACGCTCGGTTACATCATTTAAACGTCATCGATTCGTTTTTCTTGTGCGGAAACCAGAGTTAAGGCATGGTGCGCCTATTGATAGTACAGGCCCACGTCTGTGTATGAATTGCTGGAGAGAATGAAGGCATCCGAATCGCAGGACGGGATTATTTGACAGAAGGGTTCCCAGTTAATAATGCGGCTGGTGTAGTAATAAGGAGATACTAGTTTGCTGGACATTTTAACGGTGTAGGTTAAGGTTATCATATTGTTGTCGCTACCGTGGCTATTCTCTGAAACATCTCTCTGTACACTGGCCATAAGCATGTAAACATCACGCATAATGTGTTCATCAACATACTTGGTATAATAACCCACTGTGTTCAAGCAATTCCGACTGCGTAAATGAATGCTCTGTAGGCATATAAGAAGGGCTGTTAAGATCAATGTTTCTTCAGTATATTGAAATCATGTACAATTATTCTTTGTTTGTGTGTCAATTCTGATGCAACATTGAAAGCAGAGGTGATACGGACAACTTTCGTTGTTAGTGGATTTTGCGGGTTACGCTCTGCTTGTATAGAGCGAGGCTACTGAAACAGAAAACCAGAGACATTTAAAGCGAGGAGCAGGATCGGTACGCTTTAGAAGCAATACGCGAATATAAGGCCAACCTCCGATGAGTGGAGAACACCAAAAATAACGCTAGGAAAAATTTATTAAGTGGGACGAAACGCTATCTAGTGCTAAAAATAAGACACCGGAAGATAGCTAGCTAGAGGAAAGGTGTGGTCGCGTGTGCGGAAAGCAAAGATAACCGCGGAGACGATGAGCGTCGCGCCTTTCGAAGGCGGTTGCTATGTTGACTCAAACAAACGCGAGCAACGTTCAAACAGGCGAGCGGTTTATTTGCTATGTACATCGAGAAAATATAATTTTGTGATTTTGTAATATTTTACACAGCACGCGGCAGCCAAACAGGGGAATCTCCAGGTCACTACACAGCCCCCTCTTAGAAGGGAACCGTAGGTGACCCTTCCATCTACGTGAGGACTGTCCGTCGCCGGCCAGCCTTCTGCGAGACCCGGCGGTGAAACCTGATGCAGCTGCTGGGGAGAACCCATGCGATCGGACGCCAGGGGGCTCCCACCCATGTCCTTCCTACAGGTGCCAAAAACACAAAATAGGGGGAAATGTTCGTAGCGGTCGAGTGCGTAGTGTCACAGCACATGATGTTTGAGCACGTAGTGTCCGAAAACGTAACGCTCGATTGTCGTTGGACGTCCGCGTGTCGGGGATATGAAAAAGAAGCGGAAACGCGGAGTGTCAAACAGGTGCGAGCGACAGAGCTAACAAAAGGCGATAGCACTTACCGAGTGTGATAAGCGAATAAAGCGAGAACCATTTTGTGTTTTCAAAACGATTTTCTCCGTTTTTAGGTTTTCAAAACGTTTTTGCGATTTATGGGGTTTTCAAAACTTTTTGTTTGGCGGGCTAGGCTACAAGTAAAGGGAAATGGGAAAGGAAGAAGGAAAAGAAGACTAATATTTTAATCGTGCTGGCCAATGAACCCTCCTACCTGACTTAGTCGATTTCGGACGTTCGGTCGGATGCGTTGCCGGTATAGCAGTTTTGTCGGATGAGGAAGCTTTCGGCTTGATAGAATCGGAAGGAACTGAGTCGGAAGGGTTAGTTGGAGAATGCTTCGTAGCATCGGAAGTAGGCGTGTCGTCGACCATAGGCTGCGTTGACTCGTCCGAAGGTGGACGTGAGTCATGGTCGATCTCAGGTTCCACCTGGGCAACCTTGAGACGGTCGACAGAGATAGTTTCACGTTTACCGTGGCGGTGGATAACGAATACGCAGTCCTTACATTTATGAATCTTAAATGGACCTTCGTAGGGTCGTTCGAGTGGTCTGCGTAGACCATCGACTCGAAGGAAAACGTAAGCGCAATGCAGTAGATCTTGTGGAACGAAAGATTTACGTCGTTGTTCTCGCACGTCGGTTACTTTGATATGGCGCATGTTCGGGGCTAACTGCCGAGCGTAACTCGCGTCGTAGCGGGGTGTTCTGGGGTTTCCAGAAAAGAAGTCCCCAGGTAGTCGAAGAGGTTGTCCATATACCAGTTCGGCGCTGGACGTGTGCAAATCAGCTTTAAGAGCTGATCGGATACCAAGTAGTATCATAGTCAGTGCTTCGGTCCAGCTTAGTGCGTTAGCGACACTAAGTGAGGCCTTCAGCTGTCGGTGGAAACGTTCCACCATGCCGTTGGATTGCGGGTGATAGGCGGTAGTCCGGATGCGTTGACATCCGAGGACTTTGAGAAGATAGTTGAAGGTCGAGGATTCGAACTGCGGACCGCGGTTGGTAGTCACGGTGGCTGGACAGCCATGTGAAGTGACCCAGCGCTCAACGAAAGCGCGCGTTACGGTGTCCGCGGATACGTCGGGTATAGGTACTGCCTGTGGCCAACGGGTGTATCGGTCGATCATGGTCAAAATGTAGACCATTCCTCTGGATGGTGCCAAGTGTCCAACTATGTCGAGATAGACATGGGCGAAGCGAGCTGAGACTTGCGGAAAACGACCAAGCTGAGCGGACACGTGCCGCTGTAACTTGGCTTGCTGACACATTAGACAACCGCGTGCCCAACACTTAAGATCGCGTTGCATTCCGAGCCAAGCGTATCTCTCGGATATGCGCTTGATCGTGGCTCGGATGACTGGATGAGCGATGTTATGAAGTGTGTCGAAAACTAGACGTCGAAAGGTTTCTGGAACGACGGGTCGAGGTCGTCCAGTAAAAGTATCGCACAAGATTGTGCCATCAGACGACGGTAGTGGATGCGGTGTGATTTGTAGCGAAGAATCTTGTTTCACGTTCTGACAGTCAGTGTCGGTTAGTTGCGCGGTAGCCATGGCAGATAAGTCGATTGCCTGGCCAGCGGTGTGGATTGCGGAGACGCGCGAAAGAGCGTCAGCAACGACGTTATTCTGACCTGAAATGTGTCGGAGGTCAGTAGAAAATTGAGCCACGAAATCCAGCTGACGAACCTCACGTGGTGAGTGTCGAGCTGATTGATTTCGAAAGGCGTAAATAAGCGGCTTATGATCGGTGAAGATAACGAACGAATTACCTTCTAAGACAATCCTGAAATGAAAGACGGTGAATAAACTGCCAGCAGTTCACGGCTGAACGTGCTGTACTTGACTTCTGCCGGTTGTAAGCGTCGGGAATAGAACGCGAGTGGTTTCCAGCATCCTTCAGTGAGTTTCTGCAGGACGCCGCCAATAGCGGTGTCCGATGCATCGACTGCAACGCTAAGTAGAGCTTTTGGGTCGAAATGGTGAAGCATAACGGCTCCAACCAAGGCCTCTTTGCAGGCCTTGAAGGCTTCGGTCGCAGCGGGCGTCAACTCGACGTTGCCGTTCTTGCCTCCACGAAGTAGGTCGGTCAATGGACTGAGCATGTCGGCACAACGTGGCAGAAATCGACGGTAGTAGTTGATCATCCCACTAAAACGGCGGATGGCGGCCAAAGTACTCGGAACGGGAAAATCCTTAATAGCGCTGACTCGGTCTTTGAGCGGCCGAATGCCATGCTGGTCAATTCGATGACCAAGAAATTAGATAGATGGTTGCTGAAAGATGCATTTGGCAGCGTTGGCGGTAACGCTATTAGAGGCTAACCTCTCGAAAAGCATCTTGTGGTGCTCCGCGTGCTGTTCTTCGGAAGAACTAACTACTAAGATGTCGTCTAAATAAGGATAAACAAAGTCGAGACCTCTCGTGACAGAGTCTATGTAGCGTTGAAAAGTCTGAGATGCGTTGCGAAGACCGAAGGGCATTCGCAAGAATTCAAAAAGTCCGGAAGGCATGATGACTGCGGTTTTCGGAATGTCATCCTCGGCTACAGGGATCTGGTAGTAAGCGCGAATCACATCGATCTTTGAGAACACACGGGTGCCACGTAGGTTAGCCGTGATGTCCTGAATGTGCGGAATCGGATAGCGGTCGTGGACGGTAGCGTTATTGAGAGCGCGATAGTCGCCACATGGACGCCAGTCTCCTGACTTTTTAAGCACCATGTGTAGAGGCGACGCCCACGGGCTCTTAGACGGGCAAATAATGCCTAAGTCTAGCATGTGCTTGAATTCGGAGCGTGCAATTTTGAGCTTGTCGGGGGTCATGCGTCTGGCTTTTGCGAACACAGGCGGACCTTTCGTAACGATGTGGTGTGTCGCGGCGTCGGTAGCGGAAGGCAACGGGACGGCAGGACGGAAGGCCTGCAGAAAACTGCCGAGCAACGTTTGCCCGACGGGTGAACTAAGTTGAGTCGCGTACACGGGACTGATTGACGCGTTGTCGATCAAAGTCCCAATGACTGCGAGATTCGTAAGGCGGTCGACTAGACGGTGTCGCTTAACGTCGACGAGTAGGTCGTAATGACGTAAGAAGACGAGACCAAGGATAGGCGTTTGAACATTCCGCAACGAGGAATATCCACTTGAAAGCGCGTCGGAGGCTGAGATTTAGCGTGCGCGAGCGTTGACCATTTACGCGGATAATGGTCCCGTTAGCTGCGCGCAATGAGCTAGTCACCTTTTCGGTCGGGTCGTTTGGATCACGCGGGAGAACGCTGACTTCTGCGCCAGTATCGACGAGATAGCGAACTCAGGTTCTACGATCGGTGACGAAGAAAAGGCGACTGCGTTGTCCAGCTACGTCCGTCGCCCCTACGTGCTGGTCCGCCCGTTTGAAGGAACAGGGCGGGCTACATCATTCAGCTTGCTGGCCGTATCGTCCAAGGTACCAGCAGTAACCGTTTCTTTTCTGTGATCGCGAAGTAGAGTTCGGACGTGAAGGCGAACGGATCCTAGAGCATTTACAGCGGTTATGTCCGGAGCCCGAAAAGTCTGCGAATTGTCGAGTTAATGTTGCCATCTGGGATTTAAGCGTGACGATATCGTCGTCCGGTTTCGTCTGGACCTGCGAAACCTGGCCGTACGACTCCCAAATTCGGTCGGCTGTATCCGCCAGTTTGGATAAAGGTGCATCCTCATTAGCGCAGAGGATGTGCAGCATCTCGCGCGGAAGTCGTTGCAACCACATTTCCCGAAGAAAAGAATCATCTATCGAAGTGGGTTTAGCTAGACTCTGCATTTTTCGAAGCAGCTGAGACGGCTTAAGATTGCCAAGATCGGTTTCGTTGAGGAGTTTCGTAACTCGTTGTCGATCCGATAAGCCTGTTCTTCTCAGAACAGCTGTCTTGACTGCATCGTAAGTGTTTTGGTCGTCAGGAAGATCTAGAATGTCATCAATGTCGTCGATGACATTTAGCGGGAGCGTGGAAACGCCAAGGTGGAACTTGGTCTTTTTGGACCTAATACCACGCAAAGAAAATTGCGACTCTAGCTGACTAAACCAAGACTTAGGATTAGTCTCGCGAAAGGTGCGATAGGAAGCGTCACTGTGCCCATCTGAATGTCAGAATCTACGCGATCAATTTCCATAGCGAGTAAAATAGCGAGCTAACGAGATTGAACCAGAAAATGAAAAGTGAAAATCAGACGGGTTGGCAAAAAATGTGGCCAAATCTGAAAAGAAAGGTTAGCGAAAACTCACCGGATAATGACCAAAAGTCGGGTGTCACCAATAAAGCAAGAATCAGGATCGGTACGCTTTAGAAGCAATACGCGAATATAAGGCCAACCTCCGATGAGTGGAGAACACCAAAAATAACGCTAGGAAAAATTTATTAAGTGGGACGAAACGCTATCTAGTGCTAAAAATAAGGCACCGGAAGATAGCTAGCTAGAGGAAAGGTGTGGTCGCGTGTGCGGAGAGCAAAGATGGTCGCGGAGCCGATGAGCTTCGCGCCGTTTGAAGTCGGATGCCATGTTGACTCAAACAAACGCGAGCAACGTTCAAACAGGCGAGCGGTTTATTTGCTATGTACATCGAGAAAATATAATTTTGTGATTTTGTAATATTTTACGCAGCATGCGGCAGCCAAACAGAGGGATCTCCATGTCGCTACACATTTTTCAGCGATGCATTTTTGAACCGTTCACGTGTGCATGTGTGATCGAGTTACTTGCATCATCCTTTAAATTTTCTATTGCAGCGAGCTTTATGAAGACGTTGTTTGAGATTTGGGGAAATTGGATTATATTCTAATATCGCAGCGAGGTGCCATGTTTTGGTAAATAGGATTGCTTGCAGCTCGTTTAGAATTGCAAGCATACTTAGGAAATACCGTTTGTTGATAATCTATCTGGCGTTAATCAGAATTGATGAAAACATATTATATATAGTGGATCATTGTTCGTGTCCTCAATGTGTGAGTCTTTGTAATCGCGGATTATATAAGCAGTAAATATGTGTGGGAGCATTGGGAACGAGTCCATTGCTAATAACCTTGCGGATGGAGGTAATGTGTCGCCTGCGATTGCCGTTATACCTTGTGAAAGCAGTAGGTTGATGGATCAAGTATACAAAGCGATTAAATTGGCGTAAAGATTTTCTGGTTTCGAGAAAACGTTGCAGAAATAACCGAGGCATATATTTCGCATCTGCTGCGTATGTAAGGAATGATCGCGGTTCTATAAATATGCATATTGCCGCATCCGGTTTCGGGTTTGCCTGTCACTGTGGCCAGGCACAGAACACCTGCGCCTACAAATGGGCCATGGTTTGCTTGCGCTGCAACACCCAGAGTTCAACGACACCCCCCTATCCAGTGTAAACCCGAAGGAATAGGTCCGGGAAGCTTGTGGATGGGAGCCACGTTTCATCAAATGAAACTCCATAAAAGGCAAATACAAGCACGCTGCATTTGGGAATCACTCGCACACAAGGCAGTGGCTGGATCGTAGTCCGTTCCACAATGATTGCATGGAACAACCGATTGAACTTAGCACGACCAAAAGAACCATGCACCCCGTCCCCTACAGCAACAACCAACGGACGAGGCAGTGGGTAATAGAGAGGTAGGCACAATGCCAACAGGCGTATCAAGCTCAGCTACACTGTGGATGTCAAACAATATCCAATCACATGAAATGACATTATGAATTAATTATACATGTTAAAGAATAGGTCTATGTGCACATAACTCTTAACTAATTTAGCATATAAAATAATTTAGTTAGCAACGTATCCGCAATGATTAAATTATGGTCGGAAGTTACTCCAAAATTCTAGAAACGCGATAATGTTAAATAAGATAACCACAATTAGCGTAAGCAACGTGGCCAGTAAATAGATTATTCAGGTAGACAGAAGAAACGAAATAATATAAAATAAAATGTATGCAGCTTAATAAGAAATAGTTTGACTATGCAGGACTAATAGCTACCAGGTGTCATTTTGGGTTGGCGCGCATGTATTTGAGTAATTCGAAACGATCGTTTTAATGCCTTTGTGAGTTCTTTGCGTTGTTAATTGGCTAGTTATCTGATAAAACAACATGGTGTCATCTTGCTGTACTCGTCTTCTCGTTGTTTTGTGGAAAGCTGATACAGTTAACTCAATGCTTTAAACAATCATACTTGTTCTGTGGACTCTTTCACTAAGTGGCCCGATATGATCCCGGTGCAGCACACGGTCAACCAGCTCTATAACCTGTTCCAGAATTTCCTCCTGCCAGAGATGATATTGACAGACAACGGTACACAACACATTACAATTTCGTTTCGCGATTTGTGCAAGGGGAACTGACTGCAACAGATGATCTAACCATGTTAAGCTCAGCGACCAGACAGACAGGCGGTACGATTCGTGAGTACCTACAAACCTGCTATTTGTAACGTAGGACAAATGTCCCAAAGGACGACATTCAGATTTGCTGTGGGCGTATCGGGCTGCGCCTTACACAAAAGTATCAGATGGAATCGCGTCTGCAAAAAGTTTGCATAAACGAAAGAGCTGAACATTTGTCCGAAAACCTTGTGTCAAGCAGGAAGATAAAGCACTGTAGTTAACAAGTGGAGGAAAATCAGACAGACAGACAGACTACATCATACCAAAATTGTTTACATTGTGTATGCACAAGACTTCCGAGGACCAAGGAGGTGGTAGACTGGAAGAGTAATCTGCAAAAATAGCCGAATCATTTTCGACGTAACTATAGGAAATGTGGGATGTGTCAGACACGCCATTCAGCTGAGGCGGAATTACGGTAAGTCCCTAGAAGCTGAAAATTCCTGC
>OX104071.1:56774918-56837901 GCA_944474145.2 Dicrocoelium dendriticum
ATGCAGTAGCCCGCTCCATCTCCACCAAGTCGCCAGCCTAAACGAGTGGGACCAAGGGCAGTTACCTTTTCGCAGTCCGCCACATGCCTATTGGATGAACGGTGAAGTAATACAAGGTGAGTACACAATCAAGTGCTTGCACGCGAGGTACATTTTGTGCAGTGAAATATACAAGCTAATGCCGCATTCACACGCTTTAAAACTAGATTTGACTGATCTGGTCTTTACTCACCCGGCGCTGGAGCCCGCTTGTGCGTCAGCAAGCTCTGTTGTGGATAATCTCTGTCGGTCTCATCGAACGTGGAATATTCCCCAGGCTCCACTTCCTCATAAGCGGACACTAAAATTACAGAATCAGTAAAAGCTTGTAGTTAGACCAAAGAGATTCTTGAGACATCCGTGGGGAGGAGCGTTTAACACATTCGTCAGTGAAACACATGTAGTACTACATGTGGTGTGTGCGTCTATGATTTCTAACGCGTCCGATATATATGGGGTTGTCCCTATAATTCTCACTTCATAATTCATTTGTCAAATTTGATTAAATAGGCAGTCAGTCGCATCCGCCTAACTGACACTGAATGGAATCCAGGGTGAAAGAAGATTTAGCAAACTGGGAAAAGCCCGAATTTAGTAAATCACACACCGAACATACGTGATCGAGTGAGCCGCCGGCGACATCCATATGCAGAAACATTCCCCCCAGCCTTATCGGATTGATGTCAAATTGGAGCACGTTGCATCAGACAAGTTACACAAATCCGTTACGTTCAGCCGGATTTGACAAACAATGTGCGTCTAAAACCAACTTGTTGCCCATATGCATTTGTGATGTTTCTAAATGCCACAACAAGAACAACGGCCGTTCAATAGAAAGAATTGATCAAAACCGTTTGACTTGTAAAAATCATGCCTGGTTACTGTGTTGGAACTGATGAAACAATGTGATATGCAAGCATATTGTAATGCTCAGAATTTCGGTTCGAAATTCGAACTAAGGTTTGTCAAATTAGAACTCCATAACCTATAAAGTTAATGCGATTTTGTGGGACCACATAATGCACAGCTTGCGAAACCAGTATTAGCGATGTCAATATTAGCTGCCACGAATGATACGTTTACCGGTGCAACGGATAGAATTCTAGTTATGCAACGTATAGAACATATTCCTCTCCTATCTATCAGCTTAAGGTTCGACGCAAGTTCGTGTAACAAGAGCACAGTGGAGCATTGAAATACTTATAATAGCATTTGACTCACTCCCAGCGCATTGCACCAACTCCATGCTAAATAACTAAACAACCTATGCGCACCTGAGGAAACACAATTTTAAGGCAGACAGACGAATCACCTGAAACAAATACGGAACTACGCACAGGTCGGACATTTGATACTTCCACAATTATCCATGCAACTTACATGGATGGTCATTTGGTTTTTCCCTATAATCTGCCTCACCATCCGGCGGAATACCTATTTCTGCCAAGGCAACACGAAATAGCTTGCATTGTGAACGTATTTACAATGTGTACTGTGTTTCATGTTTCTGGTTGCTAAAAATATTGACACAGTATATAGGTTTGGTGTTCAATACGCAGTGCTTATTCGTATTAGGAAATAGCCCCTTTTAACAACATGCGAGTAACTGTAGTACCCTAATGTATTGCGCCATTCACAAGTGTCTTTGCAAATATGTACAGCGCTTACCGATCCTCATGTTAAATACGCATGATCAAAATTTACCATGGAAAAAACAAAAGTACGCAAAAATTTTTCACACATAAGTTAATTGCCACATTCACTGAGGAACCCTTGATTTCAAGAGCATCTGTAGAAAGATTACTCTGTATATACAGCGCATATACTATTACAATTTACTAAAAAAAATGCAGGAAGCGGGGCCACAAATTGAGCGACAGTGGACACACGGTATTTAACTTATGCATCCCATCTCAATTCCAAAGCGACGAAATTCTACTGTGGTCGCAACCGCCAGTGTCGCATAAACCGCATTGAGATAGATACAATAATAAACTGGACAAGCTAATTATCACATATCAAATGATGCTGATGATATTTTGTTTAATACATCTAATACAATAATCAAGGTGCACTAACTCCGTCGAGAAGCGGGCGAGAATAATATTCAGTAATAATTCGGCCTGCAACTAAGATTAGTTACTCACTCAAGCCCATGCTGTCGTTGCTTTACATCAAACACCGAAGCATTCAATAATCCTGATGCGGAAGACTCAAATCGGCACAATGCAACTTAGAGGAGAAATTTGCCTATCACTAAACCTAACCCAATTGTGTTGACATTGGATTCGCAAATTGTATTAGCAGTGTGTGTATCATTAAGCAACGCCAAATAAAAACATAAAGAAACTTAGGTGATTAAGATAATGACTCACTGCTGAATGCCATATTTGAGCTTGCGAGAACAAGAGCAATGCAGAGTTGCACCCAGGCGAAGGGCATCATGACGACAATTTACATGTAGCTCTCGATATTCACGATTTTATTTTAGTGTTCCGTGTGACTTCGCTCCCACAATATGACATTTGCTGTGGGAAATTTTTCCGATGCGTCATTAAGTGCCTCAGTTTCCACTGCTTGCTTGCTACCTGGCTGAGATCTGGAGATAGAAAGTTGATTTCTCAAGCTCAGGTTGTCGAAGAAACAGGCGAACTGTGTGGCAGGCAGTAATCACTCTTATGTAATGCGCAGTGCATTTGTTGATGATCGCTGCAGTTGATTTGTTCGGGAAGTTTGTATCGTGAGAATTCTCAAATTGGTGGATGCGTAATACTTCAGTGGCGCTTCAGCAGCGCAAGACGAACTTGAACCCAAGCCAAGGACTTGTGACATAAGGGCGCGACGTTCAGTTATCTCACACTATTACAAACTGAATCAGTATCACTTAAACGCATGTGTGCATTGGATGCGACCCCAACATTTCCACAGCATTGGTGTGCGTAGGTGATTTAAAATTATCTATTAACCAGGATTAGTTGCATGTTGCGGATTTATCTTTGGTAACATCAACCGCAATAATATTACGGACTTGAAGGTAATTTTTCGTGCTTTTGTTCCGGTAAATATTTGCAATTTATACATGTCTTTGTGCAATGTAAATATGTTTGCTGGTTACATGAATATTGATGGATGTATTAGAGTCAAAGTGTGAGCAGGTATATATGCTGGATTTTGCTACTTTAGCAACATTCAGAACTAATTCACTAACCGAAGTACTCGTTAATGTTTACTTTTTATTGGGTCTACTGCGAATCTTATATATACAACTCTACCAAAATATGATCAAAACATGCAAAATGGTCTTAAGTGCACCGGGCTTATCGCTTTTCATTTAATGCTCTGAAAAAGCAATAAGCTTATGCATCACGGTACGTTGTGTCTCAAACGTGCAATTCACCATTGTTAGTGGGTACACTTTCTAATTATTAACATTCCCATCTAACTACGCCGTGAACCACTATAACAATGCTGCATTCCATCAACGCTCCTGCACCGTTTGGTACATTGACTACTCGACATTCAACGAACAGGTGGCAGCCAACAAATTTCAGATATGCAACACATAGTTGTACTAGCGTCCACGTTGGCTAAGTGGTGTTTGCAAGTGATGCAATAGAACCAAATGTGGATAGTCACAAATGTGTAGAGTTTGATAAGTCAAAATATGGTTGACGCACACCAGACGATTGGACAGTGTGTGCAATCCAATTAGCTGGCTAGTGTCGTCGTGCTGAAACCCTAGATACTTGAGTTGAATTTGGTTGCAATGTGTTGGACCCGTTCCACCGTCTGTGCCTCAAATCAGATGTTTGGACATTAGGTGGAGGTCAGTTCTCTGCCATCGTTCACATGCTGGGAGAAAACATATGAATGACAACCTCTTGAGAACGAGCGCGTTACGTGCGTTTATGTGCTCATTGCCCGCATAGCCCGTTTCAGTTAGAATATGTGTGTTGTCTACATACTCCAAATCACCTAGATCCTTCATGGCATGTGTGGGTGTAGCGGTGTTTGTCACTGGTGTAGCATTGGACTTTATTACTCTTAATAATGATCACGGATACCGAATTGAAAATGTTACATGGGAGGTGGACTGTTACAGTTCACATAAAAGCATGTTTGAAATCGAACTGAATATGGCCTCAATCGTCGAAAGTTATAATCGCTCTCAATGTACTCAGATCGGCTGCAAACACAGCACTCGGCGCACGAGGAAGCAGAAGTATACATTACGCACCACTGCTGGAATTTGCGTAAACGTGCATAATGATTTGACCGATGATCATTCAAGTAGAACACTCATTTCGCTGGAGACTTTACAACCTACTATGATTTAAATCTCGAAAGACCCTGGGTGTTAAGCCACCCTTAACAATGCTGGCAAACTGCTTCAGTGGGTCATCCGGTATCATCCAACTTTATCAAGTTTCTCTGTTTTGCTGTTATAAACCTTTGCTTCTATCTGCCCAAATTGAACCTGCTTGCAAAATTCGTCTTCCATGAACCTCCCTATGTTGTTTTGTCAGTGAAACAGGTTGAAACTCAGAAGACAATCAGCTTGGTGTTATTGGCATTCACCCGTTTCGAAAAGTCTGGCTGTCTAAATATAAAGGCTGATGTCAGGGATTCTCGTGGGAATAATCCATAGCATTCAAAACAATGGTAGGATTCAGAATTTCAAGGTACTCATAAAAGGAATCAACAAATTCTATCTAATCTTATGTTGGCATCCTGTAAAATTTTGTGAATATTGCTAGCACTCTAATGGGCTGCAATAACAATGCTGTGCTCTGCAGTATGATTGGAAAATAGGGACTGGTTACCTAGTTCTTCATATCTAAGTCATTGAGTTTGCCAATTTCTACAATCTGATCCTACCCTGTATTGGAAATACCCTTCTTATCTAATGATCTAACAACGCCACAAATGAATTTCATCAGACTTCTTGCACTATGCATTGACCTACTAGCGCCTACTCTATGAATAAACACACGTACCAGTGGTAGTCAATTAAACATAGAATACAAATCTACTATTAATTTGAATTAACTGTTATCACAATGCCGTAGATTGATTTTGTTCAACTATAATGTACTGGGATGGAATCAATGCAAGTAAAAATTAACGAGGGAAATCAAAGAACAAAAATATCAACAATGGCTAAAACACTGGGTAGGCTATATAAAAGGTGGACTGGCAAACACTACTATGGAATACATAGGCTAAATTTGACAGATGACACAGCAACGGATAATAGTCTAATATGTGAAGAACATGACACTTCTGACGCAACATCCTCTAAACATTATACCAACACAGACACCTCTCCCATAAAACAGATTGCAAATAAAATCCTTTCGAACATACAAGCAGTCATGGGTGATATTTGCAAGAGTGTACTTTATGGAAATAACGTTTCAGTTGAGACCGGATAGTATTCCTCATCTGTTATTAACTTGTGCGCTAAAAGCATGCGCTAATTGACAATAAATATCCTTAAACCCTCTCTAATTAACGGATGCTTCCCTCCACAGCGGGGGAATCAGATAATAGCAACACAACGCATAAATGGCCTACGAACTCACATGTCAAACTGTCGCCCTATTAATCATAATGCGGCCGCCTCTAAAGTCCTGAAGCGAATCGTTATGATTGGCCTTGTTCAATGATTTCAAGAGACTCGACACGTAGCAAGCTACAAGGAATTTTACGAAGCGAATCCGCATAAGATTGCAACAATGTTCACTTTTTAATTTTAGCAGTAATTAAATGAAAAGCGTTAGGGATGTGAAAAGCCGTTGTATCTGAAAGACCAAGCATAGTAACACTTACAAAGCACAAACAATTTCTGTATTCTTAAGCCAAAAGTTCGACTTCAGTAGCAGCACGTAACTTAGTTGCGAAAAGCATACTGAAAATCTGTGATGTTTTCTCTATATCTGGTATTGTTGGTCTGATAGACTGGTAAAATGCATCGAGGCGACTATGGTTTGTGTGAGCAGATTTGACACTAGATGCTCTTTTGACCAAGCAAACTGCTTGTGAATTTGCCTGTGGCCGTCCACTGGGTCATTCGTTCGGCTGACGTTCTAGTAGCACATATCGTGATAAATCATCAAGAAATGCACATTCCAACCAAATGGTAAAATCTCGACTTCATATATTCGGTTACTCTACTGATACCACTCAACCAGTGTACATTAATCTTATGCAACTTATTTTATTATTGCGACTGAGATGCTTAGTTTTCAAATGTAATCCGGCTAGTCGAATACAAATTTGTTTACTGTTCGAAAGATCTAAGCTGTCTAGAGGCAATGGCTGAATCTCGTGCGTTGTGTAAGTCACCTATAGAGTGGAGAAGCAAAGTTCAGGATGCATAAGAGCATTAGTCATTGTAAAGCACAACCTATGGTTATAATAAGACACTTACTGCCTGCATAGCTTCACACCCAATAAAACCTATACCTTGTTCACATTTTAAATATGCACTGGAACCTTGTGCTCCAGTGGATTCCGAATCTTGCTTAGCGCCATGCGGACGATTATGGCGATACATGTTGTCGTATCGTCGATTTAGTGTTGACTTCATCATTACGCACCTAACATTCAATGTCGGTTGCTTCCCCGTATTAAGGTCGCCGCTGTACTCACGCGAAATAAGCAGCATTCGCGAGCACCGCTACAATCTACTCGTACCTGATCTAAAGCGAATAGCTCATCATCTATGCTTCGAACGTAGCTTTGGTGAAATACTGGCACGTGTTGTCCGAGAAAATAGTCGAGGCGAAATCGGTGTCCGAATGCAAGCAGTTCCTATACGCTCAATTGACAGCTTTCAGATGCATAGAGCTCATTGCACCTGAATAGCAGACGGCGCAGCTGTAATATGCATCCAACGCTCAGTGATGTTATTTTGCACCAGTGCCCGAAGTAACCACGGTAGAGCAAAACAAAATATGTCCACGGAATCTTTTTCTCACTTTTCACTTGGTGTTCTGTGTACCGCATGCTGCTTAACCTCGTTACTACTTTCAATTACCAGCAAGACAATTCTCAAATAAAATCTCCATTTCAAATGACTGAATATTTGTGTTCACATAGTATTTATAGTGCAATACTTTTCAAAATCATAACAGATTGCTGGTGGATAGCTCAGGCTTTATGGCCGTAGAGTTATTCCGAATATTTCCGTCGATTCCTACTTATACTTTATTCAGCCAGCTTCCATAAATATTCTTCCCACATGGTATCTACCAAGTTAGCAGAATTGCTCTATGAGAAGAGATTTGTCGTGCACTCAATCTGCAAATCTGTGCTGGCAAATTAGTAGGGTTGAAGGTTTTCAATGTTCCTGTCGGTTTGCGTGGCGCATTACCAGGTTCATGCACATGCAAATGCATGCAAATGCATGCAAATGCATGCAAATGACATTTAAATGGGGAAAATTTAGTCAGTTCATTTTGCCTTTACTTAGGTTAGTGAATCTACTGCTCATCATTTTTGATAACAATACAAACAGACGTGGGTTAGCAAGGCCAAATTTTATCCTGAAAATACATTGAAAACATAACAACTTTGACGAAATTGGAGTACTGATTGCGTCTCTTGTCTGCGTAAGTTATTTGGCTATATTTGAATCAGGATGCATTGATGTCATGAAGGCTTTGCAGACAGTGTAAACGAAAACTTGAACGAAATCTCCGGAGCAGCAAATTCAACTGCGCTCCTCCGTCAATTTCCATGAATAGACCATCGGATTGATGGCAATTGTATGTTGCTGCTACTGACGGCAAACATAAGTTGCTTTGTTTATATTTTTGGATGCTTATGGTTATGCCATTAAGAACGTGCCTCGCGTAGCCGAAAATAAAACTTATTTGTTTGTTTAAAACTACATTGTTTCTTTATACTTTGCAATATCTGATAAATATTCTACGCGATGCCATGTACTGCAACATATTATATTTCGAGTACCATGACGTTAATAAGGCTATGAAATCACAAGATATGGTTTTATTCGTGTACATTTCCGCTTATTCAGCATTAGAACGAGTGCAAGCATTAAATGCTTGAGAGTAAATAACAATGCTTGCCCGTTTAAATGCAATTTTTGTGAGTCCGGCGTGGTGTTGGTTGCTTTAGATGCTTCAACTAACTGCGCTACGCTCAATGGAACGACTGTAAATTGCAAAGAAATACCTTGCTAAAGTTGTCGCTTGGGATAGAAGAATACATGAGAAAATGAAGGCGTTTTGGTGTATTCACCATGTTGTTCATATTGAGATATGCGTCGAATGGAGAAGGCATATCGACGGCATATCAGCCTGCTGTATTATACTGTGAGCTTATAGTGTTGATCTCTTATCTTGTTGTGGTTGAATCCCACATCGGATGGCAAATGCGATCTGGGTCTAGTAAACCATTATAGGTCCCTTGCAAGCGCTGATTGCGAACGCTATACATTGCTAGGGACTGCAATATAAGCAAATAGGGTAGATGGAATAGCTACTTAACTATCGTAGATGCATTTCGTTGAGTAGTGTCGAGAGTAGCAAGATCGAGTTTCTAACAATTGTAACACGCCTGGATGGCGCATTTCATATTTGTTCCTACGTAGATGTTAAGTGTTTGTGTGAGAATGGAGGGGCCAAAGAGAAGGAATGCTATGCAAAGAAAACGGACGTGTTAATTAGCGGTTCTTGACTCCAGTTGGTATTGTTTTAAACACCCGTGATCTTGCTGGACCCTCATACTTAGGTCAGGCTCCTGCAATGCAGGCGCCTAAGTGCGCTCTGCACACATCTGCAAGCGTACCTGCTGATGATGCAGCTTAATAACTTTGCACTCGGCTGATTTAAAGTGATATTGACCACTAGTGAACGCATTAGTTCAGGTCAAATAAATCGGGATTTAACTTGCTCACAGTGGCTCTCCATACCGTAAATCTTCGGCAAACATTTAGGAAGTTATATGTGACAGCCGTTGCAAAGTAGTTGATAAGCAACAAGGTTATAAGCAGTCCCTGTGCCGAGCCCTGTGGAGCACTTGTAGGACTAGAAAATACTAGTCCGAGACGGTGCTTGAAAGGAAGCGCGGATATCAGAAGGCGATTGGAGTCGGACATAGCGGACTATTTTCGATGGGCTACAAGAGGACGCGGACGGATGAAGCAAGACAGGAGGAACATGATAGCGCGGGAACTTACAAGGCGGTCGAGTGTTGCGGTGGTTTTAAATAAGATTAAAACAAGAAATTATAATGTACAATTTGTCAACAGTTAAATAGCACACAGAAGAGAGCAGTTATCTTTTTGTTGGCTAAACAGTGCTTTCAGCCGTATTTGACTATGTAAATGGTATAAAATCGAACGAAAGTGTTTGCATCGTATATCGAATGACAATATGTTCATTGCATATCGATTACTCAAATCCGGCTGAAAACGTGCTATAATATGTAGGCCATTGCCCATGCATCTCGCTGTAACGTCATTATCATCAACAGCCATTTGAACTGATGCTTCGCTGCCATACATCCATGAGGACCTATGAAATAAAGAATAAGTAAAGGAAGAGCAGGGGGACTTACTTGAATACCTTAATACCCTAAACAAACATGTAGGGTCCTGGCGCCTATACCTTGTGTAGACAAAATGCCGTCACAAACAGCTAGCTATCGTGCAAAGATAAGGCGGCAGCGACGAGACAGTTTCCTTGCAGCTTTCACTACCCCGCGTCATAAGCAGCCAATACCACTCAGATAACTCAGCACCAAACACACTTTAAACTGGCAATGTGATTAGGAGACAGCAGCAGACGCGCCACTGGTGTCATTTGCGATCCATGTCCTGTAAAGTCTCGAGCCAAGTACAAGGCCTGTGGTGGGGACTCCAGTCCGGAAGGCGAGATGGACCAACGACACACAGTTTGGTCGTCAGTGACATCATTTCCCGTTGCCAAGTCAAATTCTGCCCACCTCGAGCCATGCGCCACCCTACACCTGTTAGACTGAACAAGGCCCTACTAGGTAAGCGGGGACCAGGCATACGTAGCACGTGCCTAAGCAAACGCGACTTATTCATTGCTACCTGTTGTTCTACGGCGGTAGCATTATTATCACTACCTAGTACTCGCCCACGCACATCATCGTTATGCACACGCTGGCACTATCCAACACCAGAAATGCTTCTCAGACGACGATGATCAAAGACTTGAAGGAGCCTCAGATCTTCAGACCGATGGGGCAAGTTCTCAATACAATAGAGCAGAACGGCCCTCACTAGGGCCTTGTATACACGGGCTTTCAGATAGAGGGAAATTCCCTTCTGTTGCCAAAGATGCCGCAGGTTCAAGGATTCCGCTCTGGCCTTTACCATGCGTGAGCTGACGTCAGTTGCTCTGCGCCCATCGTTGCTGATGCAGCTGGCAAAATGAGTGAATTGATCAACCACCTCGAGCTCCTGGTTAGAAAACGTCAAGGGGTCATCAAGTGGCTGGTGGTCCTGCAGCAACAATTTGCACTTTGAAGGTGCGAAGTGCATACAACATAATGGGACCACTCTAGACAGGCTATTCAGAGTTGATTGTGCCTTCGCAACATGGTCGAAATGCAAGAGGATGTCGTCCGCATAATCTGGGTCAACTAACCTTTCACCAGGCAGCATTTCAACGCATAGACCTTGAGATTCCCCAACGGAACACTCCATGATAGAATCCACGATGAAATTGAACAAAAATGGGGAAATCGGACAACCCTGACGAAAGCCACTTGTGGTCAGATAGCTATCCGATAAGACACCGTAGACCCGGACGCGGCCCGTAGCGTTCGAGTATAGAGCACGAAGGATGTTCACATCTTGCGTAGGAACATTTATCAAGCAAGTATTTCGCACAGAATGCATCAATTCTATTGACCTCTACAGGTAAATAAATACACTGAGATTAATCGTATCGTTCCTAGACTCACCGAAGTTGACTGGCGCTAATGTCGTATAGACACCCCGTGCACCTAGCAATTGTTTGATAGCACTCTACACTTAGTGTTTACCAATTTCTGGAAAAGTCAAAATGCAAGCGATTAAATCATGATAAATTAATGTCGTGGTTCCAGTTAAACGCTCCCTTTACGTCCGTCAACTTACAAATGGCAAAACAAGCAATCATCAAACGGATGGATCGAAGTGAGAAAACAACCAGAAGACAGACGACCAAAAATAGTTGCAAGCTACTTGCCCACTGCCTTGTGACCTAATTTAAATTTGATGGACAGATCTATGGGCAGGTGAAAGGAGCCCCGCTGGGATCATATGTATCAGGATTCATTACAGAGATAGTAATGCAGAGAGCTGAAAAAAAGCTGTTGAGTATAATTGCAATGTATAGATCCGATACTTCGATAATACGTTCGTGATACTGAAACATAGTCAAGTAGATGCTGCATACCAAGTACACAATAACGCTATGGAAGATATTCATTTTACAACAGAATCTGAGAGAGAAGAGCGGCTCCCATTAATGGATGTGTTAATCACCAGGAGGATTGTAGGAGAGTTGCAAACATTGGCTTACAGGATAGGAACAAACACAGACCAGATGTTAAATTTATAAGACAACCGTTTGAAATTTCACAAAATAAGATGAGATCGAACTCTTGCGGAATAACTAAAACACATTGTAGCAAACTTTAGGCAAAGCTGAAAGAAAAGACATATACGTGCAGATAATTTACTACCATTATTACTAATATTGTACAATTTAAAACTGTAAAGCCGCGACATAGCCTGCTCAAACGACAACAAGTAGCAACGCGCTGATGTGTATTACTAATATCTCCAGGATGTAAACATGATTATTTAAACAGCACAGTGTTAGAGTGGCTCAAATTCAAAGCACCAATTTAAGAACACTGTCAATACTTAAAGGTAGACCTATAGCTCACGAAAGACGGCGAGTTGTTTACAATATATACAATGACACGATTGCAATAAGAAAAATCAGGGTCAGAAAAATGGCGAATGCAAGAAGGATGCAAGAATATAAGAGAAATTATCAGAAAAGCCAAGCTTTGTTCCTGGTTTCCTCTAATACGGAAAACGAAGGACATCGCATTGATGGGAGCACCAATTTTGTCTAAGTATAAACAGAGATTTGAGCAGTAAGCGAGTTCCTCGAGGCATGCACTCAACGTTCACCTGATCAAATTGCACTTTGACATTTTCAGTATTTACCAAACGTTAACATGGAAAGAACTAAAACAGTTTGAAAATTGTTGTCGGCAGCCAAAGATGTCAACTTACATACGTAAATATATGTGTATATTTGTATATATATGATGTGCAGTTGGGCTAAACCAACTTACACGTAAACTAGGTCTTTTTAAGCTGGCTGAATTTATTTCCACTTTATTTGGTTTGTTCTGCCTACATAAACAATCTTCTATTAACTGACCACGTTGCTTGCGCTTATTGCGCTTATCTTTGATAACGGTCGGGTTTGTAACATGTTTAAGTAACTTGTGGACATTTTTTCCTTATCGCGGATTCGTTGCTAACCAACTTACTTCCTATGGTAATTTAGCGAAGAGTTATGCCACCGTATGTGCATGCATTAATGGATATGTTTTATCTTGTCGTTTCAAGTGCCTGGCTGTTGCTTGGTATCCCCGATGTGGCTGCGCTTGATGTGCATGTTGACAAGGCGCCTACCTGTGTATTACCCACTACATTGTTCATACTGGCTCCAGGAGACAGTTTGTCGTTGCTGGAGCGGACTGGGTGCACGGTTCTTGTGACCGTGCTAGGCTCGAAGAGCACTTCCATGCACTCAGTGTGGAACGGACTACGGTCCAGCCACCGCCTTGTGTGCGCTTAATTCCCAAAATAGAGCGTACGTGTGTTTGCCTGTGAAGGAGTGAGGGCCGGCTCCGTTGATGAAACGTGGCTCCCAACCACATGCCTCCCGGTCTTATTCCTTCGGGTTTACACTGGATATCGGGTGTGTAGTGGAGTGGTGAGTAGTGCAGCGCAAGCCATCCATGGCCCCTCTGTAGGCGCAGGCGTCCTGTGACTGGCCGCAGTGACAGACAAATCCGAAACCGGAGTCCGCCAACCATATATATGATGTTCACATTTTTTTTACCTTGAATCCTCATTTTACTTTGCATCGCAGTTACATCCTCACAATATTGCATTTATTATATGGGTGAAAGCCGTACACATTAAAACCGTTTCTATTGGGCAACTTATTGTTTTACCTCTCCTTCACTGAACAAATGAGACAGTTACGAAACAATCATTTCGAGTTAAACACACAGGCCTTACACGTCTCAGTGTAGCCTCTTTTCTGAGTGAACAATATCACACATACAGTGTCCTCGGTAAATCAGAGCGCATGGAGGCAATTCTTTGTTCAGCGTGTGAGTGAAGTCATAACCGTTGGATATTTTTGTATGAAGTAAAGTTCTTTGTCACGCGCGGGCTTTATGCCTAGCTTGTTTTCGCATTGTACCTTTGTGTTTTTTAATAGTTTCCAACCGGTACCGTATTCCATTGCCGGGTTAATATTTTATATTACTTGCAGGTAGCAGGATTTCAGTTGTAATTGTTAATGCATCCATCTCATGGTTCGCAAAACCCATATCACAACATTATCCGGGAAAGCACCAGATGCGATTCGCCCTGTTGAGGTTCGCAAGTGGTACTCGATCCCTCGGTCCCCTACTGGGGATGGAAACCATGACCGCCAGAGACAAATGCCAAGTAACCAGCAGCTTAAGCCACTGAACACTGAGGGAGGTTCGTTGGGCTGGTTTTATTTTTGTTGTTTCCGAAAGAACCGACATTTTAAAAGCTTCCAGTTGGTTTGTCGCCTACTATACTACTTAGAAACAGTGTTCCAAAGACACGCTCTGAAATCAGACAAGCTGCGACCACACCCGTAGCAAACAAGGCCAATAAAATAGTCATCTCTGGCTGATGTGGAAGTCCAATCGGAATGACAAATTTGAAAAATAAGTTTATTTCCGAACATTTTGCAGCATACCTTTCAAATCATGATCATTGCCTCCTCCCTTCCATTTATTGACAGAGCAAATATTTAACGTTCATGCAAAACGTATACTTGGGCAGCACTATTAATATGAGAAGTACGCTCATTTACAATGCATTGTGAAATAATTTTGCGTTGCAGAAATGCAGATTAACCTAATACGAAATCAATGTCGATGTTTAGTATCCATCTGGGAAACCTTAGCATAGCGGCAAAGTGATAATTGTTTGGGACAGAGCCATCTCGTCAAATAAGAGCTTAATTTGTGATCAAATATTGTACCCAGATTTGATAAAATAGTAACGAAATGTGTGCAAGACCTTAGCGTAGCAATTATTGATGAATTCGGGATAAAAACTGCTTATAAAGTGTAATGCACTAATAACATAGCAGGCCATCAATAATTAAACCGACGCCGCAATGACGTCTTTAAAAAACCGTAATGGTCATGGCTAATTACTAACTGAAGTAAATGAGCTATATAACAATCTTAATTATATGATAATGCTTCGCATTATAGGACATTAAAAAATCATGTCGACGAAGGCAACGCCGATTGACACGAGAATAATGGCATTGTTTGTATGTAACAGGACAGTTGACCGTTTACCAGTTTTCAATATGGTGTCGTTAGTAAAAATGAGTGATTTACTCTGGGACACTGCGTACGGATTTCTATTTGGATGTCGTTCGCATGATGTAAAGTGCAAAAGCATTGAAGCAAAATCCAACTGGAGTAGGTGGTTATGGTGCAGTGAAGCACAGTGCGTCACTTATTTAAATGCAAAGATGATCGAAAAGCACACGCAGTAAGTCGTACAGCATTTCGGCGAACGGAAGTTCGCCCCTAAATTTAAAGTTAACTTGCAACGTTATATTAAGCAGTTTTAATTAAAGCATACGTCAACAATGTGAAGCATTAAGGCTGCAGAACAGCATACCGGATTATTAAAAATTCCAAACGCAGAGCCTTTACCCGCTACATAACCTCATACAATTTAAGTACTTTAGATTTTACACAAGTTAGCATCCAAGCAACAATGGTGCTAAGGAAGTTGCTCTCGTTGCAGTAATGGTGTCCCCGTGAGAATATCACGTAGTCAGAATGCACTGAATTCTACGGACAATAAGTAAGCAGAACTCATATCACGGTTCTCCCAGGTGCCTCAATGAACAACATATTCCTGAGGATGCGTGGCATTAGTGCTCCAAATTTTAAGGGCGGTAACCGTTCAGAGCTTGCAAACTATCGCCCAATTATTCTGCTCCTTGCGCCCTCGCCCAATGTTTAGTGGACTACGTGGAATACGCTATATTCTGGTACCTAAGCAGCATAGCTTCCGTTAACAATGGTCATGCCCCACCAACTTACTGATGGTACGCGGAAATTGCTGCCGATGTTGGATACGAAATTGACATCATCTACCTAGAGTGTACAGTTAATATTTAAAGGCGAATACTGCGTTCAAGAGGACGGCGTAACCATGGGATCTCCCCTCGGTCCACTGTTGGCAGATATCTTCATGGTAAAGTTGGGGAGAACAGAATTGCAGTCACACATAGCCACCTTCTACTGCTACTATTGGTAAATGGATGATATATTCGTTGTGAAGGATGAGCACGTTAACCTAGATGAAATTCCTCACCGCTGTTACCGAGCCCATACAGGGCTGCATTTTACTTATGTAAAACAAACTGTAAGTCAGCTGCCGCATCTTGAAGTGTTGTTAACTATGAGAGCAGACGGCTCAATCCAGCGGCAGATCTAAAGAGATCCAACGTGGATTGGCCAATAGACGATTTTTCACCGCTTCGTTCCTCTGAAATATAAGCGCAACATGATTTATTGTCTCACCGCGAGTGTACATCGAATCTGCTCGGAAGACACCCTGTATACGTAACTGACGTCAATACACAATGTGTCGCAGGAAAATGGATACCTCGACAGATTTCTTTAAAAAACCTTGGGGAAAGGCCTAAGCCGATGCCAATGTTAACAGTGATAAAGAAAGAGCTATTCATTCGACTACCTTTTAAAAGAGACGCAATTGCCAACCGTTTAACTCCAAGTCATTAGAGCGCATTGAAGTAGATCCTCAAAGCAGCTGCGCTAAAGTGCGTGTTTTCAGATAAAACCACTCGTCCGTTCATGAAACAAGGAACGGTTGTCAATACTGACCGCACTTCGAGTGCGTCTGTGGCGCAACGTATACCGGTTGAACGGCGCGGCACTTGTACAAACGAGTGAATGAAAATATTGCCCACGTTTGTGGTATCAACGTGGCAATGGGGCCATTAGTAGTTCCACCCTGGCTCATATTGTCGACTGTAGGCATCAGGTGGTTCTAAAGCGTGCCAGTAGTATTGTATATTATATCAAACCGCACTGGTCGAAAGCCCAACGCCTTCGTACACTTGCGACAGCCGAAGCAAATTCCATCCAATTTTTCAACTGTCTTAGTGCTCGTAATAGTAGCCAGTCCAGAGTCTACAGTTTACCTAGCCCAAAAATTGGAGGATACTAAGGGTAACAACATGAGCGTATACACCGAAACATGAAATTAAGCCGTTTCGAATCTTCGCTTATATTACTTGTACTAACTGATCGATTTTACTCTTTACATTTTTAGCCCTATATATGTTTGTATTTTTCTGATGATAAACAAATGAAAGCAATTACTAATTAAACGGTCTCCTTTTTCTACTTGACTTACACAGAGATTTTCATGTTACCTAAAATTTACAAAGGCTTCCAACCTCTTGCTTCACTACATCCAAGTTTCATTTTACAGGGTTAGGAAGTCACGGATCCTCATATATGTAAATATACATTATTCGTTAACTTGAATGTTAAGTTTACTAAAGGATAATTCTCCAACCGGCTTAATGTAGAAATGTTGTGTGTGGCGCGCAAAAATATAACTGCTCTCTTGTATGTACTAGTTAATTGCTGTTCAATTGCTTCTTATAATTTTTTGTTTGAATCTTATTTACCAATAGCTGGACACTCGACCGCCTTGTACATTTCCGAGCTAACGTGTACCTTCCGTCTTGCTTCTTGTAGCCCAGCAATATTATCCCACTATGTCCGACTACAATCGCCTTCTGATATCCGCGCTTACTTTTGCGCACCGTCTCAAACTAATATTTACTAGTCCTACAAGTGTTCCACAGGGCTCGGCGAGAACCGCTAAGTACCAAGTCAGATTTCTTTGCAGCGCATTCCTTCTGCTTCACCCCTCAATTCTCCCACAACTTTTAAACGTATACGTCTGAACAACTGTGGAATACGCCATCCAGGCGTGTTACAATTGGTAGAAACTCGATCTTGCTACTCTCGACACTACTCAATGAAATGCATCTACGATATTTAAGTATCTATTCCATCTACCCTATTTGCTTATATTGCAGTCCCTAGCAATGTATAGCGTTCGCAATCAGCGCTTGCAAGGGACCTATAATGGTTTACTAGACCCAGACCACATTTGCCATCCGCTGCTAGGATTCAAGCACAACGATATAGGTGGTCAATATTTTAAACTAACAGTATCTTACAGCAGGCTGGTATGCCGTCGATATCTCTTCTCCATTCGACGCATGTCCCGATACGAATGTCATGGTGAGCACATGAAACCGCCTTTCATTTTCACATGTATTTCTTACAAAATTTATTCCCTCCCACGCGACAACTTAAGCAAGGCATTATTTGGGTTTCACGATGGTTACACTGAGTGTAGCGCAGGAAGATGAAGCATCAAAAGCAACAAACACTAATCCACACTATCAGAAAATGCATTTAAGCAGGTGAGCATTGTTAATCGCTCTGGTGTTTTATGCTTGAACTCTGTTATGCCGCATTCGCAGAAACGTTCACGAATAGAAAGACCACTGGGGGTTATAGTGTCTTCCATAAGTCATGGTACTCAAAAGATAATGTGTTGAAGTAAATGGCATCGCGCAGAATATTAAACATAGATGGTAAAGAATAAAGAAACAACATATTTGTAACTAACTAAATAAATTTTTATTCGCAGCCTCGCGGGCGCGTCATTATTGACATGACCATAGGCTTCTATATTAACAAAGCAAATTATGTGTGCCGGGTTTTGCTGTAACACATAATTGCCATCAATCTGAGGGCCCATTTATGGCAATTGACGGAGGAGCGCAGTTGCAATTAATACTCCGGAAATTTTGTTCAAGTTTTTGTTTCCACCTTCTGCAATGTCTCCTGACATCAACGCATCCGGATCCAAATATTGCCAATTTACTAACACAGACAAGAGACGCAATCAGCACTCCAATTTCGTCAAATGTTGTTGTGATTTTAATGTATTTCCAGGATAAATGTTCGCATTGCTAACCTACGTCTGCTCGAGGTGTTACAGAACATGATGGGCAGTAGATTCATTGACGTAGCTTAAGGCAAATTGTAAGGCTAAACATTGCCTATTCAAATGTCGGTTGTATGCGTATCCATGTGTATGAATCTGGTAACGCGCCACACAAACAGACAGGAACATTGAAAATCTGCATCGCTACTAATTTGTCAATACAGATTTGCAGGTTGAGGGCACAACAAATCCCTTAGCATAGAGCAATTCTGCTAACTTGGTAGACACAATGTAGGAAGAATATTTATAGAAGCTGGCTGAATATAGCATCGGCAAGAATCGCCGCAATTAGTCAGAATAACTGTACGGCCATAAAGCGTGAGATATCCACCAGTGAACGGGTATAGTTTTGGAACGCATTGCATTATAAGCACTATGTGAACACATAACCATCATCATCATTATACACGTTAGCTAGAGGTGGAAAACAGCTCAGCTACTGCGTCGCAATGCACAAAAGGAAAATGGAGAGAAAAAATGCAACCGGTGCAATCCGGCTGCGCTACCGTTTACGGATGGGCACCATTCCGATAAGCTCCCAGCCGGCTACTGTGCATCAAAAAACAACAGTACAAAATTGTATAGGGTTAAATAGTGAGATCGTGGTTGGAGGGGGAGGCTAAGGGGCATGGGTTGGGACAAAGCAACTCACACCACGAATGTCACTGGGATTGCCTCTTAGCCATATCAGTAAATTTATACAGACAAACGTGTTCATCGTCCAGGGAGCATTTTCACACCCGTAAAAGCGCTTTCCATGACTTCATCAATAGCGAAATTAAAGCGGAATGGTGACGGCGGGCATCCTTGGCTTACACTGCTGGACATTGTAAAGGGCGATGACAGTTTGCCGTAAGACCTCAATCTGCCCTAGCTAAACGCATATAATGAACGGCTATTATTTACGTGATTCTCAGGTACACATTTCTTGACTAGACAGTCCCAAATTGCACGTCTTTCCACCGAATCGAATGCACCTTTGATATCGAGGAACACAACGGTGGGTTGCCAATATATGTGACGGTGCTCCAAAAACTGACGCAAGGTGAAGATGTGGTCAATGCAGCCACTACCTCGACGAAATCCGGCTTGCGCTTCAAGAATCTGGCTTTCACGAGTACCAGTCAGTCCGTGAATGATAACAGAGGCAAGCAATTTGGAGGCGATGGAGATCAGATTGACTCCTCTATGGCTGCCGCACATCGAACGTGAGCCTCCTTTGAAGATCTGAACTATAACGGAGGGACACCAGTCGGTTGGGACAGTTTCCTGTTCCCACATTTTCACTAGAACTTCATGTAATCCAGCCACAAGAGCAGGTCCCTGGAATTTGAAGTGAGCTGGAGAAAGATCGTCTGGTCCCGCGGCTTTATTTAACTTCAACAGTTCGAACTCACATTCGACTTCCGCGCGAGAGGGAGGATACCAATGGGCAGCGCACAGTGTGTGGCGATCAGTGGCCGATGAGAAAGCTAAATATTCCGGCCGATTAAATTGCCTTTCAAACTGATCGGCCCAACGCTCCATGCGTTTTGACAAGTTATGGACAGCCTGTTTACTCTCGTATCAAATTGTTTCACTAACATCAGGTTTCCTGCTGCCCGATTCCCTTATCAGACGGAATAACTTACGATGGTTACCAAGGGCAGCGGCCATTTCCATCTCTGATACACAATGAGACCACCAGGATTCGCGGTCTCTCTTCAGGCTAGCACGGGGTCTTGCCCGGAGCTCTTTGCGAGTTTCACTGTGTTCGCTTCCACCCGGAATATGCCGGTGATCATTGATAAGTTCCAGAGACTGTGAAGAGACCCAATGACCAGGTTGGCGATTAGACATACCACATGAGGATATTCCTGCTGCTAATAACGTCTGGTGCATATGAGACAACTGGGCGTTTATCCAACTCGCGTGACAGCGTACTTTGATAGGTATTCAGAACAGCGGGCTTCGCCAGTTGGCTGGTGTCAATGCGCTCACAACGTCCTCGTGGGCGTCCGCCAAAGTGCATCAGCAGATCAGCACATACAAGTGCATTGTCGGTGTCTACACATGTGCTCTAAATCGAGCGACCGTTTTGAACGCAGGCTCTCCATCGGTAAATTATCACAATATGATCGATTTGCGTCCATAGGCTGGTGGGCGCCAAGTCACCCTCCGGTGGGTGCTGTGTCGGAAATTAGTGCTCGCAATAAATAAGCGAGCATTCTCACACAAATGAAGTAACCGCTAACCGTTATCATTAATTGAGCCTACACCATGTTAGCCACCCAGATGCAGCTCATCAGTGAATAATTTTCTAACTTGAGCTTTTAGATTCCCAGCTGCTACTACAGTGTCCCAACTTCTTCCATGGCTAACGAGCTTGTTCAATTGACGCTAGAAGTCGTCTTTTACCGAGCCATCGCTAGAGATTGTCAGTGCATAAGCAGCGATAACGAATAGACACCTATTAGTCACATTCGACTTCGGAGCTTTGAACGAGCCAGCCAATCGGACCGCACACATCCGGTTACTAATTGTAATCCAATCAATTAGAGTACCTACAGCCCAGGGACTCAGGGCACTACTAACAACGGCATGGCCGGTGCTCGAAGCTGCATCGTCACCGGATCGGCCCAAAGAGAAACTACTGCTAGTGTCATCTGAAGGGGATCGCAGGGTGAGTACAGAGCTCGATGTCGTCTAGCCTACGATGAAACGTTCGCAGCCAAATCATCCAGCTCGGAATGTCCTATTCTTCTCTGTACTGTGGTGAGTGCTAGTTATCTGTCAAAATACATTCGTCGGTCTATACGTAATGTGCTAAAAATTATTTTTCAGTGGAACAAAAGTAAAATGTAAATTAAAAAGAATATGCCTAATAATTCCAGTGGGATATTCAGATGGTGAATCACACACTACGGTAATAGTAAAGCAGAGTGAAAAGTTAACATCGTTTTCGTGGATTCACCACAATGTTCACAGATATGCAAAAAACAGTGAAAGTCAAGTGTTTAGTTCAGTGTATTACGTTTACTATCCGTTGCATAACATTGACTTTCGACTTGCACAAGCTTTGTATATGTGGGTGTTAGGTATTTTAAATGCGTTTTGGTACATATTTGAAGTAGGGTCGGAGACAAGGTAATTTGGAAGGGCTATCTGTGGCTAGCAGAAACGAAATGAGTACAAGTTACACTTACATTTTAGCCGATTGTATTTTGTAGCCAATTTGAACCTTTGCCACACAAATTTGTTTTGTTACATAGTTGCATTGATTGGCGGCAGACGTGGTTGGGGTACCTGGTAATCTGCTTGACAATTATTATGTCGCCATTTAGGCGTTGGAGCTCACCTATATCGTAATTTAGCGTACTCAGCCTGATGCACCTATCCGGATAGCAACTCAATTATCCTTGAATAGTGTTCAGTCAAATGACGCTATTAGTATGGCATATATATATCTGGATATGCGGATCAGAGAATCCCAGTGTATTTAATAGTTATTTTGCAAATGAACGACGAGTTCTCACAAGATTGACGCGCTTTATTTGATGTATTGCTACAGGTCCGGTAATCCATGGATCGAGTGTCCATGGAAAGAATTTTCTCAAAGACAGTCAGATTAGCTTATGAATTTAATACGCATGTGAAAACGCAAAGTCTGAAGGTGAAAGCACACTTATTATAGGGACGCGAGGTTACTTTAAACTGCCCGTGGAAAAGTGAAATGCTATCTAATCGTCGTGAAATAAATCATTGCAAGAGCACTGACGATCAGAGGCTCGTCGGATGACACCAATGAGAGAGTGCATTTTAAATGTCAAAACCCGCAGATTTAAAAGTGCGAATCATGAAAGTCATCCGCTCTTTCCTGCACAGCATACCAAGGTAAGCAATAAAATATTTGTTCAAGCTAATGACAAAGATGAAATATTGGATAACATACATTGTCTTCACAGCTCCTTCGTTCAACATATATCTGCGGACTATCCGCGAAAGTTTTATAAATATACTAAATAGTGCATTATACCTATGAAGGAATGAGTTTTATTCACAGTAACGTTAAAAATGTCGGCAAGTGAATGATATGAACATAGACTTAAGAAATTGGCTGGGTATAATTTTAGCACGAAACGCTCGCGAGAACTTGACTGATTCCCGGCGACTTTAGCTGAATTACTGCAATCTCATAAGTAGATTTTCCAAAAAGGTTTTCAAGATAATAATTATTGTAACTTGTCAATTCCTAGAAGAATTTCCCCGGTCTGTTGAGCAAGTACATATAATTAGTCTCTCATGGACCGTGCTCAACTTCGAAGTTTCCACTTCAAAAACATTCCACTCAGATGTGGGTACAAGCAAGTGAAATCAATTAATCAAGCAAAATGCATATAAGAATAAACAAACTAAGCCTTAATGTGTTACGCGTGTGTTACAAAGTGTTTCCTTGCGACAGCTGATCTCAGACGTTGGCAACTCTAGAAGCGGCAAATCACAGCAATTTAATAATTCTAGATCCGTATAGGCTATTAATTTGCAACTCACAATGGATATGAGTAATTCTGCCAATAATAACGAGTTAACTGCAGGAGAACTAGTTAGTTGTAATATCAATGGACGATGAACAATGAGTTATATCGGGCAAAATTGCAGTCGCCTAACAAGGCTTGCAGGATGGTAAGTGTAAAACTACAAAATACAAGATATAGATAAGTTGTATGGTTGAGAGTTTAGCTGGCAGATACGCTGCTGAATAATAATAGTATAAGTGGAACACAATGCGAACGACGAGACAAATGGGGACGGTTATAGTTGTCGTACCCTGTGATAAAAGTAAAAAGGTGAAACGAGAATACTGACTTTTGTCCCCGCAACCTAAGGTTTATGTCACAACTTAATCCGGTTTGGATGGATAATTAATGTATTCCATGCTTTCACAGATTATGAAGGAATTGTTGGGGGCCAAGGGCCAAATCCAAATGTTGTTTAAAAATATCCAAGCTGGGGGAGGACACCATGAACTTTAGGGGAGAGTTCCGCGGTTGGAAAACCGGAAGAGGAAAATAATTCCGTCAGCATTCCAGGTGACTAAATCGTGCACACATTTGCGGAATGTTACCTCCAACATTTGTATAATAACTGGGTTTCAGCAGGTGGCGTCATTGTGTATTGTTCCGCTCCTGCGAAAAGTAGTCCTAACTTAGCCTATATTCAGTCTGACTTGTCCCCATTGGAGTTCTGGAGTAACTCATGGAAGTTGCACTTTGCCTCTGACAAGAGTAGTCTATTGTATCACGGCTGTGACCCTTCTCTGAACATCCTTACAGTAAACGATACCACTGTTCCTGTGGATGGCGCAGTCCGGGACCTTGGTCTAAGATATTCTGCCTCGTTTAATTTTTTAAAGCATGTTATATTCTTGCAGGCTTCTGCCAGAAAAGTGATCGCCTACATAAGTCGAACTCTTATTTTGAGGGATTCCAGGCTTCAAGCCTTTAAAATATGTATCAGGCCGAAGCTTGAGTACTGTACCATAGTGCATACTAATCTGAGAAAAGTGGATATTATAGCACAAGAAATATTCAACGATCATTCACAAAAAGGTTTTTGAACATGCCTTATGCTATGACATACCGTGAGAGTTGCGAGGCGCTAGATCTGGAGCCGCTATGGCTACGCAGACTCAAACTTAATCTGTGCCTTTTATACCGCTTACTATTCGGAGTGACCTTCACTGCTCAGCCACAACTCGAGTTTCAGACTCGTATGCGCTATGAACTAAGAAACAGCGAGCGCACAGTGAAAATACCAAAGTCTCGCACAAAGCTCCGCTCAAACTTTTTCTCCGTAAAATATGCGTTACTATGGAACAAACTTCCATCGAGTGTTAGCAACTGCACTACCTATCCACAATTCAGAAGCACGATTAATATTCACCTGACTGTTGCAAACATCTGGTCAACACTAAGCCAAACGGTGACCCTAGTAGATTTGTATGAGAAAGGTACTGGATACATATGAAAGTCACTATATCCTCTATTCGTTTCAATAATATAAGGTTACCTACATATAGTTGAATTCTTGAGTATATATTTGAGAACGACCTATCAATCCGTCTAACCAATTCTGTTTTCTCCTTTGACGCACTGGTTCGTAGATGCACTACGTCTTTCATGCTGATGTCTCTGTACCATCGTCGGCACTCGCCAAGATTTTCCATCAAATTGTGACTGGCCTATCGGCACAGAGCCAATTGGAGCATAGAAGTGCGGGTGAAACCCATCGGGGAAATACCCTGCATGGAAGCAAGTTCCCTGGGGACAGTTCCATGGATGACCGTATTACTTTACTTGAACTTTCCGCGAAATCTACATCTTTTATTGTTCCCAGGTTCTTTATCTCTCTGCCTTTTCCAAACTGCTAATCACTTCAAAAACCAATATGGGAACCAGTGAACAAAAGACGAATAATCAACTATCTTATGCGATCCCGTTGTACATGCTGATAAGACCACCCAATTGGTCTGTGCCTCGCACTGCTGAGGAATAAAACGATTTATTTATTTATTTATTTATTTAAGGTGTATGGGTCGAATCGTCCGGATGCTTTTCTTAGCAAACCGACTTGCTGGTTGGCCATCTTCAAAGCGGCCTCTATCTGCTTTGATTAGCTAGTGTCAATGTGAATGAGCACACGTTCTTGAGAGGTTGTTTGCATTACATGTGATACAAGCCTATACACGTAGTCATGCCTATAGCGCAGTTGAACAGCGTAAACTTTTTCTAAATAAAACGGCAAGGTATTCAGAAATAACCAGATTGAAATAGTGCTGAGTTCGCGCTGGAGCTTCTCGTCGTCGTTCGGTCCTATGATCCCTTCACTTAACTTAATAATATAGGCGAAGAATAGAAAATCGTAAGTAATTTCTCTCGCCAGATTGTCTATGAAAATCAAGAGGAGACGGGACCTGAGCCCCGAGCCATGTGTACGCCAAACTTCACTTTAATTGCGTCGGACAGCGATTTTCGTGCTCTCAATTTCAACCGACATCCGTGCAAAAGATTGTCTTTCCAAATCACCGGTGGGTCAGCATTAACATAAACCAGAACATTATAGAATAGAATTTGGGGTTTTAGAATTCAAACTCATATGTATAGTGAAATTAAATGATATCAACACCTGCTCACTATCAAATGTTTTAGTCCACCCGTTGCGAAATTATCAGGTTCATGGAGTGTGAGGGATTTTGCTGGAAACTATTTTGCTCTGGTGCTAATATCTTGTGATTTTCTGGATACTGCCCTAGTGCATCAGCAATGATAGACTCCATAAACTTGGAAAGCAAAAGGAGTATCGTTTTACTATGAACAATAGTAAGGTTACTGAGACTACCTCCCTTACGAATAGGAGTGAGGATCCCTCTATTGCATTTTCTTGAACTATGCTACTCCTCCATACTGTGTTAATAGAATATAGACAGTCGTCTCACCAGATCACTGACTGCTGTCTGTAAAGCCTTTGCTTGCATGTTATTGACACCAGAAGAGCTGTAGATACGCAGAGACAACAGTTTCTTTGACATACTTTCTGCAGTAAAGTATTCTTGGGTAAGGCTGATGGTGAGATAATAGAAACAGAAAAGACCATTGGTCCCGTCACTCTCTGGTACGTTTGGGATTTATGAAACCGTAAGAACCCGGCTGCTTCCTTTGCGGATCACGTGCACCCGTCAGTCGTGATCAGTGCTGAAATTCCGCGTTGCACCATACGAAGGTCATTAACATGTCTGCATAAGTGTTCGTCATTCGTGCAGAATCTATGTATTACGTACTGCTGATGCGGCAGCTTGTCCGCGCGGATCAAACATACAAAGAAGTTTCACTGTGCCACAAAGCGAGTACAGGTTTTGGAGTTAGGGGAGTCATGGTGAGCTCTCCATGCCAAACCCTTCCAGGAAATTCATTTGCGTATTATGCTTCTAATAAACGACTTATTCTCCTAAGACTATGAAAGAATTTCTGCACAGACGCGTGCGTTACCAGTATGGCAAATGTACCTGTGAATGTGTCCTAGGCGATTGCTGAAGGCTTTCTGTTAAACAGGTCTAATATCTCTTCGTAACAGGCGCGGATGACAGGTTGTGGTGCGTGACCAGCTTAACTTTATCATCCTATTCCTCAAGACATTCCGCATAATATACATTGTTAAAAAGTAACGTCACTTGGTCAATGTGATCCAGTGGCTTGCTTCTAATTATTCCCTCTACCATGAGATTTGCTTTTGTGAGCAAAACATCAAGTATCGACGGCTTGTGAGCCATTCGAAATCTGGTGGGAAAGGTCACGTGGATGTACAGGGGGCAGCTGAAAATTACCTCAAGTAAAAAGGTATTAGGCTTCATGCTATCCGTCGCCGGTATCTCCAGACAATGCACATTACAGTCGCTTGCGTTGAGAATGTGACTGTCTTGTTCAAAGCAACCTGAAGAACGTGGTCTAGTTCGGTGTCCACTTCACACGTATAGTTTAGTTGATAGGAAATTATTGCTTTAAGGCATGTGTATTTGTTCCGCAACTTTACATGTCAATAAAGCAAATCTGGGCATAGATCACCAAATACTCAATGACTTCGCTTCGGAGGTTAGTCTTGTGATATTGACTTACGCTATCGCCTCTTCTAGCGCTGTCAATTTGAAGCAGTGACATACCAGTTTAATTAACTTTAGAATGTGGTATTTCATGGCTTAACTATCTCTTGGTAATCATAATGACATCCCATGCTTCTGCATCCTCTCTTTATCTAAGTTTGGCTAGTTTACTACGAATGCATTTTGACATTAGTATAAAAACATGATAGTGTTTTTGATGTAAGAATTGTATAGGTGGACAACAAATTTTTGTTTATTTTCACTCCAATCGTTCCTCGGTCAACCGCTAGTCGTATTTCGCGTTGGTCACCTGTCTTCGAATTTCTGTCAGGCTGAATGATAGCTTAGAGCTTCCGAGATCGACATGTTCTCGCATGTGTTTCCCTATCCCCTCAGTTCTTGCTAATTCTATTTTGTTTACAATGCTGCAGGAATGTAAAGGCAAATCATTCACTGAGATTTTATGTTCCAATAAAGTGCTGATAATTAGTAGGCTCATGGCTGCTATATTTAGCCTTATCTCGATAGGAACCTGAAGCGATGCTTCAATCAGCAATCCAAAATGACTTCTGATATTCCATCGGAGAGTAGAAGGACTCTAAATATATTTGAACCGCAGGCTTTGCAGTATCTAAACGAAGGAATTCTTGTTAGTAACGTAGGAATAAAGTGATACAGAGAGACCGTCCATTCCAAAGAATATTGAAGTGTGTGCGTACGCCGCTGGATGAGTTGAGAAAATTAACCGCTTATAGTAGGACTAGCTCTGTAATCTTAATTAAATTTTAGGTAACTTGCAGAAATCGGAGTTAGCCGCAGTGCAGTGATTTCGGAACATGGGAACGTGCGAACGAGTGACAGGTAAGCTTTGGAATACCTGCAAACATTATTCACTACGTGCTTGTTGAGTAAATCGAGCACATTAAGTTATCAGGAACGCTACCAGAAGCTTACGCATGAACCACTTTGGTTGCGACGACCGAAGCATAATCTGGTGCTGATACACAATCGCATGTACCAAAAAGATACACTCCAATCTGTGTACACCTAAATTTCAACATAACCACTAGGAATATATGCAACAAGACCTGTACATTATGTCTGCCGAGAACCAGGATAGCTATCCAATAAAACTTCTTCGCCAACAGATAGGCTGTCGTGTGGATGTGCCTACCAGTCTCAGTCAGGTCTTGCACAAATGCAAGGGCATTCTAAATTCAGCTTAGCAAATTCCTTGACCATAACTTGATAATGAGCATGTTTCCATCGTTTAAACCACCACACGAACTCTTTCAGGATGGACCCAGGAATAGATAATAAATGATTCAAAATGGTACAAAGAAATTAGCAAAACAAAATTGTTTGCTTCCAAATAATTTTGATAAAATACACATCATATTACATACCTCACTAATGCATGAGCATGATAATTCTTGTGCTCATGATCTGTCCACAGTCCAGCCTCAGCATCTCGTACAATAAGGAAAGATGCGAATTATTATCATTATTATTATTATTCTTCCAATGTGGCTGAGGAAATATCACTGCAAGCCTATTCCTTTGGGTTTGTATAGTTAAAGCTATTTCTCGGTCGGGTGCGAGTGAGAAATTTCCTGTTGTGGTGAATTCCCAGCCACATGAAAGCCTGTCAACCTGCAAAGGAAAAATAGGTTATTTACATTTATGCAAACAACAAGGGCATTCGCATTGTCTTCACACTCTTCCAGAATACAATGTCTAATAGGCGAAGGGTATTTTAAATAATTAATTTGTCATCATGGAATTTAATGAAGCCATAGCTGTCTCATAATTACATCACCAGCTAAAGTCAGTATTACAAAGCTAACGTCAGATGTGAAATCATTGAGCATTCAGTGATCTATGCCCAGATTTGATTTATTGACATGTACAGTTGCAGAATGATACAAAGATGCAACTTGAATCGCCCCCACCTAAAAATGTTCATGAACTGCAGTCGTTCCTCGGTGTTTTCACTCAGTTTGCCAGGTTAAAACCATTGGCAGCAACTCATCTGCATCCGCTTCACCAGCTGCTACGCAAAAACCAAAGCTGGAACCCGAACAATACTCATGAAAATGCATTCAAACGGTCAAGAAGCCCTTAGCATCTACAGATGTTCTTGTGCATTATGATCCGCAGAAGCCTGTTGTTCTTTCTTGTGACGCCTCACCTTACGGTCTCGAAGCTGTTTTAATGCACAAATTACCGAATGTTTCTCTACGTCCCCTTGCTTACGCTTCAAGAACCCTGATACCAGCAGAACGGAACTAATCCCAACTTGATCGATAGGCAACCGCTGTCATCTTCGGCACCACTTGATTTCACCAATATTCACTCGGGCGACCTTTCGTGATCCATACGAATCATAAATCTCTTTTATTCCTCCTCGGCCACTAGAAAGGTATTCAACACATGGCTTCACCTAGAATGTAACGTTGGTCGCTTATTCTTTCTGCGTATACATACGAAATTTAGTAGGTTTCAGGCAAGCAGAATATCACCACTGATGTTTTTAGCCGGCTCCCTTACCAGAGGCACCATCGAAAGAATTTATCCCACGAGAGCTCGTAAACCTGGTCCAGCGTTTTAATGGTTCCCCAGTCACATGTAAAGACATACGTCAGGAAACTGACAGAGACTCTGTTCTATCGTTGGTCAAGCGCTATGCCCAAGTTGGGTGGCCGGACAACACTTGCCAAGAACTCATGCCCTTCCAGCCTCCAGAATAGATGTTTGCTGTGAAGCGCACGAGTTATTGTCCCCAAGAAATTTCGGTCACGTATCCTTGACGAACAACATGATGCGCATCCAGGTGTCGCAAAGACGAAGTCGTTAGCTTGATTTTATGTGTGGTGGCCTGAATTAGACCGTGATGTTGTGGCGAAGGTTGGAAGTTGCAGACCTTGCCAGGAGACCCGAAACGCCGCTCCTCAAGCGCCATTGCAGTCTTGAAAATGGCCAGAAACACCCTGGAAACGAGTCCACGTAGACTATTTTGGTCCCTACGAAGTTTGGATGACATTGCTAATCATCGATGCCCATTCTAAATAGCTTGATGCTCATATTTTTGTTTCAAATAATTCAGCTGGTACTATAGAGAAACTAGGCACAACATTCGCAACATTTGTCCTTCCCGAGACATTAGTATCTGACAATGGACTAGCATTGGCCAGTGTTGAGTTTTCTACCCTCCTCAACTCAAACGGCATCAAACACATAAAAACTGCACCCTATCATCCTTCTTATAATTGGTTGGTGGAGAGAGCCGCACCCACAGTGAAGAGGCTGCTAATAAAATAACCAAATGCTCCGCTGCGTCTGCGTTTGGATCGTTCCTTGGTCGCATAGCGAAACATGCCAAACGAGACCACAGGCCAAAGCCCCGCAGAGATAATATTTGGTCATCGACCGCGTACACGATTGGATTTATTGCATGGATCAATTGAGCCACAAGTATCGGAAAAACAAAAACGGGTAAAAGAGCGTTTTGATACTTGTAGCAGAGACAAGCATGTGACACATTCAAAACCCATCTACATCCGCTTACCTAAAGGCTCGGGGAGGGAGCCAGCCGTCGTTAAAACAACTAACGGACAGATAATCGAAGCAGAGACTAAGGATGACGGGATCGTTCGACGCCAGTTAGATCATGTGCGACCGAGATTGTCCGACACAGAAACATTTGCCGAGACAGAGCGGCCAGCTCAAGCATCGAACGACATGCACGTGTGTGACGCTGAACCGGTAGCTGAGTCAAAATTGCGGCGCTCTGAGCGACGACACCGACCGGTCAATCGCTTCCAACCTGGATAGCTCCAACTAAAAGGGGGAAACGTGATAGAGACGTTGAGCGCGTCAAGGTCATGCTACATTACCTAGCCTGTGGAGCTGCATTGTGCGCGCTGGTGCGTGAGTGTCCATCTCCTGACTAACCAGCGATGCTTATTGATTGGTTCAAAAGCGAGTGCTTAGCTAAAACATGTGAACCAAACAGTTGCTCTGTACCCAGTGTGGACTGCCGATGTACTATTGCCATTGCTTCAACTAAACTTCCATTTGCAATAGTGTTGTTCCGATTTCGGTTAAGTGTAACACTGAACATATACACATGCCTTAAAGCTATAATTCCCTATCAACTAAACTATACGTGTCAAGTGGACACCGAACTAGACCACGTTCTTCAGGTTGCTTTGAACATGACATACAGTCACATTCTCATCGCAGGCGCCTTTAATGTGCATTGTCTGGAGATAGCTGTGACGGGTAGCATGCAGCCTAACACATTTTCCTTGATGCAATTTTCAGCTGCCCCCTGTACATCCACATGACTTTTCCCACTAGATTTCGCATGGCTTACAAGCCGTCGATACTTGATGTTTTGCTCACAAAAGCGAAACTCATGGTAGAGGGAATAATTAGAAGCAAGCCACTGGAGCACATTGACCACATGACGTCACTTTTTAATAATGTATGTTATGCGGAATTTCTTGAGGAATAGGATGATAAAGTTTAGATGGTCACGCACCACAACCTGTTATCCGCGCCTGTTACGAAGATATATTAGGCATGTTTAACAGAAAGCCCCCAGCAATCGCCTAGGACACATTCATAAGGGCATTCGGCTGACTTTAAACTCAAATGACGCCACTAGTGAGATTACGCGTCGCAATCCAAGACAACGGCCGGTGCTCCAAGAAACCCGAAAATCTACTTTCAACCGCTGTGTCAACACTGCACGCGGAGATGAATGTCTTAGGGATCAGTGCGATAGCCGCCAAGCACTATGCGCCGAGTTCCACTCCTAGCTCGGTTATATTTACTAATGAGTTTAAACGAAGAAGAAACCGTCGGTCGTGGAGTGCAGTGACAGGAGAAAGCCACACCGAAACCCGTGGTGCTTGCTAAACAAATTACCTTTCATTGGACGGCTGAATTATAACGTGAAACTAAGGGTCATACCGAATGCCAGATGTCCGACACACGTATCTGAGAGAAAGGCCGTGTCTAACACCACATAATCAACCGGGTATGTAATAGTTGTTTAAATAAAAACGAATGACGATGCAAATGTACGCAGTCTTTAACCATTACGAAACTAGTGGAAATTGACTTGCTTACATCTTAACTGTTTCAGTAATATACCTCCAACCATTCTGCAACATTGTTCACTTCGTTTGAGCTGACGTTGCTGATTCACAAGCAATATGTCAGCAGCATTTGGCACATAGGGATAGAGGCGGGCAGACATGATTCACAGGCTTACTGTCATATAGCTCGAATACCATTAAAACTTCTATCATATTTCAGGGACATCCTACTTCACGTTATGTGGTCTAAGCAATAGACGTTGTAGCGCGTGTAATTGGACTCTGATAGAAATAGGCTATTTTAATGTTGAGGAATAATGCTACAGTGCAACAGATTTTGCTATTAGAACCACAGTAGCAATGTGATTGACACAAACTTTACACCCAGTTCAAGATGCTCTTGTTTGAATTATTTATTGTTCTACTTCAATCGTGGCAGCAACTGTTTGCTATTTAGACAAAGATGAAAAATTTACATCTTTATAACAGCCCTGTTTAGTAGATTGATACTCGGGGACACTGGACTTGCTCTAATCGGTTCATTACTTAAAATTGGCATAAACGTAAAAACGCTGCATTGTTTATAGAGGAGAACATCCGTGCGTCACAAAGGTTGTCGCGGTCGCCTAAACCAGTCTATAATAAATCCAGTCTATAATACTTTTAAAACATATATGCGAACTGATTCTCACAAACGCTTCACATTATCATACACTAAATTCCCGGCAGTCTCCTGACGAACGTCGTAAATCGCAATTATCCCTACCGATACTTTCCTGTTTCACGCATTTCCTTTTTTCCTTAGCCCAGAGTAAGCCGTGGGTATTTTTGAATAATGTTCGCATTCACTTTCCTCGTAATCCCACAAAGGTTGTACGTCAAATTTGCCTAAACTTGTTCCCAGGGTTTTCCCTAACCGATGGGCAAGCGCCTTCGTCAAACTCGTAAGCACTTCAGTTGGAACAAATTACGCTTTGTGGTACTGTAGGAACCGGTTGATGTTTGACTCATTTTCGTTTACAATTCCAATTCTAACAGATGTGGATTTTTATTATAAAAGAATTTTGGCCTTACCTTACCGATAAATGATTCTGACGACATGGACCAATAACATCAATCATTATAACATTATTTCCGCCTCTACAAGGAAGATATGACTGCAAACTCGCCTACTCAATCGGCGACTATCAATCATTTGCTGTTTATTAGAGTTTATTTTGTTTAAGATTGCTAGCCTGCATGGTGTAAACCGTATAGTCAACACTTTCATTGTACTCTTCATTCGTGAGACCAAATGTCGCTTACGCAATCAATTGTTGGCGTTGCTGCCACTGTCATAATCCATTATCCTCACACATTCGTTGAGTGATTATCGCCAATTTACTCGTTCTGGAAAACTAATCACTCTACGTAAAAGAAAAGACTGATTTCTACTTGCTTCAAGACTGGTAGTAGATTTTCTTCTAACGTTTGCATGACAACCTCTGCAATGAGTCCGGATATTGGTGATCCAATTGGGGCTCCTTTCACTTGTTCATACATTGCTCCGTCGAAGTTAAAGTAGGTCGTAAGACATAAGTCAAGAAGCTCGCATATACTATCAGTCGTCAGATTACCAATTGCTCCTTCGCCAACAGTCCGGCGTCCTCTGATGTTTTCTTTCGCCACTTGTAAGTTGACAGAAATGAACAGTGCATTAACGTCGAAGGACACCATCATTTCACCATTATCAATCCGCAGCCCTTTGAGTTTTTCTAAAAACTGCTGAGCTTTGTTTATGGAATACTGCGAGCCACTAATCAGATGTTTAAGGCGCCTCCATAATTCTTTAGCTAAGTTGTAGTTGGGCGTACCATAAAGTGATACGATTGGCCCAAGTGGTACGCCGGCTTTGTGCACCTACGGGAGTCCGTAGAATCGGGCGATTTTTGAGTCACGAGCTTTCATCCTATTGTGCTCCTCCTTTGTGAGTTGCGTTGAAACCTGAAGTCTTTTTAAGGTCTTATTAATTTTATTTGTCAGTTGTACTGTTAGATCGCTTTCTAGGCAGCGGTATGTTGTACGCTCGCTTAGGAGATTCTTTGTCTTCGCAACGTATTCTGTTTTATCCATCAAAAAACACACATACGTCCTTTGTCCGCAGGCAGGATCACGATAGTTTCATCAGCCCTTAAAGATCTGATTGCTTTCTGCTCTTGCCGTGATGAACAATTTTGTTGCTTGGTGTGGGTTAGCATTGTAACAACCGCATGTCTTAATTGTGTTTTCCTCTCTTCGTCAAATCCATTGGATTGCAAAATATTTGCGAATCCGTCAAGAAAATCTGTGGGTCTGGCGTCTTTGTAGTTATAGTTTAACCCTTTGATAAGCACTTGCCTTTCAGCATCACTGAGCGTCCTGCTGGACAGATTCCTGACCCAGTTGTCATTGACACTTCCGCATTTGCAGCCATTTAATGGTGGTGTCCTTCGACGTTAATGAACTGTTCACTTTTGTCAACTTACAAGTGGCGAAAGAAAACATCAGGGAACGCCTGTATTTTGGCGAAGAAAAGTGTAGATCGAAAGCAGCCTCAGTATAGCGGTTCATAGCGTAGTTAGATGTGAATTATGAGAAATGAAAAGAGTACCCGCTGGCAATGGTAACTTGCATGTTTGAGATAAAATGTAAGGTGCCTCATACGCTTATTGCGGTTTCACAACATAAGATGAAAAGCGATAAGCCCGGTAGACATATAATAAGTACCACTTCGTAACGTGTGAGCATATTTTGATTGAAATGTATATATTTAATATGTAGCAGACGCAATCATAAAATAAACAGTAACCAGTATTTTGGTAGGTAATTAGTTCCAGATATTGCAAAAGTAACCAAATCCAGCATATCTACCTGCTCAACACTTTGGCTCTAACACGTCCATCAGTATTAATGTAACTAGCAAACATATTTATATTGCACATGGCATATATAAATTGCAAGTGCTTAAGGGACCAAAACACAAATAACAGTTTACAAGCCCGTAATATTATTGCGGTTGATGGTACCAACGATAAATCTACCAAATCTAACTCAAACGTAGCTTTCAGTTACAAGGTGGATCACAGGTATTTTCGCTTAGCCAAGTTAACAAGCAACCAGTTGACGTATGCAACAAAATAAAATTGAATGCGCCGGGAATTAGAATCAATATGATTTCATTGTTCCTCGTTATTGTTAAATTGATAAATCCGCAGTGTGTGATAGTGTGATAGTGTGTGATAGACCGGGAGCCACAAGCACCATGTAACAGGAGAGGTGGACACTGGATTAAGACCAGTCTCCCAGTGAATTCTTTAGCATAACCACTTTTACGCAATATCCCGTTTATCCATCAAAAATCCCACATTTCGTAGCCGAATAATTGTTATCTTAAACAACAAAAAACCAGCTAATGCATACTGCTCAATTACGTTAACAAATCGGAAAATATCCTGGTTAACAGATAATTGTAAACCACCTACGCAAACCAATGCTGTGGAAATGTTGGTGTCGCACGCAATGCACACATGCGTTTGAGTGATACTGATCCCGTTTATAATAGTGTGGGTAAACTGCGAGTCCACACCCTTATGTCACAAGTCCTTGGCTTGGGTTCACGTTCATCTTGCGCTGCTGAAGCGCCACTGAAGGATTATGCATCCACCAATTTGAGAATTCTCACCATACAAACTTCCCGAACAAATCAACTGCAGCGATCATCAACAAGTGTACTGCACCTTGCTGTGTGGCAATGTGCTAAATATCCATCACATACCGCAAATTAAATTGCACCGAGTCATATGCAGTCAGCACATACTGTCTGAGCACGTTGCTGTTAGAATAAATTTGATTTAGTATTAACTGCCTTTGAATTCTGACAGGAGACCAAATTGGGTAATAATGAAAGACAGGTACACAGGTTATGGCGTCCATAATCTTGGTGGAGAAAACGGGGAATTGATTGAGCTCCAGGAAAATCCTAAGTTACATACAAAATGGCTTTCACATTTTCAGAATATCTTACCATTTGGTTAGAAATTACTTTGTACAATTCTTCGTCATTTCTTCCGCAGCAAGCATAATGTCAAAGCAGGTAAAATATACCCATTTGAATTAAGTTGATTAGGTAAATTTCAAAGGAAAGCTTAATGGGTAAGTTGCGCAATGCCGATTTTGAGATGAACTTGGTGAAAATAATGTTATTTTTATTTGCTGGCAAGAGATGTTAAATAGCATGAGCCAGACATTTTCTCGAGTAAGAAAACGGTCGAAACAGACTAGTTCAACATATTTTGACCGTCCCAATTGCATGAAGCATTCGACCTTTCAATCGCTGAGGAGGAATTTGTACATAAACTAAATGCATGCATTGGATTCACTTGATGACCTTTGCCTACGATATGAGCCAAAACGCAACACTAGTGATGCACGCGGTACTCTGACGCAACCAAATTTGGTACTGCTTATTCCTGCATGTGAATAAGTGCCCGATATACGTTGCGTCACGTGCACACTCGAAATGAGAAATAAACATGGGAGCAGTCTGCGTGGATTCGAATCCAGTTGCAAATCATAGTAGAGCCTAGCGAGTCAGCCGAGCACCATTTGCGACGGCGGTAAGACGGTTCCATCTTATATTTTATTCCCTAGGTATATCAATTATTATATCGCCATTTGCCTTCGTTTCAGTGCAGGATAAATCAGGGACCTGAAACATTAAACAAGCTCCTATCTTTACTATATTGATTGCGGTGCTGTCCTACTTGTTCAATGCATATATTTTGGCATAGAAATGTGAGAACCTAGCAGAGATGGTCAGGAAAGCGAGAGTTAGCAAATGTTACTCTTCTGAATGGACCGCTACTGGGCTCAAAGCCTAGGGCTCCACAGCTACACATAGTGGAACATACAGAGGTAAAGTTAAAACTGTGAAGCTAGAGGCAAGGACAATTAACTTGGAATCAGACGAACCAATTAGTTTTGCGGTGATTCGGAATATCTGTAGTTTGGTTTGGTAGTTAACGTTTTGATTCGTTAAGCGAGCTAAGCAATTGAATTGCAAACGTCTTATTACTTTGCTCAGTGGTATCTACAGCGTTCGGCTGCGTAGAGGAAAATTGCACAGAAAGTGTCCTCCGGACATAGCGTTTGAAAATGTTCTGGACGATCCGTTTCCTGTGACCACTGTTTTTTCGATTTTCAGCTGCCTAGTTTCATACTTCTCAATGAAGAAGTGTCCACGGGGCCAATTTCAAACGCAAAATCCGGACGACACGTTCCGTGCGAACATCCTCTAGCCAGCCGTGCAGTGATGGTGTCACTGCGCGAAGTTGTACAACATTCGTCATCAAGTTACTCAGATTGGAGAACGAATCAAAACGTTAAAGCAGCTAGTACTGTTTGTTTGGAGCAATTCCGTCATAGCCCATTCGACATTGCGTGAGAACATGATCATCAAGGTCAATACCTCGGCATCCGGTTTGAAATTTACCGCTTCGCTCCCAGGCCAGATTATTCCAGTTATTTTTGTGTCAGATATTGATATTTGTGATAAGAAATTGTAAAATTCTGTATCATGTTTGCTCCTGAATTATCCAGTGATGAATTTAGATCAATTCTGCAGTACTTTTCTGGTTTGTTGTCTGCTAAGTGTTACGTCGACCCTAGTGTTATCTAGCTCGTGTCCCTTGAAGTGAAGTTTAGATCGTTGTTTTCATTATTATAGCTCGTTCGTCCACTGGTGTGTGTAATTCCCTCTAGTTAATTCTTTGGCGTTTTACGACCTCACTACCTGCAATAATTTATCCAAACTTCTGTCCCGCATCATAAAACTGGTTTTCTCTTATCGATCGGTACCTTCTGAAATGGCGAAGCAGTCAACTTGTGGAATGTGCTGCAAAGTCGTTGGGTATCGAGCTAACGCAATTACATGCAGTCTCTGCTGTGTAAAGCTTCATATTTCGTGCGGTGGTCTTACTGTAGACCAACTCCGTGTAATTCAGGATAAAACAGAATACGTTGCGAAGACAAAGAATCTCCTAAGCGAGCGTACAACATACCGCTGCCTAGAAAGCGATCTAACAGTACAACTGACAAATAAAATTAATAAGACCTTAAAAAGACTTCAGGTTTCAACGCAACTCACAAAGGAGGAGCACAATAGGATGAAAGCTCGTGACTCAAAAATCGCCCGATTCTACGGACTCCCGTAGGTGCACAAAGCCGGCGTACCACTTCGGCCAATCGTGTCACTCCCTGGTACGCCCAACTACAACTTAGCTAAAGAATTATGGAGGCGCCTTAAACATCTGATTAGTGGCTCGCAGTATTCCATAAACAACGCTCAGCAGTTTTTGGAGAAACTCAAAGAGCTGCGGATTGATAATGGTGAAATGATGGTGTCCTTCGAGGTTGATGCACTGTTCATTTCTGTCAACTTACAAGTGGCGAAAGAAAACATCAGAGAACGCCTGACTGTTGGCGAAGGAGCAATTGGTAATCTGACGACTGATAGTATATGCGAGCTTCTTGACTTATGTCTTACGACCTACTTTAACTTCGACGGAGCAATGTATGAACAAGTGAAAGGAGCCCCAATTGGATCACCAATATCCGGACTCATTGCAGAGGTTGTCATGCAAACGTTAGAAGAAAATCTACTACCAGTCGTGAATCCGAAATTGTGGGTCAGATATGTTGACGACACGTTTGTCATACTCAAACGCAGCCAGTTGCAGACCGCACAAAGCCTGATGAACGATGCAATGGACGGTGTTCACTTTACCAGAAATGGAGAACAAACTACTTTTCTTAGATGTATTGGTTACTAGAACAACGGACGGAGAACTACAAACATCAGTTTACAAGAAAGATACGCATACAGATCAAAAATTACATTTCAACAGCAACCACCCAAAATGTCACAAAATCAGCTGCATCCGCACCTTGTTCCGTAGGACAGAATCACATTGTAATACTGCTGAAGCAAAACGCGGGGAAGAAAATAATTTGTTTACATCCTTCATGCGCAACGGATATCCACGCAGCTCCATCCGAAGATATATAAACCAGAAGAGTACAAACACCACACCTGAACCAACAACAACCAAACGGATCGCTTTACCATACATACCATAAGAACCTATCGGAACTGACTGCGAGACTCCTCAAGCCACACCATCTGTTATTGGCTCACATACCCACCAACCCGCTGAAAGGAACCCTATCTAGACCGTAAGGGAAGACGAGAGCACAAGAACGCCGGAACGTTATTTACAAGATACAGTGTAAAAATTGTGATAAGAACTATGTGGGCCAAACGGGAAGAAAATTGTCTAAAAGGCTACAAGAACACAAGCGAGCCTGTCGAAACCATTACCCATCATCCTTGGTCTCGACACACGTTGATGAAGATGGGCACGCATTTGATTGGGAGAAAACAGAGATAGTAGCGCAAGGAGAGACCAAAAAAGGAAGAGAATTCCTTGAAGCCTGGTTTTCTACAGTCAGTTCAATAAACCAACGCATCGATTTAGATCCGATATACAGGCAGCTGCGAGAAAAGATTTTACGTGGTTCATCTGGCAAACGAGTCGAAGGAGGCGGCGCCCACACTGGGAACTAGCAATGACCACGGGACCTGAATCGAACTGAGCATTTTCAAACGTCACTCGCTCACCGGTAAGAATTGACATAACAAATCAGTTTGCTTATAACGCACTGAGGAAATCACCAAGACTGGTGATGAAACGTCTGCAACGAAACTGTTCAGCTCGGAGAACAGAACAAAATCTGAGCCTTCGGATGCTTTGGGCGTTAAGGCGCAGCTTCAGCACTTGGTCCGAAGAGATTGCCACTCTTCTCTTCGTCTCGATAATACGACCAATGATAGAGTACGGCTCTCCCGCATATTGCCCCATCATGCTGGGCAAGTTAGAAAAGCTTGAGCCGGTGCAGCATGTAGCCACCATGCTGATTCCCAACTTACGAGGTATGCCGTATGAAGACCGAAATAAGAAACTAGGGCTGTAAACCCTAGCATATCGTCGGCTGAGGGTTGACCTAATCATGACGCACCGGATATTACACCTGAGTGATTACCCCATGTTGAGACAACTGCTTCATCTGCGCACACCAAGCAGCACGCGAGGACATCAGTACAAACTTATCGTACCGCAGTTGAAGCGGGTCGCTCATCAACTCTGTTTCGAACGTAGAGTGGTGAATACCTAGAACAACCTGCCGCAGCCGGTAATAGAGGCGAATTCAGTGGCCGAATTTAAGAAGCTTCTAGACAAACACTTTGCAGGGGCAAAATATAACGAGCGCAACGATAACTAACACGCTGATGTCCAAGAGCGATAACTGATGCAGCTACACAGTGTATGCTCTACTCGCTGCTTCTAATCAGTATCAGTATCAGTATCACATATAACAGCGCACGCTACCACTGTATGATGGACGAAGTACGCTGCCCAGGCAATATAAGCAAATCCTGTGGCCGCAGATGAAGCGATCTCATAGGGCGCCAGACGCGACACACAATCGCAAATCACATCTCCGCAAATTCAGATCCCACTCCCTCACAAACAGGTCAGTTCAAGACAAGTCCACGAGCCGTTGACGATCCAATGTTCTAATGTTCCCTAACCAAAGGTACACGCAAACGTAGTTAAATGTTTCTATAAAGTAAACGAAAGAATCACTTTCTCATTTGCATTTAAGTTTTCTATTTCTTACACCAAATAAACTGTGCCACTTACAGTATAAACCTTTAACTATGTGCTTAACAGTTGGAGTAATTCAACAAGCCATTTGGAGACTGATCGTTCGGTGGAGCCAGACATATCAACAAGCAAGCGCATTTGTAGGTTAAGCTTAAGCTCGTGAGGTACGTTTTCGACGACATCGTTTTATCCATACCGGCCGGTAATTATGAATAATAGGCGTTCAAATAATCAGCAAAATTTTGCAGCTGACGATTAAGTTAATTATTTTACTGTGGCCAACATATGCCATAAAATCTACACAACCCCTGCCAGACTCAAGCTTTTCCAAATACTTACACTTCCTCTCCTTGAATACTGCAGCATCATCTATGGGAACATGCGAATGAGTGATCGGAAAGCTTTGGAATACCTGCAAACATCAATCATTATGCGCTTGTTCGATAAATCAACCACCTTGAGTTAGCAGGAGCGCTGAAGGCAACGTAAGCTTGAACCCCTTGGGTTGTGACGACTGAAACATTACCTGCGGCTGATACACAATCTCACAAAGCAAAGGACATACTCCAGTTTGTGTACACTTAAAATGCAAAATAACTACTGGGAATATACGCAACAAGACCTGTATATCATGTATGCCAAAAACCGGGAGAGTTTTCCAATCAAACTTCTTTGTCCACAGATGGGCTTTCGTGTGGAAGAGCCTACCAACGATAGTCAGGTCTTGCACAAATGTAAGAGCATTCCAAATTCAGCTTAGCAAATTCTTTGACCAGAACTCGATAATGAGCATGTTTCCATTGGGTAAATCACCACACGAATTCTTTTTGGATGGACTAAGAAATATATAATAAATGATTAAAGATGGTACAAATAAATTCGCAACAACAAAAGATACGTGATTCTATATTATTTTGATATCGTACACCAAATATTACTTATCTCACTCATGCATGAGCATGATAATTATTGTACCCAGGATCTGTCTACAATTCAGGGTCAGATTCTCAGAGAATCAAGAAATATACCTATTATTATTTTTCATATCACTACTATCAGTATTACAATATAGACGAAGAAATATCACTGCAAGGTGAATTCTTTTGGGTTTGTATTGTTAAAACTATTTACCGATCGGGTGCGGTAGTTAGATTGCCTGTTGTTGTGAATTCACAACCACATGAACGCTTAAATACCATCAAAGGAATTAGGTGGCTTTTTCTTTTGTAACAGAGACAAGTGCATTCCTGTTGTCTTCTGCTTCTTTCCGGATTTAAACGGAAAATATTGAAGGATTATTTTGTATACAATTTGATCACTGCTGGATTTGAAGTTGCATTAACTGTCTCATTGTTACATCACCAGCGCCATTGTTCTATGGGTTCTGGATTGGTATTCGATGAGACATGTCATTCAATAATTTATAGATACCTAGGTAAAAGACGTCTTCCTCTGCTTCTATCCAAACAATGTGAGAAGTCATTTACATCTAGAATGTAAATGCAGGTGTAGCGCGTCTACGTCTGTGTTTTCAGGATTTATTCTGTCACGTTTCTTGACTGAAGCAACTTTTCTCTACTCTAGTCATTCTTATAGAAATTTGTCAGAGATTCAGCCAAAACATAGTTTTATGTGCGGAACACTAAAACAATTGCTATACACCGCAGGAGAATTATGGGAATTCAGTGCTATCAGCTTGCTCAACGCATCTTGGGAAACGCAGGAGTTCTCGGACTCTCCTGATGGAGGGATTAACATAGAAGGCGAATAATAGTACCCATTGCCCGCCAGAATATTTGAGTTTGTTCGCAAGCATTAGCCGTTTCACGCGCTGATCGATGTTTTATTTTTAAATGTTAAAAATATCACTTTGCTTGTTCAATGGACCGGCTATATGCATCTTCGTTTTCAGCTCTTACAGCTGTATTACTTATTGCAAAAGGGTTAATCCCGCACAATATGTTCCTGTGCACATTTCAGCTTTTCATGCATGAGCACTGTGTTGTTATGATTATTGAGCAACAATTTATTGTAAACTTTCAATGTATTTATTTATTTAATATAATTTTTAATTGGTTATTAACATTTTCATGCACATTCCCACTGTTTTACTACTTACACTGTTGAAAAATGGGCATATATTCGGAATCTGAGGGGACGTTCCGTTCTAGGAAATAGGATGGCTGTATTTATTGCATGCTGCAAAAGCACTACTTATTATTCGTTGCTTATGATATTAAGTCTATAATTCAACAGTGTTTATTCATCAAATTTTCAACTACGCTTGCGCACTGAAGGAATATTTAATGATATATATTTAAGATAGATATTACAAATCTATTTAGACGCCGTCCAAACATAAACCTTTGAAAGTTCTAGAGGTGCATCATCGCTAAGGTGGTGAAAAGAACACTTGACAGTAATCTGTACACAAATAATTAGTCAATGTGCTTTCACACTTCGAGCATGTTGCCACTATTTTATAGAGGGGGTATTGCATATTTTAGAATTTCCTTGGTGAATCAGTAGATACTTTTAATTGCCGCTCATGTAAATTCTCAATTTAACGAAAGCCATATATGTATTCAAGTTTGAATTTAATGTTTTAAAAATGAAACATTTAGGGTGCGTTTGTTTTTATTTAACTTCCGGTCTCATTAGTTAGTTTTATCAACAATGTTATCCTGTTTACATCGGTTATGAATGCAAATGGGACGTCTTAAAAGTGCTTAGCAATTTTGTATTTAAATGATCGTGAATGTTTCATTTTTGTCTGTATGGTTATAGAAGAAATAGGCACATAATCCCGTACATAGCCAGTTAAAATGCATTCCATTAATTGAACCAGAAATATCGCAAGATAGCAGTGGTTATCCTGACCATAATAAAACTTTTTCTAAAGTGCCTACAGCAGCTATGACGAATATGAAATAGTATAAAATCAAACTGAAGGTTTTGCATTATATATCGAATGACAATCTGTGCATTGCATATCGATTACTCAAACCCGGCTGAAAGCATGCTATAATATGTGCGGCTAATACCCAGGTATCGCGGTGTAACGTAGCAGCAACCATCGTAGCATTTTGTGACGAGTTACTTCCCCCGTGTGACTCTATGCCCAAGTGTATTTTTAACGCTGTTGTTCGACTAGACCGCGGCTATATCGCACTGTACGGACGGCCAGGAGACGCGAATGTGCAACGAAAATGAACACATATGCACTAACTGAGCACGATCGCAAATATTCCCGTGGTAGAATGTTTGATCTTTGTGCGTAGAACAAGGAAAGATTGACCAATGTGTATCGTTTCCTAACAAATATCTAGATGTAAAGGTAAATTATTTGGAAACAAGTAGAAATCAGTCTTTTCTTTTAAGAAAAGTGATTAGTTTTCCAGAACGAGTAAATTGGCGATAATCACTCAACGAATGTGTGAGGATAATGGATTATGACAGTGGCAGCAACGCCAACAATTGATTGCGTAAGCGACATTTGGTCTCACGAATGAAGAGTACAATGTAAAGTGTTGACTATACGGTTTACACCATGCAGGCTAGCAATGTTAAACAAAATAAACTCTAATAAACAGCAAATGATTGATAGTCGCCGATTGAGTAGGCGAGTTTGCAGTCATATCTTCCTTGTAGACGCGGAAATAATGTTATAATGATTGATGTTATTGGTCCACGTCGTCAGAATCATTTATCGGTAGGGCAAGGCCAAAATTCGTGTATAATATAGATCCACATCTGTTAGAATTGGAATTGTAAACGAAAATGAGTCAAACATCAACCGGCCCCTACAGTTTCACAAAGCGTAATTTGTTCCAACTGAAGCGCTTACGAGTTTGACGAAGGCGCTTGCCCATCGGTTAGGGAAAACCCTGGAATCAAGTTTAGACAATTTTGACGTACAACATTAGTGGGATTACGCAGAAAGTAAATGCGAACATTATTCAAAAAACCCACGGCTTACTCTGGGCTAAGGAAAACAGGAAATGCGTTAAACAGGAAAGTATCGGTAGGGATAAGTGCGATTGACGACGTTCGTCAGGAGATTGCCGGGAATTTAGTGTATGATAATGTAAAGCGTATGGGCGAAACAGTTATCATGTATGTTTTAAATTACTATAGACTGGTTTAGGCGACCGCGACAACCTTTGTGACGCACGGATGTTCACCTCTACAAACAATGCAGCGTTTTTACGTTTCTGCCAATTTTTAGGCAATGAACCGATGAAAGCAAGACCAGTGGCCCCGAGTATCAATCTACTAAACAGGGCTGTTATAATGATGTAAATGTTTCATCTTCGTCTGAATAGCAAATAGTTGCTGCCCCTATTGAAATAGAACAATCAATTAATCAAACAAGGGCATCTTGCACTGGGTGTAAAGTTTGTGTCAATCACATTGCTTCTGTGGTTCTAATAGCAAAATCTGTTGCACTGTAGCATTATTCCTCAACATTAACGTATTATATTTCTATCAGAGTCCAATTACAAGCGCTACAACGTCTATTGTTTAGACCACATAACGTGAAGTAGGATGTCCCTGAAATATGATAGAAATTTTAATAGTATTCAAGCTATATGACGGCAAGCCTGTGAATCATGTCTGCCCGCCTCTATCCCTATGTGGCAAATGCTGCTGACATATTGCTTGTGAATCAGCAACGTCAGCTCAAACGAAGCGAACAATGTCGCAGAATGGTTGGAGGTATATTACCGAAACAGTTAAGATGTAAGCAAGTCAATTTCCACTAGTTTTGTAATGGTTAAAGACTGCGTACATTTGCATCACCATTCATATTTATTTAAACATCTATTACATACCCGGTCGATTATGTGGTGTAAGGCACGACCTTTCTCTCAGATACGTGTGTCGGACATCTGCCAATCGGTATGGCCCTTGGTTTCACGTTATAATTCAGCGTTCCAATGAAACGTAATTTGTTTAAGAAGCACCACGTGTTTCGGTGTGGCTCTCTCCTATCCCTGCACTACACGACCGAAGGTTTCTTCTTCGTTTAAACTCATTAGTAGATATAACCGAGCTAGGAGTGGAACTCTGCGCATAGTGCTTGGCGGCTATCACCCTTATCCCTAAGACATTCATGTTTGCGAGCAGTTTTGACACAGCGGTTGAAAGTAGATTTTCGGGTTTCTTGGAGCACCGGCCGTTGTCTTGAATTGCGACGCGTAATCTCACTAGTGGCGTCATTTGAGTTTAAAGTCAGCCGAATGCCCTTATGAATGTGTCTTAGGCGATTGCTGGGGGCTTTCTGTTAAACATGTCTAATATCTCTTCGTAACAGGCGCGGATGACAGGTTGTGGTGCGTGACCAGCTTAACTTTATCAACCTATACCTCAAGAAATTCCGCATAACATACATCGTAAAAAAGTAACGTCACATGGTCAATGTGATCCAGTGGCTTGCTTGTATTTATTCCCTCTACCATGAGTTTAGCTTTTGTGAGCAAAACATCAAGTATCGACGGCTTGTGAGCCATTTGAAATCTGGTGGGAAAAGCCACGTGGATGTACAGGGGGCAGCTGAAAATTGCATCAAGGAAAAGGCGTTAGGCTGCATGCTACCCGTCACAGCTATCTCCAGACAATGCACAATAAAGTCGCCTGCGATGTGAATGTGACTGTATGTCATGTTCAAAGCAACCTGAAGTACGTGGTCTCTTTTGGTGTCCAATTTACACGTATAGTTTAGTTGATTGGAAGTTATAGCTTTAAGGCATGTGTATTTGTTCATTGTTACAAATAACCGAAATCGGAACAACTGTATTGCAAATGGAAGTTTAGTTGTAGCAATGGCAATAGTACATCGGCAGTCCACACTGGGTACAGAGCAACTGTTTGGTTCACATGTTTTAGCTAAGCACTCGCTTTTGAACCAATCAATAAGCATCGCTGGTTAGTCAGGAGATGGACACTCACGCACCAGCGCGCACAATGCAGCTCCACAGGCTAGGAAATGTAGCATGACCTTGACGTGCTCAACATCTGTATCATTCCGCAACTGTACATGTTAATAAAGCAAATCTGGGCATAGATCACTGAATGCTCAATGATTTCACATCTGAGGTTAGCTTTGTAATACTGACTTTAGCTGGTGATGTAATTATGAGACAGCTATGGCATCATTAAATTCCATGATGACCAAATTAATTATTTAAAATACCCTTCTCCTATTTGACATTGTATTCTGGAAGAGTGTGAAGACAATGCGAATGCCCTTGTTGCTTGCATAAAAGTAAATAACCTATTATTCCTTTGCAGGTTGACAGACTTTCATATGGCTGGGAATTCACCACAACAGGAAATTTCTCACCCGCACACGACCGATAAATAGCTTTAACTATACAAACCCAAAGGAATAGGCTTGCAGTGATATTTCCTCATCCACGTTTTAAAAATAATAATGATAATAATTCGCATCTTTCCTGATTGTACGAGATGCTGACGCTGGACTGTGGACAGATCATTAGCACAATAATTATCATGCTCATGCATTAGTGAGGTATGTAATATGATGTGTATCATAGCAAAATAAGTTGGAAGCAAGAAATTTTGTTTTGCGAATTTCTTTGTACCATTTTTAATCATTTATTATCTATTCCTTGGTCCATGCTGAAAGTGTTCGTGTGGTGATTTACCCGATAGAAACATGCTCATTATCGAGTTTTGGTCAAGAAATTTGCTAAGCTGAATTTAGAATGCTCTTGCATTTGTGCAAGACCTGACTGGGACTGTTAGGCACATCCACACGCAGCCTATCTGTTGACGAAGAAGTTTGATTGAATAGCTGTCCTGGTTCGCGGCAGACATAATGTACAGGTCTTGTTGTATATATTCCTAGTGGTTATGTTGAAATTTAGGTGTACACAGATTGGAGTGTATCTTTTGGTATATGCGATTGTGTATCAGCACCAGATTATGCTTCAGTCGTCGCAACCAAAGTGGTTCATGCGTAAGCTTCTGGTAGCGTTCCTGATAAGTTAATGTGCTCGATTTACTCAACAAGCACGTAGTGAATAATGTTTGCAGGTATTCCAAAGCTTACCTGTCACTCGTTCGCACGTTCCCATGTTCCGAAATCACTGCACTGCGGCTAACCCCGATTTCTGCGAGTTACCTAAAAGTTAATTAAGATTACAGAGCTAGTCCTACTATAAGCGGTTAATTTTCTCAACTCATCCAGCGGCGTACGCACACACTTCAATATTCGTTGGAATGGACGGTCTCTCTGTACCACTTTATTCCTACGTTAATAACGAGAATTCCTTCGTTTATATACTGCAAAGCCTGCAGTCCAAATATATTTAGAGTCCTTCTACTCTCCAATGGAATATCAGAAGTTATTTTGGATTGCTGATTGAAGCATCGCTTCAGGTTCCTATCGAGATAAGGCTAAATATAGCAGCCATAAGCCCACTAATTTTCAGCAATTTATTGGAGCATGAAATCTCAGTGAATGATTTGCCTTCACATTCCTGCAGCATTGTAAACAAAATAGAATTAGCAAGAACTGAGGGGATAGGGAAACACATGCGAGAACATGTCGATCTCGGAAGCTCTAAGCTATCATTCAGCCTGACAGAAATTCGAGGACAGGTGACCAACGCGAAATACGACTAGCGGTTGACCGAGGAACGATTGGAGTGAAAATAAACAAAAATCTGTTGTCCACCTATACAATTCTTACATCAAAAACACTATCATGTTTTTATACTAACGTCAAAATGCATTCGTAGTAAACTAGACAAACTTAGATAAAGAGAGGATGCAGAAGCATGGGATGTCATTATTATTACCAAGAGATGGTTAAGCCATGAAATACCACATTCTAAAGTTAATTTAACTGGTATGTTACTGCTTCAAATTGACAGCGCTAGAAGAGGCGACAGCGTAAGTCAATATCACAAGACTAACCTCCGACGCGAAGTCATTGAGTGTTTAGTGATCTATGCCCAGATTAGCTTTATTGACATGTAAAGTTGCGGAACAAATACACCTGCCTTAAAGAAATAATTTCCTATCAACTAAACTATACGTGTAAAGTGGACAACAAAATAGACCACGTACTTCAGGTTGATTTGAACATGACATACAGTCACATTCTCAACGCAAGCGACTGTAATGTGCATTGTCTGGAGATACCGGCGACGGATAGCATGAAGCCTAATACCATTTTACTTAAGGTAATTTTCAGCTGCCCCCTGTACATCCACGTGGCTTTTCCCACCAGATTTCGAATGGCTCACAAGCCGTCGATACTTGATGTTTTGCTCACAAAAGCTAAACTCATGGTAGAGGGAATAAATACAAGCAAGCCACTGGATCACATTGACCATGTGACGTCACTTTTTAACAATGTATGTTATGCGGAATTTCTTGAGGAATAGGATGATAAAGTTAAGCTGGTCACGCACCACAACCTGTTATCCGCGCCTGTTACGAAGATATATTGGACCTGTTTAACAGAAAGCCCCCAGCAATCGCCTAGGACACATTCATAAGGGCATTCGGCTGACTTTAAACTCAAATGACGCCACTAGTGAGATTACGCGTCGCAATCCAAGACAACGGCCGGTGCTCCAAGAAACCCGAAAATCTACTTTCAACCGCTGTGTCAACACTGCTCGCAAACATGAATGTCTTAGGGATAAGGGCGATAGCCGCCAAGCACTATGCGCAGAGTTCCACTCCTAGCTCGGTTATATCTACTAATGAGTTTAAACGAAGAAGAAACCTTCGGTCGTGTAGTGCAGGGATAGGAGAGAGCCACACCGAAACACGTGGTGCTTGTTAAACAAATTACGGTTCATTGGAACGCTGAATTATAACGTGAAACCAAGGGCCATACCGATTGGCAGATGTCCGACACCCGTATCTGAGAGAAAGGTCGTGCCTTACACCACATAATCGACCGGGTATGTAATAGATGTTTAAATAAATATGAATGGTGATGCAAATGTACGCAGTCTTCAACCATTACAAAACTAGTGGAAATTGACTTGCTTACATCTTAACTGTTTCGGTAATATACCTCCAACCATTCTGCAACATTGTTCGCTTCGTTTGAGCTGACGTTGCTGATTCACAAGCAATATGTCAGCAGCATTTGCCACATAGGGATAGAGGCGGGCAGACATGATTCACAGGCTTGCCGTCATATAGCTTGAATACTATTAAAATTTCTATCATATTTCAGGGACATCCTACTTCACGTTATGTGGTCTAAGCAATAGACGTTGTAGCGCGTGTAATTGGACTCTGATAGAAACATAATACGTTAATGTTGAGGAATAATGCTACAGTGCAACAGATTTTGCTATTAGAACCACAGTAGCAATGTGATTGACACAAACTTTACACCCAGTGCAAGATGCCCTTGTTTGATTAATTGATTGTTCTACTTCAATAGGGGCAGCAACTATTTGCTATTCAGACGAAGATGAAAAATTTACATCATTATAACAGCCCTGTTTAGTAGATTGATACTCGGGAACACTGGACTTGCTTTCCTTGGTTTTATTACCCAGAAATTGGCATAAACGTAAAAACGCTGCATTTTTTAGAGAGAAGAATATCCGTGCGTCACAAAGGATGTCGCGGTCTACTTAACCAGTCTATAGTACATCCAGTTTTGGGAAGAGCAACACCCTAATAAATCCAGACTATAATACTTTTAAAACATATATGCGAACTGATACGCACATGCGCTTCACATTATCATACACTAAATTCCCGGCAGTCTCCTGACGAACGTCGTAAATCGCAATTATCCCTACCGATACTTTCCTGTTTCACGCATTTCCTTTTTTCCTTAGCCCAGAGTAAGCCGTGGGTATTTTTGAATAATGTTCGCATTTACTTTCCTCGTAATCCCACAAAGGTTGTACGTCAAAATTGTCTAAACTTGATTCCAGGGTTTTCCCTAACCGATGGGCAAGCGCCTTCGTCAAACTCGTAAGCGCTTCAGTTGGAACAAATTACGCTTTGTGGAACCGTAGGGGCCGGTTGATGTTTGACTCATTTTCATTTACAAATCCAATTCTAACAGATGTGGATCTATATTATACACGAATTTTGGCCTTGCCCTACCGATAAATGATTCTGACGACGTGGACCAATAACATCAATCATTATAACATTATTTCCGCGTCTACAAGGAAGATATGACTGCAAACTCGCCTACTCAATCGGCGACTATCAATCATTTGATGTTTATTAGAGTTTATTTTGTTTAAGATTGCTAGCCTGCATGGTGTAAACCGTATAGTCAACACTATACATTGTACTCTTCATTCGTGAGACCAAATGTCGCTTACGCAATCAATTGTTGGCGTTGCTGCCACTGTCATAATCCATTATCCTCACACATTCGTTGAGTGATTATCGCCAATTTACTCGCTCTGGAAAATTAATCACCCTACGTAAAAGAAAAGACTGATTTCTACTTGCTTCATGACTGGTAATACATTTTCTTCTAACGTTTGCATGACAACCTCTGCAATGAGTCCGGATATTGGTGATCCAATTGGGGCTCCTTTCACTTGTTCATACATTGCTCCGTCGAAGTTAAAGTAGGTCGTAAGACATAAGTCAAGAAGCTCGCATATACTATCAGTCGTCAGATTACCAATTGCTCCTTCGCCAACAGTCAGGCGTCCTCTGATGTTTTCTTTCGCCACTTGTGATTTGACAGAAATGAACAGTGCATCAATGTCGAAGGACACCATCATTTCACCATTATCAATCCGCAGCTCTTTGAGTTTCTCCAAAAACTGCTGAGCTTTGTTTATGGAATACTGCGAGCCACTAATCAGATGTTTAAGGCGCCTCCATAATTCTTTAGCTAAGTTGTAGTTGGGCGTACCAGGGAGTGACACGATTGGCCGAAGTGGTACGCCGGCTTTGTGCACCTACGGGAGTCCGTAGAATCGGGCGATTTTTGAGTCACGAGCTTTCATCCTATTGTGCTCCTCCTTTGTGAGTTGCGTTGAAACCTGAAGTCTTTTTAAGGTCTTATTAATTTTATTTGTCAGTTGTACTGTTAGATCGCTTTCTAGGCAGCGGTATGTTGTGCCGTCGCTTAGGAGATTCTTTGTCTTCGCAACGTATTCTGTTTTATCCTGAATTACACGGAATTGGTCTACAGTAAGACCAACGCACGAAATATGAAGCTTTACACAGCAGAGACTGCATGTAATTGCGTTAGCTCGATACCCAACGACTTTGCAGCACATTCCACAAGTTGACTGCTTCGCCATTTCAGAAGGTACCGATCGATAAGAGAAAACCAGTTTTATGAAGCGGGACAGAAGTTTGGATAAATTATTGCAGGTAGTGATGTCGTAAAACGCCAAAGAGTTAACTAGAGTGAATTACACACACCAGTGGACGAACGAGCTATAATAATGAAAACAACGATCTAAACTTTCCTTCAAGGGACAGGAGCTAGATAACACTAGGGTCGACGAAACACTTAGCAGACAACAAACCAGAAAAGTACTGCAGAATTGATCTAAATTCATCACTGGATAATTCAGGATCAAACATTATACAGAATTATACAATTTCTTATCACAAATATCAATATCTGACACAAAAACTGGAATAAACTGGCCTGGGAGCGAAGCGGTAAATTTCAAACCGGATGCCGAGGCCTTGACCTTGATGATAATATTCTCATGCAATATCGAACGGGCTATGACGGAATTGCTCCAACCAGATAGAACTAGCTGCTTTAACGTTTTGATTCGTTCTCCAATCTGAGTAACTTGATGACGAATGTTTTACAACTTCGCGCAGTGACACCATCAGTGCACGGCTGGCTAGAGGATGTTCGCACGGAACGTGTCGTCCGGATTTTGCGTTTGAAATTGGCCCCGTGGACACTTCTCCATTGAGAAGTATGAAACTAGGCAGCTGAAAATCGAAAGAACAGTGGTCACAGGAAACGGATCGTCTAGAACATTTTCAAACGCTATGTCCGGAGGACACTTTCTGTGCAATTTTCCTCTACGCAGCCGTACACTGTTGATACCACTGAGCAAAGTAATAAAACGTTTGCAATTCAATTGCTTAGCTCGCTAAACGAATCAAAACGTTAACTACCAACCCAAACTACAGATATTCCGAATCACCGCAAAACTAATTGGTTCGTCCGATTCCAAGTTAATTGTCCTTGCCTCTAGCTTCACAGTTTTAACTTTACCTCGGTATGTTCCACTATGTGTAGCTGTGGAGTCCTAGGCTTAGAACCCAGTAGCGGTCCATTCAGAAGAGTAACATTTGCTAACTCTCGCTTTCCTGACCATCTCTGCTAGGTTCTGGCATTTCTATGCCAAAATATATGCATTGAACAAGTAGGACAGCACCGCAATCAATATAGTAAAGATAGGAGCTTGTTTAATGTTTCAGGTCCCTGATTTATCTTGCACTGAAACGAAGGCAGATGGCGATATAATATTTGAGATACCTAGGGAATAAAATATAAGATGGAACCGTCTTAACGCCGTCGCAAATGCTGCTCGGTTGTCTCGCTAGGCTCTACTATGATTTGCAACTGGATTCGAATCCACGCAGACTGCTCCCATGTTTATTTCTCATTTCGAGTGTGCACGTGACGCAACGTATATCGGGCACTTATTCACATGCAGGAATAAGCAGTACCAAATCTGGTTGCGTCAGAGTACCGCGTGCATCACTAGTGTTGCGTTTTGGCTCATATCGTGGGCACAAGTCATCAAGTGAATCCAATGCATGCATTTAGTTTATGTACAAATTCCTCCTCACCGATTGAAAGGTCGAATGCTTCATGCAATTGGGACGGTCAAACTATGTTGCACTAGTCTGTTTCGACCGTTTTCTTACTCGAGAAAATGTCTGGCTCATGCTATTTAACATCTCTGGCCAGCAAATAAGGATAACATTATTTTCACCAAGTTCATCTCAAAATCGGCATTTCGCAACTTACCCATTAAGCTTTCCTTTGAATTTTACCTAATCAACTTAATTCAAATAAGTATACTTTACCTGCTTTGACATTATGCATGCTGCGAAAGAAATGACGAAGAATCGTACAAAGCAATTTCTCACCAAATGGTAAGACATTCTGAAAATATAAATGCCATGTTGTATGTAAATTAGGATTTTCCTGGAGCTCATTCAATTCCCCGTTTTCTCCACCAAGATTATGGACGCCATAACCTGTGTACCTTTCTTCCATTATTACCTAATTTGGTCTCCTGTCAGAATTCAAAGGCAGTTAAGACTTATTCAAATTTATTCTAACAGCAACGCGCTCAGACAGTATGTGCTGACTGCATATGACTCGGTGCAATTTAATTTGCGGTATCTGATGGATATTTAGCACATTGCCACACAGCAACGGAAGAGTTCGCTGGAAATTAAAACATGTTTCTATATTTGCTTCCATGCTTATCACCTACCTGACTTGTTTCATACTACACGTGTTCCGCTCCGTCACAGAGTTTTACGTCTTCCACTTCACCTGCCGCAGTGTTCATACACTCATTCTAATCAGAATAATTCCCTGAGTTCAGTGGGCATATATTTACGGAATTATTTCCTACGGAATGTGTTATGTGCTATCCAAGTTGTTTTAGCGCGATTCGTGCTTCTATCCGGACGCGCCACTCTGTTGTTTCTAACGGTATTCACTCTGCGATACAGTGATCGACAAAGAAGTCTACCCGCTATCTGGTGGTCCTCGATGTACATCTATGAGTTTATTGCTAACCAAGCTATTACTTAATCTGTGGTTTCAATTGCATTCGCGCATCGTCGGCCATTTCCGCTGTCAAGCCACTTTCAACAGCTTTGGCCTACAGGAACCAGTACGGATCAAGAAGCTAACACAACTCCGTGGACTTGTGTCCTCGTCGAGCACAATCGCCCACGGCAAACGACGTCTACACACCGACTCGGACAGAGAACGGGAGCCTCAATCGCTCTCCACCTCACGTGACCAGACGAGGGTAGCAATCATGCGGAACAGCGGTCCTCAATGGAATTAATTCTACCTAACTGCAAATGTTGCAAGCATATTCTGCTTAATATATATTATACCTTTGTTCCAGTGCAAATAAATGTGTTGCAGAATACTCAGTTTTGCGCCCAGGTACGACGACTGTATGGTAAAATTTTGCTGGCCCCCACCACAGTAGAGAGAAGAATAGAACTCATTTATGATTTCAATTATATTAAGCAATTTTGCCATACATTCAGCGTCAAATTTGGCTGGCAATGGGTTTGCAGTAACCCGCTCCATCTCCACTAAGTCGCCAGCCTAAACGAGTGCGACCAGGGGCAGTTGCCTTTTCGCAGTCCGCCACATGCCTGTTGGATGAACGGTGAAGTAATACGAGATGAGTACACAATCAGGTGCTTGCACGTAAGGTACATTTCGTGCAGTGAAATATACAAGCTAATTCCGCATTCACACGATTTAAAACTAGATTTGACTGATCTGGTCTTTACTCACCCGGCGCTGGAGCCCGCTTGTGCGTCAGCAAGTTCTGTTGTGGATAATCTCTGTCGGTCTCATCGAATGGGGGATATTCCCAAGGCTTCACTCCCTCAAAAGCGGACACTAAAATTACAGAATCAGTAAAAGCTTGTAGTTAGACCAAACAGATTCTTGAGACATCCGTGGGGAGGAGCGTTTAACATATTCGGCAGTGAAACACATGTAGTACTACATGTGGTGTTTGCGTCTATGATTTTTTGACGCGTCCGATATATATGGGGTTGTCCCTATAATTATCACTTCACAATTCATTTGCCAAATTTGATTCAATAGGCAGTCAGTCGCATCCGCAGAACCGACAATGAATGTAATCCATGGTGAAAGAAATTTTAGCAAATTTGGAAATGCCCGAATTTAGTAAATCACACACCGAACATACGTGATCGAGTGAGCCGCCGGCGACATCCATATGTAGAAATATTCCCCCCCCCAGCCTTACCGGATTGATGTCCAATTGAAGCATGTTGCGTCACACAAATTACACAAATCCGTTTCGTTCAGCTGGATTTCACAAACAACGTGCGTCTAAAACCAACTCGTTGCCAATATGCAGTTGTGATGTTTCTATACGCCACAACCATAACAACGGCCGTATAATAGAAGGAATTGGTCAAAACGGTTTGACATGTAGACATCATGCCTGGTTACTGTGTTGGAACTAATGGTGCATATTGTATTGCTCGAAATTTCATTTCAATGTTCCAACTTAGCTGTGTCAAATTAGAACTCCGTCATCTATAAAGTTAATGCGATTTTGTTAGACCAGATAATGCACAGCTTGCGAAACCTGTATTAGCGATGTCAATATTAGCTGCTTCAAATGAATACGTTTACCGGTGCAACAGATAGAACTCATAGTATAGCACTTATTCCTACCCTACTCTTCAGCTTATGGTTCGACGCAAGTTCGTGTAACAAGAGCACAGTAGCGCATTAAAATACTTATCCTAGCATTTGACTCACTCCCAGTGCATTGCACCGACTCCGTGCTTATTAACTAAATGACCTATGTGCAACTAAGGAAACTCAATTTTACAGCAGGCAGAGGAATCATCTGAAACAAATACGGAACAACGCACAGGTTGGACATTTGATACATTCACAAATATCCACGCAACTTATATGTATGATCATTTGTTATGTCCCATATTCTGCCTCATCATCCTGCGGAATACGTATTTCTGCCATGTCAACACGAAATCGCTTACATTATGAACGTATTTACAATATGTACTGTGTTTCATATTTCCGTTGCTAAGAATATGGACACAGTATCTAGGTTTGGTGTTCACTACGCAGTGCATATTCGTATTAGGAAAAAGCCCTTTTAACAGCATGCGAGTCATTGTAGTACCCTAATATTTTGCGTCATTGACAAGCGTCTTTTGATCTATGTCCAATGCTTACCGCTCCTCGTGTTAAATATGAATTATCAAAATTTAACACTGAAAAAACAAAAGTGCGCAAAGTAGTTTTCACACATAATCGCCACATTCACTGAGAAACCGTTGGTTAAAAGTGCACTTGCTAGAAAATATCACACTGCATGTACAACGCTTCTACTATTAAAATTTACTGAGAAAATGCAGAGAGCGTGGCCGCGAAGTGAGCGACAGTGGACACACGATGTTTAAAGTATGCATCCCATCTTCATGGCAAAGCGACGAATTTCTGCTGTGGTCGCAACTGCCAGTGCCCCATAAACCTCTTAGAGATAAATACAACAATAAACTGGACAAGCAAATTATCACATATCAAATGATGCTGAGGATATTGTGCTTACTATATATAATGAAATACTCAAGGTGCGCTAACACAGTCGAGAAGCGGGCGAGAATAATATTCAGTAATAATTCGGCCTGCAACTGAGATTATTTACCCACTCAAGCCCATGCTGTCGTTGCTTTACATCAAACACCGAAGCATTCAATAATCCTGATGCGGAAGACTCAAATCGGCACAATGCAACTTAGGGGGGGAAATTTGCCTATCACTAAACTAAACCCAATTGTGTTTATATTGGATTCACAAATTGTATTAGCAGTGTGTGTATCAATAAGCAACGCCAAATGGAAACATACAGAAACTGAGGTGACTAAGATAATGACTCACTGCTGAATGCCATATTTGAGCTTGCGAGAACAAGAGCAATGCAGAGTTGCACCCAGGCGAAGAGCATCGTGACGACAAATCACATGTAGCTCTCGATGTTCACGATTTTATATTAGTGTTCCGTGTGACTTGGCTCCCACAGTATGAGATTTGCTGTGGGAAATTTCTACGACGCGCCATTAAGTGCCTCAGTTTCCACTGCTTGCTTGCTACCTGGCTGAGATCTGGAGATAGAACGTTGATTTCTCAAGCTCAGGTTGGCGAAGAAACAGGCGAACTGTGTGACAGGCAATAATCACCCGTATGTAACGCGCAGTACAGTGTTGGTGATCGCTGCAGTTGATTTGTTCGGGAAGTTTGTACCGTGAGAATTCTCAAATTTGTGCATGCATAATCCGTCAGTGGCGCTTCAGCAGCGCAAGACGAACGTGAACCCAAGCCAAGGACTTGTGGCATAAGGGTGCGGGCTATCAGTTTACTGACACTATTCTAAACGGGATCAGTATCACTTAAACGCATGAGTGCATTGTGTGTGACTCCAACATTTCCACAGCACTGGTTTGCGTAGGTGATTTACAATTATCTGTTAAGCAGGATATGTTCAGATTTGTTAACGTAATTTAGCGGTATGCATTAGCTGGTTCTTGGCGGTTTAAGGTAACAATTATTTGGCTACGAAATGTGGGGTTTTCGATGGATAAACGGAATATTGCGTAAGGGTGGTTATGTTAAAGAATTCACTGACAAACTGGCCATATTCAAATGTCCACTTCTCCTGTTAGATTGAGGTACGTGTGGTTCCCGGTCTATCACACACTAGATAGTTGCTTGCGGATTTATCACTTTAACAATAACGAGGAACAATGAAATCATATTGATTCTAATTCCCGGCGCATTCAATTTTATTTTGTTGCATACGTCAACTGGTTGCTTGTTAACTTTGCTAAGCGAAAATACCTGTGATCCACCTTGTAACTGAAAGCTACGGTTGAGTTAGATTTGGTAGATTTAACGTTGGTAACATCAACCGCAATAATAGTACGGGCATGTAAACTGTTATTTGTGCTTTTGGTCCCTTAAGCACTTGCAATTTATATATGCCATGTGCAATGTAAATATGTTTGCTAGTTACATTAATACTGATGGACGTGTTAGAGCCAAAGTGTTGAGCAGGTAGATATGCTGGATTTGGTTACTTTTGCAATATCTGGAACTAATTTACTAACCAAAATACTGGTTACTGTTTATTTTATGATTGCGTCTGCTACATATTAAATATATACATTTCAATCAAAATATGCTCACACGTTACGAAGTGGTACTTATTATATGTCTACCGGGCTTATCGCTTTTCATCTTATGTTGTGAAACCGCAATAAGCGTATGAGGCACCTTACATTTTGTCTCAAACATGCAAGTTACCATTGCCAGCGGGTACTCTTTTTATTTCTCATAATTCACATCTAACTACGCTATGAACCGCTATACTGAGGCTGCTTTCGATCTACACTTTTCTTCGCCAAAATACAGGCGTTCCCTGATGTTTTCTTTCGCCACTTGTAAGTTGACAAAAGTGAACAGTGCATTAACGTCGAAGGACACCACCATTAAATGGCTGCAAATGCGGAAGTGTCAATGACAACTGGGTCAGGAATCTGTCCAGCAGGACGCTCAGTGATGCTGAAAGGCAAGTGCTTATCAAAGGGTTAAACTATAACTACAAAGACGCCAGACCCACAGATTTTCTTGACGGATTCGCAAATATTTTGCAATCCAATGGATTTGACGAAGAGAGGAAAACACAATTAAGACATGCGGTTGTTACAATGCTAACCCACACCAAGCAACAAAATTGTTCATCACGGCAAGAGCAGAAAGCAATCAGATCTTTAAGGGCTGATGAAACTATCGTGATCCTGCCTGCGGACAAAGGACGTATGTGTGTATTTTTGATGGATAAAACAGAATACGTTGCGAAGACAAAGAATCTCCTAAGCGAGCGTACAACATACCGCTGCCTAGAAAGCGATCTAACAGTACAACTGACAAATAAAATTAATAAGACCTTAAAAAGACTTCAGGTTTCAACGCAACTCACAAAGGAGGAGCACAATAGGATGAAAGCTCGTGACTCAAAAATCGCCCGATTCTACGGACTCCCGTAGGTGCACAAAGCCGGCGTACCACTTCGGCCAATCGTGTCACTCCCTGGTACGCCCAAGTACAACTTAGCTAAAGAATTATGGAGGCGCCTTAAACATCTGATTAGTGGCTCGCAGTATTCCATAAACAACGCTCAGCAGTTTTTGGAGAAACTCAAAGAGCTGCGGATTGATAATGGTGAAATGATGGTGTCCTTCGAGGTTGATGCACTGTTCATTTCTGTCAACTTACAAGTGGCGAAAGAAAACATCAGAGAACGCCTGACTGTTGGCGAAGGAGCAATTGGTAATCTGACGACTGATAGTATATGCGAGCTTCTTGACTTATGTCTTACGACCTACTTTAACTTCGACGGAGCAATGTATGAACAAGTGAAAGGAGCCCCAATTGGATCACCAATATCCGGACTCATTGCAGAGGTTGTCATGCAAACGTTAGAAGAAAATCTACTACCAGTCTTGAAGCAAGTAGAAATCAGTCTTTTCTTTTACGTAGAGTGATTAGTTTTCCAGAACGAGTATATTGGCGATAATCACTCAACGAATGTGTGAGGATAATGGATTATGACAGTGGCATCAACGCCAACAATTGATTGCGTAAGCGACATTTGGTCTCACGAATGAAGAGTACAATGAAAGTGTTGACTATACGGTTTACACCATGCAGGCTAGCAATCTTAAACAAAATAAACTCTAATAAACATCAAATGATTGATAGTCGCCGATTGAGTAGGCGAGTTTGCAGTCATTTCTTCCTTGTAGACGCGGAAATAATGTTATAATGATTGCTGTTATTGGTCCACGTCGTCAGAATCATTTATCGGTAGGGCAAGGCCAAAACTCGTGTATAATATAGATCCACATCTGTTAGAATTGGAATTGTAAACGAAAATGAGTCAAACATCAACCGGTTCCTACGGTTTCACAAAACGTAATTTGTTCCAACTGAAGTGCTTACGAGTTTGACGAAGGCGCTTGCCCATCGGTTAGGGAAAACCCTGGAATCAAGTTTAGGCAATTTTGACGTACAACCTTTGTGGGATTACGAGAAAAGTGAATGCGAGCATTATTCAAAAATCCCACGGAGTACTCTGGGCTAAGGAAAACAGGAAATGCGTTAAACAGGAAAGTATCGGTAGGGATAAGTGCGATTGACGACGTTCGTCAGGAGATTGCCGGGAATTTAGTGTATGATAATGTGAAGCGTATGGGCGAAACAGTTCGCATATATGTTTTTTAAAGTACTATAGACTGGATTTATTTGGGTGTTGCTCTTCCCAAACCTGGATTTACTATAGACTGGTTTAGTCGACCGCGACAACCTTTGTGACGCACGGATCTTCTCCTCTATAAACAATGCAGCGTTTTTAGGTGTATGCCAATTTCTGGGTAATAAAACCAATGAAAGCAAGTCCAGTGTTCCCGAGTATCAATCTACTAAACAGGGCTGTTATAATGATGTAAATTTTTCATCTTCGTCTGAATAGCAAATAGTTGCTGCCCCTATTGAAGTAGAACAATCAATTAATCAAACAAGGGCATCTTGCACTGGGTGTAAAGTTTGTGTCAATCACATTGCTACTGTGGTTCTAATAGCAAAATCTGTTGCACTGTAGCATTATTCCTCAACATTAACGTATTATATTTCTATCAGAGTCCAATTACAAGCGCTACAACGTCTATTGTTTAGACCACATAACGTGAAGTAGGATGTCCCTGAAATATGATAGAAATTTTAATAGTATTCAAGCTATATGACGGCAAGCCTGTGAATCATGTCTGCCCGCCTCTATCCCTATGTGGCAAATGCTGCTGACATATTGCTTGTGAATCAGCAACGTCAGTTCAAACGAAGCGAACAATGTTGCAGAATGGTTGGAGGTATATTACCGAAACAGTTAAGATGAAAGCAAGTCAATTTCCACTAGTTTCGTAATGGTTAAAGACTGCGTACATTTGCATCACCATTCATATTTATTTAAACATCTATTACATACCCGGTCGATTATGTGGTGTAAGGCACGACCTTTCTCTCAGATACGTGTGTCGGACATCTGCCAATCGGTATGGCCCTTGGTTTCACGTTATAATTCAGCGTTCCAATGAAACGTAATTTGTTTAACAAGCACCACGGGTCTTGGTGTGGATCTCTCCTATCCCTGCACTACACGACCGAAGGTTTCTTCTTCGTTTAAACTCATTAGTAGATATAACCGAGCTAGGAGTGGAACTCTGCGCATAGTGCTTGGCGGCCATCGCCCGTATCCCTAATACATTCATGTTCGCGGGCAGTGTTGACACAGCGGTTGAAAGTAGATTTTCGGGTTTCTTGGAGCACCGGCCGTTGTCTTGGATTGCGACGCGTAATCTCACTAGTGGCGTCATTTGAGTTTAAAGTCAGCCGAATGCCCTTATGAATGTGTCCTAGGCGATTGCTGGGGGCTTTCTGCTAAACAGGTCCAATATGACTTCGGAACAGGCGCGGATAACAGGTTGTGGTGCGTGACCATCTAAACTTTATCATCCTATTCCTCAGGAAATTCCGCATAACATACATTGTTAACAAGTAACGTCACATGGTCAATGCGATCCAGTGGCTTGCTTGTATTTATTCCCTCTACCATGAGTTTTGCTTTTGTGAGCAAAACATCAAGTATCGACGGCTTGTGAGCCATTCGAAATCTGGTGGGTAAAGTCACGTGGATGTACAGGGGGCAGCTGAAAATTGCTTCAAGGAAAAGGCGTTAGGCTGCATGCTACCTTCACAGCTATCTCCAGACAATGCACATTACAGTCGCTTGCGTTGAGAATGTGACTGTATGTCATGTTCAAAGCAACCTGAAGTACGTGGTCTCTTTTGGTGTCCACTTTACACGTATGGTTTAGTTGATTGGAAATTATAGCTTTAAGGCATGTGTATTTGTTCATTGTTACAAATAACCGAAATCGGAACAACTGTATTGCAAATGGAAGTTTAGTTGTAGCAATGACAATAGTACATCGGCAGTCCACACTGGGTACAGAGCAACTGTTTGGTTCACATGGTTTAGCTAAGCACTCGCTTTTGAACCAATCAATAAGCATCGCTGGTTAGTCAGGAGATGGACACTCACGCATCAGCGCGCACAATGCAGCTCCACAGGCTAGGTAATGTAGCATGACCTTGACGCGC
>OX104071.1:56838349-56853532 GCA_944474145.2 Dicrocoelium dendriticum
CTTAAAGCTCGATACAGTAGAACATTTTAAGGATGATGCAAGTAACTCGATCGAATCGGTAACCGTATGTGAGGCACTCAAACGATTGTTTTGCATGTCCAAGAATAGAATTAATAAGGCATATATTTTAGTCAATTGAATCTAGTATGAAGTTCAGGTTATGCAAATACCAGAAAGTATAAGATCATTTATCAATGAAAGCATTTATGGACTGTCTATCGCCACCATTTCAGGGATTATAGGAAAGCACTTGTTGAATATTCGACAGAGAAATATGACCAGATCTTTTGTTTTACATTTCATTTCTATTGTCGCTTGATCTTCATGTGCTTTTCCATCAATTGCAAGTGCTTGAATTTAGGTACGAGTCGGTGCGCCGGTGGAATCATTGTAAAAATATCCTACACTTTTTGGCGCGCGAGAGGTTTGCAGGGTTTATCGCATATCAAACGCTCGGTTACATCTTTTGAACGTCATCCATTCGTTTTTCTTGTGCGGAAACCAGCGTTAAGGCATGCTGAGCCTATTGACAGAACAGGTCCACGGTTGTGTATGGATTGCTGGAGAGAATGAAGGCATCCCGATCGCAGGACGGGATTATTTGACAGAAGGTTTCCCAGTTAATAATGCGGCTGGTGCAGTAATAAGGAGCTACTAGTTTGCTAGAGGTTTTATCGGTGTAGGTTAAGGGTATCATATTGTTGTCGCTACCAAGGCTGTTCTCTGAAACATCTCTCTGTACGCTGGCCATACCCATATAGGCATCACGTATAATGTGTTCGTCAACATAATTGGTATAATAACTCCGACTGCCCAAATGCAAGGCTCTGTGTATAGAGAAGAATGTCAAAGGATACCAGCGTCTCTTCAATATATTGAAATCATCTAAAATCTTTCTTTGTTTGTGTGTCAATTCTGATGCGAAATTGAAAGCTGAGGTGATACTGACAACTTTCTTGGTTATTGGATTTTGTGGGTTACGGTTAGATACAAGTAGAACGAGGCTACTGAAACGAAGAACCAGAGAGAATCAGATACGTTTGCCAGTGATGGACGTTTGATCAGTTCAGCTTCAATTTTTTTATCCAATTCAACGCAGCATGCCTAAATCTTCCAGTGCAGTGGCCTCTAGGAAAAAGGTGTTAAAGAGGGTAATAATTGGATTAACTTGTAGTATATCAGGGGGTAAAAATTTTGTCAACGAAGATTACTTGCAGCTCCTTTAAACGTGCAACAATGCTTAGGAAAAACCGTTTGTTGAAAACCTCCATTACGTTAAATGGCAGATCGGCTGATAATGAAGCTAACAACCTGGTTTCAATCAAACTTGTAAATTTTAGGGTTGGGCAGAGAATGCTGGCATTTGTGGACAGCAAGTTATGCGGTGTGGATTATTCAATCAGATAACGCATACCTTAAAAATGCCATCGTCAGTATAGCAGGTATGAGTCCACAGAGAGGGCGTTGTGATATGGCATATTCATTTCAGGCAATTATTCACTAATAACGAAGTAAAGAAGCAAGTCGCTCTAAATCCCAGTTTGTGTGGCAGCACTATAGTGCTTACATTTGGATTGTCCCGTCGTACCGTCAGGACATAATAAAGTAATGAATACACACATATTGGTCTCTACACCTCATTTATACTTAAGAGTTTTGCCAAATTTAATGTCACATTGCACTTACCTCCGGCCAGTTAATTGGCCACTGGTGACCGCGCAACATAGGTACATGGATAAATTCTGGTTTCGTGGGTATCATTGGTTGGAGTTGCCACCATTGTACCAAATGGATCACAACTGCGCATTCATTGGGTAAGTTGTCACACAAACGCCAAATCATCCTTGCCAAATGTGCGCATCGAAAAACGATAAATCACATGCGTCTGTACATGATTCGCATGTCACCCGTGATGCTTCTTAAACAAATTACCTTACATTGGACGGCTGAATTATAAGGTGAAACCAAGGTTCTTACCGAATGCCAGATGTCCGACACACGTATCTGAGAGAAAGGCCGTGCCTAACACCACATAATCACCCGGGTATGTAATAGTTGTTTAAATAAAAACGAATGGTGATGCAAATGTACGCAGTCTTTAACCATTACAAAACTAGTGGAAATTGACTTGATAACATCTTAACTCTTTCGGTATTATACTGCCAACTATTTTGCAACCTTGTTCACTTCGTTTGGGCTGACGTTGTTGTTTCACAAGCAATATGTCAGCAGCATTTGGCACATAGGGATAGAGGCGGGCAGACATGATTCACAGGCTTGCCGTCATATAGCTCCAATACTATTAAAACTTCTATCATATTTCAGGGACATCCTACTTCACGTTATGTGGTCTAAGCAATAGACGTTGTAGCACGTGTAATTGGACTCTGATAGAAATAGGCCATTTTAATGTTGAGGAATAATGCTACAGTGCAACAGATTTTGCTATTAGAACCACAGTAGCAATGTGATTGACACAAACTTTACACCCAGTGCAAGATGTTCTTGTTTGAATTATTTATTTTTCTACTTCAATCGTGGCAGCAACTGTTTGCTATTCAGACGAAGATGAAAAATTTACATCTTTATAACAGCCCTGTTTAATAGATTGATACTCGGGGACACTGGACTTGCTTTAATCGGTTCATTACCTAAAAATTGGCATAAACGTAAAAACGCTGCATTGTTTTTAGAGGAGAACATCCGTGCGTCACAAAGGTTGTCGCGGTCGCCTAAACCAGTCTATAGTATTTTAAAACATATATGGGAACTGTCTCGCCCAAACGCTTTACACTATCATACACTACATTCGCGGCAATCCCTTCAAGAACGTCGTCAATCGCACTTATCCCTACCGATGCTTTCCTGTTTTACGCCTTTCCTGTTTTCCTTAGCCCATAGTAAGCTGTGGGTTTTTGAATAATGTTCTCATTTACTTTCCTCCTAATCTCACAAATGTTGTACGTCAAAATTGTCTAAACTTGATTCCACGGTTTTCCCTAACCGATGGGCAAGCGCCTTCGTCAAACTCGTAAGCGCTTTAGTTGGAACAAATTACGCTTTGTGGAACCGTAAGAACCGGTAGATGTTTGACCCATTTTCGTTTACAATTCCAGTTCTAACAGATGTGGATCTATATTATACACTGATTTTGGCCTCACCCTACCGATAAATGGTTCTGACGACGTGGACCAATAACATCAATCATTATAGCATTATTTCCTCGTCTACAAGGAAGAAATGACTGTAAACTCGCTTACTCAATCCGTGGCTATCAATCATTTGATGTTTATTAGAGCTCATTATGTTTAAGATTGCTAGCATGCATGGCGTAAACCGTATAGTCAGCACTTTATATTGTACCCTTTATTCGTGAGACCAAATGTCGCTTACGCAATCAATTGTTGGCGTTGCTGCCACTGTCATAATCCATTATCCTCACACATTCGTTGAGTGATTATCGCCAATTTACTCGTTCTGGAAAACTAATAACTTTTCTTAAAAGAAAAGACTGATTTCTACTTGTTTCCAAATAATTTACATTTACATCTAGATATTTGTTAGGAAACGATACACATTGGTCAATCTTTCCTTGTTCTATGCACAAAGATCAAAAATTCAACCACGGGAATATTTGCGGTCGTGCTCAGTTAGTGCATATGTGTTCATTATTGTTGCACATTTAAGCCTCATGGGCGTCCGTACAGTGCGATATAGCCACGGCCTAGTCGAACAACAGCGTTAAAAATACACTTGGGCATAGAGGCACACGGGGGAAGTAACTCGTAACAAAATGCTACGATGGTTGCTGCTACGTTACACCGAGATGCCTGGGTATTAGCCGCACATATTATAGCACGCTTTCAGCCGGTTTTGAGTAATCGATTTGCAATGCACAGATTGTCATTCGATATATGATGCAAAACCTTCCGTTTGATTTTATACTATTTCATATTCGTCAATCAAAAGTTAGATAAAATAAATAAGTACATTAAAAGTTTACAATAACTTGTTGCTCAATAATTATAACAACACAGTGCTCATGCATGAAAAGCTGAAATGTGCACAAGAAACAAGGTACATATTATGTGGGATTAACCCTTTTGCAAAAACTAATACAGCTGTAAGAGCTGAAAACGAAGTTGCATATAGCCGGTCCATTGAACAAGCAAAGAGTGATATTTTAAATATTTAAAAATAATTCATCCATCAGCGAGTGAAACGGCTAATGCTTGTGAACAAACTCAAATATTCTGGCAGGTAATGGGTTCTATTATTCGCCTTCTATGTTAATCCCTCCATCAGGAGAGTCCGAGAACTCCTTCATTCCCGAAGATGCGTTGAGCAAGCTGATAGCACCGAATTCCCATAACTCTCCTCCGGTGTACAGCAATTGTTTTAATGTTCCGCAAATACAGCTATGTTTTTGGCTGAATCTCTGACGAATTTCTATACGAATGACTAGAGTAGAGAAAAGTTGCTTCAGTCAAGAAACGTAACAGAATAAATCCTGAAAACAGAGACGTAGACGCGCTACACCTGCATTTACATTCTAGATGTGAATGACTTCTCACATTGTTTGGATAGAAGCAGAGGAAGACGTCTTTCACTTAGGTATCTATAAATTATTGAATAACATGTCTCATCGAATACTAATCCAGAACCCATAGAACAATGGCGCTGGTGATGTAACAATGAGACAGTTAATGCAACTTCAAATCCAGCAGTGATCAAATTGTATACAAAATAATCTTTTAATATTTTCCGTTAAATCCGGAAAGAAGCAGAAGACAACAGGAATGCACTTGTCTCTGGTACAAAAGAAAATACCATCTAATTCCTTTGAAGGTATTTAAGAGTTCATGTGGTTGGGAATTCAACACAGCAGGCAATCTAACTACCGCACCCGATCGGTAAATAGTTTTAACAATACAAACCCAAAAGAATTCACCTTGCAGTGATATTTCCTCGTCTATATTTTAATACTGATAGTAGTGATATGGAAAAAAATAATAGGTATATTTCCTGATTTTCCGAGAATCTGACCCTGGATTGTAGACAGATCCTGGGTACAATAATTATCATGCGCATACATGAGTGAGATAAGTAATATGTGGTGTACGATATCAAAATAATATAGAATCACGTATCTTTTGTTGTTGCGAATTTATTTGTACTATCTTTAATCATTTATTATATATTTCGTAGTCCATCCTAAAAGAATTCGTGTGATGATGCTTCCGGTGGCAACATTCTCATTAACGAGTTATGGTCAAGAAATTTGCTAAGCTGAATTTGGAATGCTCTTGCATTTGTGCAAGACCTGACTATTGTTCGTAGGCTCTTCCACACGACAGCCTATCTGTGGACGAAGAAGTTTGATTGGATAACTCTCCTGGTTTTCAGCATACATGATATACAGGTCTTGTTGCGTATATTCCTAGTATTTATTTTGAATTTTAAGTGTACACAACCTGGAGTATGTCTTTTGCTTTCTGAGATGGTGTATCAGCATCAGGTAATGTTTCAGTCATCACAACCCAAGCGGTTCAAGCTTACGTTGCCTTCAGCGCTCCTGGTAATTCAAGGTGGTTGATTTAATGAACAAACGCATAGTGAATGATGTTTGCAGGTATTCCAAAGATTTCCTGTCACTCATTCGCATGTTCCCATAGATGATACCGCAGTATTCAAGGAGAGGAAGTGTAGGTATTTGAAAAGCTTGAGTCTGACAGGGGTTGTGTAGATTTTATGGCATATGTTAGCCACAGTAAAATTATTGACTTAATCGTCAGCTGCAAATTTTTGCTGATTATTCGAACACCTAATAATCATAATTACCGGCTGGCATGGTTAAAACGATGTCGTCGGAAACATACCTCACGAGCTTAAGCTTAACCTACAAATGCGCTTGCTCATTGATATGTCTGGCTCCGCCGAACGATCAGTCTCCAAATGGCTTGTTGAATTACTCCAACTGCTAAACACATAGTTAAACGTTTATACTGTAAGTGGCACAGTTTATTTGGTGTAAGAAACAGAAAACGTAAATGCGAATGAGGAAGTGATTCCTTCGTTTACTTTATAGAAACCTTGAACTACGTTTGCGTGTATCTTTGGTTAGGGAACATTAGAACATTGGATCGTCAACGGCTCGTGGACTTGTCTTGAACTGAGCTGTTTGTGAGGGAGTGGGATCTGAATTTGCGGAGATGTGCTTTGCGATTGTGTGTCGCGTCTGGCGCCCTATGAGATCGCTTCATCTGTGGTTACAGGATTTGCTTATATTGCCTGGGCCGCGTACGTCGTCCCTCATACAGTGGTAGCGTGCGCTGTTATATGTGATACTGATACTGATAATGATTAGAAGCAGCGAGTAGAGCATACTCTGTGTAGCTGCATCAATTATCGCTCTTGGACATTAGCGTGTTAATTATCGTTGCGCTCTTTATATTTTGCCTCTGCAAAGTGTTTGTCTAGAAGCTTCTTAAATTCTGCCACTGAATTCGCCTCTATTACCGGCTGCGGCAGGTTGTTCCAGGTATTCACCACTCTACGTTCGAAACAGAGTTGGTGAGCGACCCGCTTCAACTACGGTACGATACGTTTGTACTGGTGTCCTCGCGTGTTGCTTGGTGTGCACAGATGTAGCAGTTGTCTCAACATGGGGTAATCACTCAGATGTAATATCCGGTGCGTCATGATTAGGTCAACCCTCAGCCGACGATATGCTAGGGTGTACAGCCCTAGTTTCTTACATCGGTCTTCATATGGCATACCTCGTAAGTTGGGAAGCAGCCTGGTGGCTACATGCTGCACCCGCTCAAGCTTTTCTACCTCGCCCAGCGTGATGGGACAATATGCGGGAGAGCCGTACTCTATCATTGGTCGTATTATCGAGACGAAGAGACGAGTGGCAGTCTCTTCGGACCAAGTGCTGAAGCTGCGCCTGAGCGCCCAAAGCATCCGAAGGCTGTTTTGGTACAGCCTATTCGTGTTGTCAATGGAATTTAGGTCGCAGCGTGAGAGCACACCGAGGTCGCGCACGAAAGACGCGGGATGCAGCGGTTGACCAGCCACTGTGTACGTTCGGCTGTGCTCACACTTACCCAACCTCATGAATTGCGACTTAGTAGGGTTGATCGGAAGGTTAACCTCTGCAGACCATTTTGAGAGGCTGTCGAGATCCTGCTGAAGTAAATCACAATCATTGAGTGTGCGGATTACTCTCCACACCTTCAAGTCATCTGCGAATAACGCACATGGTGATTGGAGTAGCTTAGGCACATCGTTTACATGGAGCAGATAAAATATCGGCCCCAGTACAGTGCTTTGGAGCACGCCGCTGCTCGATGGATACCAGTCCGTTAGATGGTTGTCCACCTGGACTCTCCACTTCCGATCCACAAGGAAATTTCTGATCCATTTGTGTAGCAAACCACCAACACCGTACATCCTCAGCCTGTCAAGGAGCACTGCATGTTTGACCTTGTCAAAAGCCTTACTGAAGTCAATATAAATGACATCGACTGAATCGCCTTGGTTCGTCGCTTGTAACCACTCGTGCCTTGTCAACAGTAGGTTGGTGATGCACGAGCGACCTTTCATGAAACCATGCTGTGCGGAGGTAAACAGGTTTTTCGACTCGAGAAGCTGCAGAAGGTTCTTCTTCACGATCTTCTCGGGCGTCTTTCCAAAACAGTGGTCAGGCAGATCGGCCGGTAGTTATCCACTTTACTTGGGTTACCACCTTTCGGTATAGGCTTTACGATTGAGCATTTCCAGTCGTCTGGTAACAGTCCAGTGGATAGTGACCTGTTAAACAGTTCAGTTACGAAAGGCGCGAAGATGGCCGATTTGAGAATTTTAGGGAAAACCCCATATATATCGGACGCGTCAAAAATCATAGACACACACACCACATGTAGTACTACATGTGTTTCACTGACGAATGTGTTAAACGCTCCTCCCCACGGATGTCTCAAGAATCTCTTTGGTCTAACTACAAGCTTTTACTGATTCTGTAATTTTAGTGTCCGCTTATGAGGAAGTGGAGCCTTGGGAATATTCCACGTTCGATGAGACCGACAGAGATTATCCACAACAGAGCTTGCTGACGCACAAGCGGGCTCCAGCGCCGGGTGAGTAAAGACCAGATCAGTCCAATCTAGTTTCAAAGCGTGTGAATGCGGCATTAGCTTGTATATTTCACTGCACAAAATGTACCTCGCGTGCAAGCACTTGATTGTGTACTCACCTTGTCTTACTTCACCGTTCATCCAATAGGCATGTGGCGGACTGCGAAAAGGTAACTGCCCTTGGTCCCACTCGTTTAGGCTGGCGACTTGGTGGAGATGGAGCGGGCTACTGCAAACCGAGTGCCAGCCAAATTTGATGCTGAATGTATGGCAAAATTGCTTAATATAATTGAAATCATAAATGAGTTCTATTCTTCTCTGTACTGTGGTGGGTGCCAGCAAACTTTTACAATTCATTCGTCGTGCCCGGGCGCAAAACTGAGTATTCTGCAAAAATTTATTTTCACTGGAACATAGGTATAATATATATGAAGCAGCATATGCTTGCAACATTTGCAGTTAGGTAGAATTAATTCCATTGAGGACCGCTGTTCCGCATGATTGCTACCCTCGTCTGGTCACGTGAGGTGGAGAGCGATTGAGGCTCCCGTTCTTTGTCCGAGTCGCAATGTAGACGTCGATTACCGTAGGCGGTTGTGCTCGACGAGGACACACGTGCACGAAGTTTCGTTAGCTTATTGATCCGTACTGGTTCCTGTAGGCCAAAGCCGTTGAAAGTGGCTTGTAGTGGGTGGCTGACAGTGGAAATTGCCCGCGATGGGCGAATGCAATTGAAACCACAGATTAAGTCGTAGCTTGGTTAGAAATAACCCCATGGATGTAAATCGAGGACCGCAAGATAGCACAGAGGCTTCTTCATTAATCATAGTATCGCCACGGTGAATACCGTTAGAAACAACAGATTGTCGAGTTGGGATAGAAGCAAGAAGAACACTAAAGCAACTTGGCGAGCTCATACCACTTTCCGTACGATGGAACTCCGTTAAAATATGCCCACGGAACTCAGGGAATTATTCCGATTAGAATGAGTGTATGAGCACTGAGGGCAGGTGAAGTGGAAGACGTAAAACTCTGTGACGGAGGAGAGCACGTGTAGTATGAAACAAGTCAGGTAGGTGACACGCATGGATGCAAATATAGAAACATGTTTTAATTTCCAGCCAACTCTTCCGTTGCTGTGCAGAAATGTGCTAAATATCCATCAGATACCGCAAAGTAAAGTGCACCCAGTCATATACATTTAGTGCATACTGTCTGAGCGCGTTGCTGTTAGAATAAATTTGATTCAGTCTTAACTGCCTTTGAATTCTGACAGGAGACCAAATTAGGTAAATGTAATAACTAAAGAAATGTACACAGGTTTTGGCGTCCATAATCTCAGTGGAGAAAACGGGGAATTGATTAAGCTCCAGGAAAATCCTAATTTACATACAAAATCGCTTTTATTTTTTCAGAATGTCTTACCATTTGGTGAGAAATTGCTTTGAACGATTCTTCGTCATTTCTTTCGCAGCAGGCATAATGTCAAAGCAGGTAAAATATGTCCATTTGAATTAAGTTGATTAGGTAAAATTCAAAAGAAAGCTTAATGGGTAAGTTGCGAAATGCCGATTTTGAGATGTATTTGGTGAAAATAATGTTTTCCTTATTCGCTGCCCAGAGATGTTAAATAGCATGAGCCAGACAGTTTCTCGAGTAAGAAAACAGTCGAAACAGACTAGTGCAACATAGTTTGACTGTCCCAATTGCATGAAGCATTCGAGCTTTCAATCGTTGAGGAGGAATTTATACATAAACTAAATGCATGCATTGAATCCATCTGATGACTTGTGCCCACGATATGAGTCAAAACGCAACATTAGTGATGCACGCGGTACTCTGACGCAACCAAATTTGGTACTGCTTATTCCTGCATGTGGATAAGTGCCCGATATATGTTACGTCACATGCGCACTCGAAATGAGAAATAAACAAGGGAGCAGTCTGCGTCGATTCGAATCTAGTTGCAAATCATAGTAGATCCAAGCGAGACAGCCGAGCAGCATTTGCGACGGCGGTAAGACGGTTCCATCTTATATTTTATTCCCTAGGTATCTCAAATATTATGTCGCAATGTGCCGTAGTTTCAGTGCAAGATAAATCAGGGACCTGAACCATTAAACAAGCTGCTATCTTTACTTCATTGATTATGGTGCTGTCCTGCTTGTTCCATGCATATATTTCGGCATAGAAATGCCAGAACCTAGCAGAGATGGTCAGGAAAGCAAGAGTTAGCAAATGTTACTCTGCTGAATGGACCGCTACTGGGCTCTAAGCCTAGCGCTCCACAGCTACACATAGTGGAACACACAGCGGTAAACCTGTGAAGCTAGAGGCACGGACAATTAGCTTGGAATCAGGCAAACAAATTAGTTGTGCGGTGATTCGGAATAGCTGTAGTTTGGGTAGGTAGTTAACGGTTTGATTCGTTTAGCGAGCTAAGCAATTGAGTTGCAAACGTTTTATTACTTTGCACAGTGGTATCTACAGTGTACGGCTGCGTAGAGGAAAATCGCAAGGAAAGTATCGTCCGGACGTAGCATTTGAAAATGTTCTCGAAGATCCGTTTCCTGTGACCACTGTTCTTTCGATTTTCACCTGCCTAGTTTCATACCCCTCACTGGAGAAGTGTCCACGTGGCCAATTTCAAACACAATATCCTGACGACACAGCTCAAGGCCACGGCATCCGGTTTGAAATTTACCGCTTCGCTCCCAGGCCAGTTTATTCCAGGTTTTCACGGGTTTCACGGGTTTGCGCAGAACGAGTAAGCGTAGCTTTTCGGTGGTTCTGCCTCGGGATCTTACGGCAAGGTCCTGATCTCTTCGGTAGGTACCAGATGTTATGGTTCTCGACGCAGTAGTGGTGTTCAGCACCAGAATTCAGCGAGTTGACTGTGGGAACGTGGATACCTGGAACAAGAGAGTGGTGTAGGTAAATTCGGCAAAGTTGAATAGAAGCAAAATTATGGAAGCGCCACGTGTTAGCTTGGCAAATGGCCAGATCTTAACAACGTTGAAGACCAGCGAGGTAAGAGCCAAGCGTCTAGGCGCTGTTTGAAGGCCTCCGTATTGGGCGCTGAGACAACAGTTTCGGGGATGGCGTTCCAAGCGAAGGCAGTACGCACACTGAAACTGTTTCTTCGGCACAGAAGGTGACTGCTACGAGTCATCAGTTTGAGTGAGTGCCCTCGAAGATGATCTGTACGGGCGCGGACCAGCAATCCTGCGTTTGGGTGTCTGTTATTAGTCAGGACGGAATAAGCTAAGATAAGGTCGCCACGAAGCCTGCGATATTTCAACGGGAAGAGGTTAAGGGCCGCCAGACGCTCCTCATACGAGAAGTGGGATAGTCCGTCCACTCTCTTAGTGGCTCTGCGCTGTACAGTTTCCAGCATGGCCTCGTCCTTCTTCAGGTACGGCGGCTGGACAAGTATGTTGTACTCCAGCAGCGGACGTACTAAAGTGCTATAGAGACGGACAAATGTCTCTCTAGGGAAAGACCCTAGTGCACGTCCAAGGAGGGCTAGGCGAACGCTAGCCTTACGCGCCAGTGTAGCTACATTGGCGCTCGGGCTCAGGTCGGCGGATATTATGGTCCCCAGGTCGCGTTCCTGGGATGTGGCTTTAAGATGCACACCGCCGATATTGTACGGATTAGCCACACCTTGCCCAATGTGCATGACTTTGCACTTGTCGATGTTAAACGGGAGCGAATTTTTTCGAGGCCCAAGAATAAGCAGCATCGATATCTGTCTGGAGAAGTGCCTGATCACTTGGCCTGCGGATAGGTCGCCATATCTTAGCGTCGTCCGCATAAAGCAGTATGTGGCTGCTGATACAGGATGGGAGGTCGTTGATAAACAAATTGAACAGCAGGGGCCCGAGGATGGATCCCTGGGGCACCCCGGTCGTTGCAGCCAGAGCGCTGGAGAGTGCGCCGTTTACACGAACTCGGTAGGTGCGGCCAGACAGGTAGGTACTTAGCCAGCAGATTGTTTGCTGGTCGATCCCCAAACTCGGCAGTTTACTCAACAGCAGTGCGTGATTGACCCGGTCGAATGCTTTTGAGAAATCCACGTAAACCACGTCAGTTGGAGTATGATTGTCTGCCTCTGCAGTCCAGGAATCAAGGGCTGCGAGAAGATTCGTGGTGCACGAGTGAGCCCTGCGGAACCCGTGCTGTTCCGGGGCTATTAAGGACAGACTTTCTAAATGGCAGCGCAAGAAATCGTCTACGATACTCTCCATTACTTTGGAGGCAGTGGAAAGCAGTGCTATCGGGCGGTAATTAGAGGGGTTTGTCCTGTCACCACCCTTGTATATCGGCGTTATGACCCCTTGCTTCCAAGCGTTCGGGTATTCGGCACTGGTGTAGGAGCGGCTGTACAGTAAGGCAAGCGGCTCGGCCAGTACAGTGGCGCACTCACGTAGAAAAATGGGAGGGATCCCGTCCAAACCCGGCGATTTGTCTGTCCTTAATTTTTTTAATTTCTCCAGGACTTTCTCTGATGTAAACTGCACGGGATGTCTGGCAGTGACGGGGGTAAAGTTAGCGCCTACCGTTGTACTGCTTGCGACGGTGCCGAAAACGGACTCGTACTGAGTCTTCAGCAATTCCGCAGCTTCTTTGTCCGACGTTATGGTATGGCCTACGGGTCCGAGCAGGCTGCCAACGGCAGCGCGCGATTTAGTGAGAGACGCTATATGCTTATAGAAGACCTTGGGGTTATCGGTGAAGCTTTTAGCGAGAGAGAGCTGGTACGCTTTTCTGTCCTGGCGAACAGCGTCTATGCAGGAATTTCGCACTCTACAGTATTGTGCACGCGAATCGGAGTCGCCAAAAAGTAAGAATCTGTACCATAGGGCTTTCTTCTCCCTGATCAGCCTAAGCGTAGCAGGCTGAAGTTGCCTGTGGCGTTTCGGCGCGTAAGCGCGCACTGTGGGGACGTGTGCCCTAATTGCGTCGTGGATGTGAGCGGCGATGTAGTTCCAATGGTCGTCGACTGTGGGGGTTTGTGCTGCCAGGGACCAGTCGACTCGTGAGAGGAAATCTTTGATGGCGTCGTAGTCCGCTCGACGAAAGTTAAGCCTGATGGGCAGTGCTTTAGCGTTGAGCGTGACGTTTCGCCACCCCACAAAATATGATAACTACATGATCGCTTGCACCAACTAGGGCGCTAAAATTAAACTTTTCAATTAGATGTGGCTCGTTGGTGAGCAGCAAGTCGAGTTTTGTGTCAGATATTGATATTTGTGATCAGAAATTATATAATTCTGTATAATTTTTGATTCTGAATTATCCAGTGATAGATTTAGATCCATTTCTGCAGTAATTTTCTGGTTTTTTGTCTACTAAGTGTTTCGTCGACCCTAGTGTTATCTAGCTCGTGTCCTTTGAAGTAAAGTTTAGCTCGTTGTTATCATTATTATAGCTGTTTCGTCCTCTGGTGTGTGTAATTCACTCTAGTTAATTCTTTGGCGTTTTACGACATTACTACCTGTAATAATTTATCCAAACTTCTGTCCCGCTTCATAACACTGATTTTCTCTTATCGATCGGTACCTTTTTTGAAATGGCGAAGCAGTCACCTTGTGGAATGTGCTGCAAAGTCGTTGGGCATCGAGCTAACGCAATTACATGCAGTCTCTGCTGTGTTAAGCTTCATATTTCGTGCGTTGGTCTTACAGTAGACCAATTTCGTGTAATCCAGGGTATTCAGAACGAATTTTTGAAGATCGTTTGTAAACTGTGCCAAGCTAAACTTGCGCAGAATAGAACCAACACGTCTAGCAAGTGGACCAGTACAATGAAAAGCTCTAAAATGGCCAGCTCGCCTTGTGCTACACCACAGGCAGGGAAGCAGCCATTGCCTAGTACATCGCGTCCATCCCGGAACCAAGATACTAAAGTTCCGTCAAGATTTCCCTCAAGGCCGGCAATATGTTCAGTTGACAGTAAACCTCCAGTTTGCAATAAACAAATTGACGATAACGAATGGAAAATACAAACATCGAAGAAACCAAGAGCAGTGTCTAACGACCTGAGGCGCCGTAGCCTCATGATATTTCACGCACCTGAATCAAGTGATTCCAACCCTCAGGTGCGCTATGAGCACGACGTCGAGATTTACAATCAGTGATTGATAGACAAGTCGGTGTAAATGAGGGCGGGCTCAAAGTTCAGCAGATCGCCCGTCTAGGAAAAATAATGGAGGGCAAAAGTCGGCCTATGAGGGTAACTTTTGTCGAGGAAGCAAGTCCCAAGTTACTCTTTTCCCGTCTTCATAGGCTGAAGGGACTAAAGATTCAGGTGCGAGCTGACTTAGACCTGACAGACAGAGAAAAGCTCAAGTCTGCTATGATCGAATTAAAGCGACGCACGGAGGATGGAGAACCCAATCTGCGAATTGTAAATTTTCGGGTAGTTGCCCGGATTCCTCCACGAAATCCGGATTCTAACAGGTCTCTAATGCTTCAGGCCGCCAGCGGTTCCGTACCGCGGTCTGCGGTAGCATTTACTAACGTATGCAGTCTGATGAACAAGCCGCGATGTGTCTGTACGACTTCGTAAGCTCTCAGCGACTAGACGTATAGGCCTTGCTGAGACAATGGTTAAACTCCGAGGTAACCGTCCAAGAAGTGGAAATCCACCGGCTACTCATGTTTCCGCTGTGATTACCATCAAATGATCGCCGGTGGCGTTCTCTACAACTTGACAATAATTTAGCCAAACTACTGGCTGTCCCAGGCTTTTCATAAATAAAAAAAAACCTGGATTTTTACCCCCTTTTTTTGTTCCCTCCCCTCCTTATTTCGATCCGGGGAAAACCCCCCTACCTTCTGTGACCTTCGTTTCTCCTCTGACTGCAATCGCTGTCTGAGAAAGGGGCGAAGCAGTCAAAACTTGTGGAAATATCTGTGTGAGCTGCAAAAGTCGTTGGGGGTATCGAGCTACGCACGCAATAATATTATACATGCAGCTCACTGGCTGGTGTAGATAAGCTTCATATTTCGTGCGTTGGTCTTAACTGTAGACCAAATTC